>JAPQRN010000019.1:11433012-11443214 GCA_037367275.1 Coranthus polyacanthus | reverse complement strand
TGTGTGTGTGTGTGTGTTTTTGGACTGCTTCATCATGATTAGCACATTAGCAATGCTAGTGGTATTAATGATATTTAATTGTAGTAGCAATTAATGGACCAATCACAGCCACGTAGCAAAAACCTCACTTTGTATTTGCTATGTTGCATCTGTTTGGATGGGAATGTAAGGTACATATGGGGAAAGTAACACCTTGTCCTATTTTAGGGCAGGATTTGACATTCTGTTCAAATATTCAGTGACTTTTTTTTCTGTTGACATCTCTTAAAAGTCACAATGTGTAGGACTTCATGCTGCTTCTTTTCTTTTTACTCTTCTGCAGTCTGTAAAAACTTCTGCCTGAATTGTTCCTGAGTCTGTTTGTGCAGTCAATTGCACAGCAGTTTTTCACCATTTCAGCAGTGTTTTCTGTATTTTTCCATGTGAATACATCAGCATTGCTGGCTGTTTTTGCCACACTGGGAATAATGGCCACTGAATTTAGTGTACAATGACACTATGCATTTCCGTTTATTATCATTTATTTTTGTATTATCATATTCAGATGGTTTCAAGATAGGGACAGACGTTGATGTTTATTTTTCATATCTTTTCTTTTTTCTTTGCTTTTTTCCCCACTTCAGACCTCTATAAAGCTGCTCAAATGAAACCGTCTCACACAATGATTGAAATCCTCGAAGCTCATAGAAACAGATGAGTTGTTCTGTGGTAAGGTGTCACAAGCAATAAAAATTGTCAACGAGTATGAAGCATACTTTATCTACTGTTTCTATGGTTACCAGCAGTTCAGTATAATTGCTCAGTGATTTACATCAGTGGTTAAACTATTGACTGGAGCTATGGGATATTAAACAGTTCCACATATACTCTTTCTACAAACGAGTGTATTCCCAAATCTTAGTTTTCACATTCCAGTCCAGTCCAGTCCAGTCCAGTTCAGTCCAATAAGCTGTTTATGAATCAAGGTGATCCTCTGAAGACCCACTCAAGGACGGTTTGTAGGACGGTTATCTATCTGCAGTATCTCATGCAAGATTTTGGTTTGTTTCTGTCTTCACACATTCCTTATGGAATAGGAAAAAAAAGCTCAAGAATAATCTTAAAAAAAAAAATCAGTCAAATGTAAAAGGTGGTTAGATGGTAAGATTCACAGATTCGCATCAGTGCAGAGCATAAAAATTCAAGATGTGAGTGCCCTTTTTAAAAAAAAATGTGTGGTGGATAAAGTTTGGGATGAACTTGTGATGCATCATGTGATGCAGTAAAAGCTGATTTATTTAGAGGTGGCCCTATAAATGTATTATTTAGAAATTTGACCACTAATTTAATATTTTCCTGTAACTTTCCTCAGCACATATCTCATCTCATGCCAATTCTGGCCAAGTCGTATGCGGCCTCTAGTGAGTCTAAACAAAGCTTAAGGCTGCTCTGGAAGCTGAGGTGTGTTGTAAAAGGAAAGGACTTGATTGAAGGCGAGGTCTAGGTCTGGTTTTATTTGATCTTTTGTCAGGATTTGTGCAAAGGCCTGTTTGTGAAAGGACCAAGTGATTTATAGAACTCGAAGAGAAGCAGAATAAATGAGATTCCATTGAGTTGCAGAAAAAGAGAAACAAAATTTAGAATTAAAATGGTGCTTTTTATGTTTTTAGTTAATTTGATTTGCTCTCTGCTTAAGAAGATCCAAACAAATCAGTACCATACTGAATCGTATTATTTTGCATTGTGTTGAATCAAATGGTTTTGAATCATACTGCATCACAAAAGGAGTGAATATTTTATCACATTGATTTTCTTATGTGTCCCTAATGTGTTGATCGTTGGGAATGCATCAAGATACATATCACATCGGTCCCAAGGGAATAAATATGCACATCCGTACTAAAAGCTGATATATCTTTGATAGTCAGCTTGGTTCAGTAAAAGGTAGCTTGGTTTAGCAGTTCAGGAGGCGGGTGATTTAGAATGCGTCCATTGGAGCAGAAGTTGATTTAATCATTGTGTTATGTCCTGGGCTATTGCGCCTTCTTTGTAAATGTTATCTGGAGGTACCTGGTCCAGTCTGATAAGTTTGCTGCTGATCTGATCTAGAAGACAAAGATGTCCCACACTGATTACAGTTAATAAACCAGGGAATTTTGACTGACAGGTATTGACTATAAGTCCAGATATTTGCACCGAGAGTGACAGCTGTCAAAAACATCCCTCGGAGCTCTTTTCAAACACTGACACTGTGCTTTGTTCAAAATGACAAAATATATGAAATCTGCAACAGGGTTTCATGTGAGCACAACTGCTTTCTTTGGTATTGGTTTGTAGGTAATTGATGCTTTTGAAGCGCTGTTGGTTGATATCACCATCATTTTATTCATGCAGAGGTTTATACATGTCTAAATCTAGTCTCAATGATTTTGCAACACATTCATAGAGATTGCCTCTGTTTAAAAATAATATACCATACTACAAAAAATCGTGCATTACTGTCAACTGTATAAGAATATCCACCCTTTATAACAGTTATAACACAGTTATAAGTGAGGCAAAATATATGTGTTAATTTGAAGAGGAACATCTTTGAGTTTCTGTGTTTATCATGTGGCTAACTATATCTGTTCAACCATGGCTGAAATGTAACCTTAGCCCTAACTCTTAAATGGGTCACCTTCACCTGTACCTATGTTCCACAGAGGCAGTTTGAAGCCATGGTCTAATCTCGACCCAGTTCTGGGCTACAAACAGCGTCAGGGTTTGGGGTGGGACCACTATAACTTCGTGACCCCCTTTTTTAAACAACAGAGCTGGGATAGTGTCTAGTCTGAAGAAGAAGAAGAAACAGTGGTTCAACGTGAAATTGAAACAGCAGCACAAACTCTTTCCTTGCTCTGTAACAGAACATAATTTCAAAAGGATTTGCTGTTCTCAGTGCGGTGCCATGAGTGTTGACTGCCTGGTCTTGCATGTTGATAGCTAGCTAAGTATGCTGGCTGTCCCCCCAGCCACTAGTTAGCCACTAATCGGAGCCACTAATCGGAGAATGCTACTAACCTAACTAGTAGGTTAGTAGCATTAGTAGCATCTCAGAAAAAGTCAGAGTAAATTTTCAAGTTGCCTCTGATTTGATAAATTAACCTTAAAACTACATTCTGTGAACCAAAAAGAGCATATTTCAAAAATTCTAACTTATAGCTAGCCAGCTTGGTGACTATCTTGCTTCTTTATAACACTGTCATCGGTTCACCTATGTACACTACATATAGCTTTTAGACATTTACACTACTGTGGCATAGACATGTGGCTCTATGATGGTTCTGTAGTCTGTGAAGAAGCAAACTGGTTCTTAGAAGGTCCCCAAGTTGGACCAACTCCACTAGCACCAACCCAGAACTAGCACCATTCGTGTATTCGTGAAAGCACTACTGGTAGATGTTGAAAGGTTATTAAATCAATAGAATTAAAAAAAAATAAAAAAAAATAGTGTCTGTCAGAGGCACCAGTGGATGCACCATAATGTGGATGCAATATAAAGCACAGAAATAATTTGATGCCTGTGTTTATGTTAAATCTATAGAGTTTAATGAGGGACAAGATTATGGATTTGCTCAAGTGTTCGTAATTAGAAATGTGAGTGCACTCTAAAGAGTGTTGGTGAAAACCACAGTGAAAAAACTCATCCCTTTGCATTCAGTCACAATATGTCATGCAGATTTTTTGGACTATAGAACAGCACAGGAATGTTTCCTTGTCTCCTGCTGTAACATAAATAACAACGCAGAAATGATGAGAAGTCGCCTGACTAAACAACCAACACAGCAGAGAACAGTAAATCAACATTCAATCCCCCAAACTGTGGCAGCATAGATAATAAAAAGAACCTTAAACACCTCGATGTTTTTGTTTGGCCCTTTATGTGTGTTGTTTTTTTTTTTGTCACAACAATAAAAAATTGTCTTTGACTTTATCTTTTCTATAGCTATCTGTTCTCCATTTCTGCCTGCCTCATTATCCCCCTTCCCTCCTCTCTCTCAAAGCCTTCCTGCAAAAAGAAAGAGAACAAGTGAAAAAGGAAAGGCTGTAAAATGTTCCTCGGGGGTGTTTCCTGCTTTGCTTTGGTAATGTCTTGTGCTCGCGCTGTCAGGAAGTGAGTTCAGTTTTTAGCCTACAACAAGAGATGTTAGGGCAAAGTAAATCCCCCTGAACAAAGCACTTCATTCTTTTTTATTACAGAAATAATACAGCTGTGCTACAATTAGAATTAACTGATTGCAAACACATTGATTGAATGGAATAATTGAAATACATATTTGTATTTGTATCACCTTGCTTTCTATTTCTCCCACTGAAATGGGCCAGTATCGTCACAATTTCATTTTGCCATGTAATGAAATGCAACACTGCACATAGCTGAAAAAATACCTACACGCTTACAGAGCCTGTGGAAACTGATAAACCCATGCAGCTCTGGAAACAAGTTCTTTTATAGTTGCCTTTCTATTCTTTCATATTGATTCACCTGAGTGCAGTTGGAGTTATGTTAGCGATTGTGCAGCCTCAAACCATTTGCAGATCCTCACGAGTAGGATTTTTGAACTGTATAAAAAAAATATTAGGCCATCGCTGAGCCTGTGGGTCATGTAGGTAGGCCTATAGAAACATCAGATGGGGACTATTATGACATTATCTCACTGTGGTCTAGATCTCAGAATGCCACAGAAAACAAGAATGGGAATGTAAATTTAGTAGTAGTGAGTAGTTAGTATCTTCAACATGTAAGTGTGTTACCAACTAAATCAGCATATTGTAATAACAGTGTGTGATATGATATGTTTTAACCACATTTTAATGTTAGCCAAGCCATAACATCTGCAACATTAGAGTCTAATTTCCAAAAATAAATTTAGTGTGAGAGCTAGTTCTATATACATCTGATTATAGGTTAAATAAAGTCTAGATAAAAATATGTAGTTTTCAGTTCTTAACTGAAAACGCGTCTTTAGCTAGATTTATAGATTTTTTCACATGGCCAGATATCTAAATTAGTTCTTATACTGAATGCACATATCTGGAAAGGTGACATATAGTCACAGTCATCGAGAAAATGTCTCAAAAATTACGAAGTAGTTCATTTACCGAGGACTATTTTCAGCTTGTGCTCTAGTGAGTATTTATGGCAGTGGCACTACTGTATGTGGAATGGAGTCAAAATATATGTGGATGTTAAGGATTACTATAATCTCAAATTGTGGCATGATACATTTCAGCATGCTTGAATGGACATACAGTAAACCTTGTAAATTATTCATAATATTAGCTTTTAAGGATCATGCATTTTGATCTGTAACCAACCCTCAGGCCACCGTCCCTTCCCCCAACCTGACAATTTGACCCCAACTCCGCTCTGGTTTTCCTTTCCACTGCAAAGCAAATTACTTCCAAAGTCCTCCTCGGTCTCCCCGCTGCTAGTGCTGATTTAGAGAGCTAGAAAGAGCCGAGCCCGGGATGGATAGATGAAATATTGATGAAAAGCTAAATGTGTGATTTGTAGCATGGCATCAAAGGCATCTGCTTCACTGGTGCATTGAGGGAAAGAGGAGGGAAGAGAGGGAGGCAGAGATGGAGACAGCAAGGAGTCAGAGATGCACAAGAACATGCACATGTGTTGAGAAGACACAGACAATTGATTGTATTATTTTGTAGCTTTTAATCTAATCATATCAGGAAGATACTTCTAACCCATTTAATCAAATCATGATACTTTATAGTTCCATAACAATAGCTCGGGAGTACATAGTCATCTTAAAATGAGATCTAAATCTTGTAAAAGACTAAACTTCATCCACACCAGTCCATTTTTTAAAAGATTTCAAAGAAACTGGCAGCAAAAGTAGTAATTTATTTTTGACTTTTTATCAACTGAATATGTGCTTGCGCTGCTTCTCAAATCTGAATCTGCATAGACATTTAAAAGACGAAAAGGGAGAAACGGAAAAGTTTAGACAAGAAACTTTAATTCTTAATGAGATGCTTGCATTATATGTACTATCCATCTTGGACTGAGAATTTTGAAGTAAAATAGTTTTCCTTGCCTTGTGTAGCCTCCTCAGACAAAGAAATGCCTTGACATGTTTTTGCCAATTGCCTGTTGATATTGGAAAATCTAGTTTTATTATCGTTATTATCGTGCACTTGCAACCTGAAACAACATGCAGACGAGGCTTAAGACTGCATCATTGGCATCTCAAGGGCAACTGACATCTTTCATTTCACCACATTTTACTTCTAACTTTTCTTGTTTTAAGTCATTCAATTGCTTTATATTTTTATTGTCTCATTTATTCTTAATGCTTCTATTTTACTGAGTCACCCTCTAGTGTTTTTTTTTTTTTTTTTGTATCTGAATTGTTTACCCAGCTTTCTTGTTGTAATTGCTTCAGTAATTTTTTTTTATGAATTCATTGTTCGTTCTTACCATCATTGGTTTCTGTGTTTTTCTTGGTTGTGTTGTAAATGAGGCCTTCAACTCAGAATATTACTATAATTTAAAAATGCTTGGTGAAAATAACTTAACTGAAAATAACAACCAGAGAAGGTTCTTTCTGTCAGTGTGAAAGGTTGCATTTTGATGTTTTAGATCTCCATGTGAAGTCTTGTGCAAATACACTTTAAATTCAGCGATTCAGTGACTTCTTGATTATGACACTATTGGAGGTACATTTTTAATGCTATCAATGGTATTTCATGTCCGCAAATCCAGTGCATATGTATGTCATTTTGGGAGCGATTAGTCTTTAGAGGATTACATTTTGACACATTTTGCCATCAGTCCCTTATCACCTCTTTCAAGGAACACATACAATACATTAACTAGTTGACTCGTAGCATACAAATCAGTTGCATTCTGGCTCTTCAGTAGCCATTATAAAGCATATATTATTGCCTTATTCTGCATGAGCATAATACATACTAGCCATTAACTAACAGTTTTCCCTAGTGCAGTCAAAGTGTGTAGCATGTAGTGCATCCCTTAGAATACCTGCACCCATATCTTCTATTGGTGGACAGGTCTGAGACCACGGGAGATGAATGTTTACTTGGATTTTGTGATTAATTTATGGATCACTTTTGCTTTTTGACAGGACACAGAGCTGAATGACATACTTTCAAAAGGCCTAGATGCATTAAAGGTTCAGCACTGCATGCGTATGAGCCGAGGCCACTAATTTTAGAACTTCTCAAAAATCCATAGCAGTATCAGCAAGAACATGCTGATTGCTCTCCTCTTTCTTCCACCCTTTCCGTCTCTTCCCAGCCCTCCACCCCTTCGCTAACTCTTCTTTTATCCGAGCCAAATGCTAATGCAGCCAGAAGGCTCTTTGAAATTGAAATGATGTGAAAATAGAATTGCAGTGGCAAATGAGCTGTGTTTCCCTGTCCCATCGGGGCCAAACGAGCCTTTTGAACGTGCCTCTCCCCCAGCGAGGAGCCCCTGTTCTGGGCCGCGGTCTCTCTGGCACTTCCCTCCCTTTTCTAGTCAGCTGGAGAGCTCCCAGAGGAGTGCAGATCAAGCCGGAGCTGATTGGGATGGAGGGGTTTTTTTTCCCCACACATGTGCACATGTACACGGATATAAACCCAGTTTTCACATACAAACATGTTAACAGCAGACTCAAAAGTATGCAAAAATGTTCCCACGTGCACACAAAGGCATGTGGCTGATGGTTCATTAGTAGAAGAACAATGAGCACCTCTCCCCTCCAGCATATTGAATGTGGAGTGATGAGAACTTAAAGAACAATAGGAACTTCACTTTGCTGACTGTCTAAAGTGTAATTCAGCTGTCCATCTGACAGGCCATAAGTAATATCTGGTATTCAAATTGCAGTGGGAGCGGTTTACAGTACAGACCAGTAATAACATGTTAATAATGGGCTATTAGTTTGATACTAAAGATGCAATAACGTATTGCCATTGAATTACCATATAATTACCAAAGTAATAACCAGGTAATAGCTTGCTGTTATTGTTGTCCCAATAAGATAAATGCATTTATAACTTATTATTACTATTACCCAATAATTGCAATGGTATTACTTATTACCTCTTTATTATTGAACTATTATCCCCAATATTACCATGTTATTACTGAACTGTAATGTAAATGCTACCTTACTTTAAAATACTGTAGCTGCAGTAACACACACAGAGCAGCCCCTGATGGAAATAAAAAACACTTCGAATGTTTTGGTTTGTGTCATAATATACTCATTGGCACAAAGCTTCATATGAACAGTGTTTGTTGGGAAAGGTCACACTTGGAGGTTAAAAAAAGGTCAAAAGCACATAGTTCTCCTGCTGCATCCAACTTCCTCCCAAATCTTACTTCCACACCTCTGTGCTTCTTCTAGCTCTGTGTAGCCTTGATGCAACAAATTGTACAAATGGGGATAACAGTGCAGGCTTCCTTGAAGGCACTTTCAGTGTTGCAATTGGTTGTAAAACCAGAAAGTGGTTCAAAGAGTTGAGTGAAGAAAGGACAGCTTGAAAGAGAAGTTCTGATCTTAATCTGTCCATAAAAAGGGTGTGCTTGTCAAATGGTGGGTTTGGGAAAGTTACAAACTTGTAAAACAGGGGAAAATGGAAATAAATGTGTAGGGTTGAATGTTTTCAGACTATTTTAACCATTTAATTTTATTAAGAGTACAAACAGTATCTTAGGAAATTCTGTGTTTTATAAGGCACCACATGGATATCAATGTCGGAGATTTCTTCCATATTTAAAGGTTTATATTGAATATATTTTTGTGTTTTTTACCACAAAAAACACGCGACTTAAACCTAAGTCAAGTGTCGAGATGGAAAATATCGAGATCAGCTAATTAATCAACAATTTAGGAATGTTTATATCTATCATTATTATGAGCCTTGTGTAGTTTTGCAGAGTTAAGTTCTCAGTTAATCGTGTTTTTTTCATTGAAAGACATCAAAAAAATGAAAATGCAAATTTAGGTTTAGGCTTACTTCCAAGGCTAGTCAAAGTTATATCACAAACAACATTGCTGCTTTAGCTGTATGAAAAAAGAGAGCACAAAATGTGACCAAGAGTGCTGAAAAATAGAGATTACTAAGCAAGAGTGTCTTAATATAGTCTGAGTATCAATAGAGAGGCAAAGTCCTGCCCCTTCCGGTTGTGCCCCATGGGACCTTAACATGGAAAAAAATTGTATTTCAGGCGATTTTTTTATCTCATTTTTATTATGCCATCATTTACACATAGGATGATCGTCAATTTAAAAGATCCTTTTACAAGTCAAGAAAGCTGCAGTTTGTTGTAAAACTTTTGAAGAATCCCTATGACGACACACCTAAAAGTCGTGTGAGTTGGCGTCATTGTAACCTTTTCTCTTTACAAGCTGCTCAGAGCCTCTGAAGATGTCTCCGCATCTCTCAACAGGATCAGACTTGTAGTGACACCTCTTTTAACACTTTTATAAAATGTGTGGAGTTAACGGCTGTTTTGGTGTCGGTGACATGTAGCACATGAGACGAGAGATGCAGTCCACCGAGCCGTTTCACACAAAGCTAGATGTTACTTTACCGTCTTCATGACAAACTGCGACTTTCTTATTTGTAAAATTATTCATTATTAAACATCATATGTGTAGTTAATAGCACAATTCAAACTAGATGAAAAAGTGTTTGTCTCCATTGACCGCCACTCATATTTTTTACTTAGTTAGGTCCCAAGGGGTCCACGGGACCAGGTAGGACTTCACTTCTCTATATAATGTAAGAATGCACTATGCAAAGAAATAATTACTAATACTAATACTAATTTTTTAATAATGTTGTCACATTTTTTTGCCTTTGCCATTGTATGGCTTTTGAAGCCGGCCACTTTTCTGCTTTTTTTTTTTCTTTTAGTTTGTTTGTTTTGTTAGACTTTTCAGACAGTTTTACACCTACGTATAAGACACTGAGTTTGTTCCACAGTGAGGCTCTGCCAAGCCTGAATCACAGCCAGAATCAATAGTTTTGCTCTCAGCAACTTAAACACAGTTTAGTTAGATTAAGGTCAGGCGACTGACTTGGCCAGTGCACATTATTCCATACTGGATTCATATTTGGTTGATTTAGTTACACTGTGTGCTTAGGTAGCCTACATACTGAATGTGCTTAAATTTAGTGACTGCTGATTATTCACTCAAGAA
>JAPQRN010000019.1:11373624-11391755 GCA_037367275.1 Coranthus polyacanthus | reverse complement strand
TCAGCGGCCTGTAGTGGTGCACATCCCACAACTGGCAAGATGTATCCTGTTTTAAGTGTCCATACTGCATTTTTATATAACTAATCTTTTTCATTGTGACCTCAGAGACTGACACATCCAATTGTAAACAAGTAAACATTTTATAACAGTAAGTTGTTGTTTTTTGAAGCTAAGCCCTGGGCCTTGTGAGTTGACAAATGAAATCAGCTCTACGTGGCCCTTCACATACTTTATCTAAGTCATACGGGCCTCTGGAAAAAAAAAAAGATGTTGCCTATCACTGAACTACATGATAGAAGAAAAGTCTTTACTAGAAACTTACCTTCTTCCTGTAATTCTACTACATTGTACCGCAATATTACTATGACATCTAATGTCCCACACGTTTTTAAACGTCTCAGCAATTATAGAAATAACAGAGCATTAATAAAATCCTTCAAGATCCTCAAAGACAACAGTCAGTTGTGTTTAATTAAGATCTGCAAACATTTCCTTCCTACTAAACAACTATGAACTTCTTATCTGAATTCAGTTTAAAAGTTTCAATAAAGCACTGCTTTTTCATAAAAATGTCAAACTCAATATGCCATTTTTTATTAGATTTTCCTCCAGATTAATTGTACAACCTCAACATAATATGACAGTTTGGATTGCAACTGTTGCATGTTGACAGTCAATTGCCTGCAGGAAAATTAAAACTCACCACATCAAATATCCAGTTTCATTAACACCTATATGAAATTTTAAATAAAAAAATACATTTTCCAATCACAGCAACCATGTCATGGCCTTCACACGAGTAAATGAATGGTTTGACACTTCAAACTGACATGGTCTCCACATTAAAAAGAAGCCAGTGTGCCAAGATCACTCAAAAAGAAAAAAAAAGAAATTAAAGAGGTGGCCAAAAGCCCCCTAAAGAACTGAAATTGCATCTCTGGCTGTCACCTTCAATCTGTCATCTAATCAGTCGTTCTCCTTCTCCACCACCTCCTCCTCCTCTTCCTCCCCCTTTCCTCCAGACATCAGGGAGAGTGGAAGCCCCAAGCCGGTGATGGTTTTCATCCATGGGGGCTCCTACATGGAAGGAACTGGGAACATGTTTGATGGCAGCATCCTGGCCAGCTATGGGAATGTGATTGTCATAACTGTCAACTACCGGCTGGGCGTCCTAGGTAAGGATCCCAAAACCACTAATGTCATGCTATGTGCATTTTAACTTCTTTCTTTCTTTATTCTTCTTCTTGTGTTTCCTTTCCTTGTCACTTCCTTCTTTTCTTTCTTCTATTCTGGAAAGTTCATCTTGCAATGTGAAAACTGAACTAAATCTGTTGTCCTGGCAGAAGTCAGTGGTTTATTAATGGTTCCTTGCTCTGTTTGTCAGATTTAAACACCGGTCCTACATAAGAGTTGGTGCTCTGGAAGAATTCTAGTTCTTTCTTTCTAATGCTAAATTAAATCTTTTGTCTTGCCATATTCAAGACAAAAGGTAATGGTTTGTTGCTGGTTCCATATTTGGTTCCTTGCTCTGTTTGACCAATGTAAATACTAGTCCTAGGATTCTAGTTGGTTTTTCTGATCTTTGCTTGAACATTGGTAACATTGCATCACCTGGAATCTGAACTAAACTTCCTTTTAATGTCAAAACTAAACAAAATCTGTTGGTTCTTTGTTCTGTTTGTTAGATTTTAGTACTAGGATTCTAAGCTTCTCTATTGTTTAGGCTGGCATTGTCTCTCAGTAACATTGGCTCAATTTGCATCTGTACCTAATATCTGGTATTACTTTTTGTATTTCTCATTTTTCATGAGCTTCTTTTTTTGGTGCTGTTTTTGTCGATCTGGGAGTGAATCTGTGAGATTTTGGGCATCATTTCTGCTCTGTTGCATGATATTGTGTTTGTAAGGTCAAAGGCCAAGTAGGCTTTATATTATAATAACTTAATCTTCAATTAAACATTTCCACCATCTGTTTGTCAGATTTTAATACTGGTTCCAGATAACAGCTGATGTTCCAGAAGGATTCTTAGCTTCTTTCTGTTTATTCTGGTCTTTGCTCTCAGTAACATCAGTTCAATTTTCATCTGTACCGGATATCTGCTCTTACTTTTTACATTTCTAATCCTCTTCTTATTTTAATTTGTCCTGAGCTTCTTTTTGGTGCTGTTTTTGTCGATCTGGGATTGAATCTGTGTGATCTTGGCCATCGTTTCTGCTCTGTTGCAGGAAATTGTGTTTGTAAGGGCAAAGGCAAAGTAGACTTTATATTGTAACACTTTATCTTCAATTTAACATTCACAATCACCATCTGTCAGGCAGATTATCTGCCACTGCTGTGTGATGGAACATACAGATGTTGTTTGAAATATTCCAAGTGGTTGAAATTCACCCCAAACCGGTCAGATGGTTGGTTAATGTACAACAGTGAGATTTAATATTCATACCTCTGCTTTTCAACGTCAAAATGTTTGCTGTGTCTTTCCTGTTCTGCGACATTCATGTGTTGAAATTGACAAATTCTTTGAAAATCTGAATATCTTCTCTGGGATTTTTTAATGCACTCACCCTTCCTGTCGTCTCCCTCATATCTGGTATCCTTTAATCCACTGTGGCGCTGTCTCCTCTGATTTTAACTCCATCCTTTCTTTCTTTCCTATCTCTGTTTCCATCCTCCTCTATTGCATCTCTCCTCATCAGTGTAATTCCTAATTCCTCTCCCCTGCGTGCAGATGTCACTGCCTTACCCAGAGGGCAGGTATATATTGCGGCAAATGACGGAAACAAAGGTTTGCTGCCTCTGTTGCTAAATGAGATTATGCTGTCATTTGTTTGGATGGTAGGTACAGATTTCATTTCCATGTTGTTGTGGTTCCTCTTTTTTTTTTCTTTTTCTTGCCTGTCTTATTAAACCATACGATAAAAGATATAGACCAATTTCTGCCTTTCAATCAACAAAAATACCATTTGTCTGGGGGCATGTGTGTGTGCATAAACATTGTGTGTGAAGCCAAAGCACACAAGTTTAAAGGCTTTGAGATTCTTTGAGATGTTTATCGCAGAAAACAGAGGTGGGATGTGGCCGTTAATGATCTCTGCAGATGGTCTGTGTTTTCTCTCTGTTTGCTCATCAGTTATTGAGAACCTCTTTTACATGACTTCTATTTATTTTTGTAAACTGCAGGTTCCAAATACCAGTAAAAGGCTTGATGTTTTGCTGTGAGAACAATTTGCCATTATTTTACAAAACAAATCAGTTACAGTAATAGAAACTAGACTAGAATCCTGCTCAGACCAAAGACTCACAACGAGACTAGCTGAAAACGTGTGGCTCTTTGCAAAGCACCCATCTGCAAAATTTTGAAAACCTGAGTTTTAAAGTTTACCTGAATGCAACAAGTTGAGATTGATATCATTTCTATAGTAACAACTCTTTTTACTTCTCAGCGCTTTTCAGCTTTTTTTTGTAGCTGGATATACTCTGTACCTTCCTAAAATATAAATGAGGATAGTGATAGTGAGTTGGTTGCTACAGTTGCATTTCTAGTATTGAAACATAAAACAATGGGTAGAGAATTTCCTCCATCTATTTCTGGAGCAGTTCTGTTCTCTAAAGGAACTAAACCACAAAAGCTAAGGCTGCAGCTAATCATTGTCAGTTCATCTGTTGATATGTTATTCGATTAATTGATTATTTGTTTGACGAAATGTTTCCATAATGACTTCATCAAGTGTCTTTTTTGGTCCAGAAGCCAAAGATATTCAGTTTACTGTCATAGAGGAGGAAAGAAAGATAGAGAAAAAAATATTCAAATAGTTGGCAGTTAATTTAATACTTGACAGCTCATTGATTCATTGATTAATAGTTGTACTATAGAGAAAATGCTAACTATCAAGACAGGATTTCACCAGGGGATAATGTTGCATTTCTTGGCAACAGGTTAGCTACAGACTAAGGAAAACAATAATAAAGGAAGACAATAATTATGTTCATTTAAAAGCAGCCACTGACAATTTGACAAGCATAGTTGCAGGCGACACCGTCAGCCAGATTGAATCAAGCTGAGACAGGCCAGTCCACGCTGATGCAACTTCTAATTGCAACATTTTAAGACAGTTTCTCCTCATCACAAATCTTTGTTCTGAGCTTGGCTTAAATCAAATTGTTCAGTTCTGGAGGCCAGGGAGACTGATTGACGGACTGATTCATGTCTTTCAGATAAAAATGTCTGTCAGCCAGTAGCTGGCTGGATGGACAGACAGCTGTCCTCAGCAACTCTTAAGCCCTGCCAAAATCACAAAAGAGGATATTAAACAAAGTACTCCATCATCTGCACTTACCAATCATTCAGTTCATTCAATACCTACTTTCTTCATTTTCGGGGTCAGGAAAGGCTGGAGATTACCCCAGAACACATACTGTACATCTATGGAAAGATGTTGATGCCAATCTGCAGTCCAAAACCTGCATGTGATCTGATTCAGATCCAGGACCTTCACGCTGTGAGGCAGCGGTGCTAAACTCTGAGCCAATTAATACTCAATTTACACAACATGACCTTTTCAATAGTGAAATGATTCTGGCCAGAAACATTTCATGCCGAAGTCTGCATCCACAGTCAAACACAGTCACATCACCTTGTAGCGCTGACAGTTACTCAATTCATTAGTTTGCTAATTAACAGAAAATGACTAAAGAACAATTTAATATATATTTAGTCATTCATTAGACAAATATTGCAACATGTTTGCTGGTTTAACCTCTTTACATCCACCAGGACACTGATGACACATTTAGAGTTACATTTGAGCCATGTTTGAATGATGTTTGATGTAGTTAAGTTTGCTAAACACAGAAACTAGAAGATGTTTCCTTTCAAATGAAGTCTAATAAGTCTAATATATGCATTCTGGCCTTAATCTTCTTTAAAGTCCAATCCTGAACCTAAACCTCATCCTAATCCTAACCGTAAGCAAATTTACAGGTTAGCGTTTTTTTGGTCAGTTGGGAAAACAAGGACTAGGTGATGTAACCATGGACTGCATCTAGACTTAATAATTAAGAATTAATTAACCAAAAGAAAAAAAAATAGGCTAGTTGCAGATCCTTTGTAATAGGCCCAAAATGCTTTTTTTTATGTTAAAGTAAAACATTTTTAGTTTCAGTATTTAATACATAATGGTTGTCATTTCCAGCTCCATATCAATTGTGACAGCTGTCAGGAAAAAAAAATCAAATCTGAACACATATTGAAAAAAGCAAAGGGAAGTAGTGGATTAGCAGTACAAAGCCAAATAAAAACAGCTGTCAGAATTTCGCTTAATTTATTTTATGCATGGCAGGATCCTTACATACATGCATCAGCACTCTCTCTCTCTCTCTCTCTCTCTCTCTCTCTCTCTCTGAGCTGCTTCAGGCCTCTTAGCATGACTGGAAACTGTATCACTGCTGGTTAACAAGAGGCGCCGCTGTTTGCGCTCAGATTAGAGTGTATGTGTTTGTGTTTACCCCGCTGGCAATGGGCGAAAGCAGGCTTTACCTCACCAACCATGTGATGGTGTGTATATGTGTGCCTGGATGCTTGTGAGTGACAAGGAAAGAGTGCATGCTCAACTACTGGAAGTGCAGGACTCCACTTTCCAGTCAGAAGAAGTAAGTTTCTTCTGAAGCTTCACTGTCAAAAATACACATCTTCAAGTTGTTTTGTACACAACTGGGTAACATTCTTTTAAGACGCTGTTGTGGCTGGCATGAATTGTTTTCATCTGTATTTATACATTTAGCTGCATATAATAATAGACTCCATACATTTATTCAGTGGTTTTATAGTGCAAAAACAACATCAACACAACAAGTGAATGCATCATAACAGTATGTGTTGCCTGTATTGTTACTGAATATCAGTAATACAGTAAATGTGAGTCATACACTGGGCTCATATCCTTGACAACACATACAGAGCTTCACCTATGTTGACTTAGTTCGGCTTGCAAGTTCCACAAATTAGACGGTGGTTAATGTTTTGTTGTACTTTATATTTTACAACTTTACACTGCTTCTTTTGGTTTCAGTATTGTGCAAACTATACGGAAAACCAGTTATCTCTGGATATATATCGAAGCAGCAGCATTAAGCAAGATGTATATGCATTTAATAAGGCTGATATTAATGTTAGATTTACCTGAGTGTTTGTAGCTGTGATCTCAGAGCAAGCCTTTGTGCTCAGTGCAATGGTAAGTCTTGCAAATAACTGAATAATCCTAAGAAAACACTGCAGACTAATAGTACCTCCATAAAAACCTGAAGTTATGTACCTAATTGTGGATGATTTAAGCAGCAACAGGTTTCAGGGCCACTACGGTGACCACCAGCTTTTCCTTGCAGCTCTACTCCAGCAAAAGTCCAGGTATCCCATACTAACTACTGCATAAGATGATATTTCAAGCCAATTTTTACAATTTGAATCAAAATCATAACCATAGTCAGCTACTCCAGAAAACCCCCAACACTATGGTAGAAATGTAGAACCATGTCCGGTCACTGTACTGGTCCTCAATGTGATGTCTACCCATCTTGTGGACCAGTCATGTTGTTCAACTGTGTGGGGCCACAGTTGTAGTTGACCCAAGATCCGTTTTGTGGACCCCAGTTGAATTTGAAAACAGATTTTGCCAATCAGTATTCTGACGTCCTTTGAAAATGACCTTGGTTCCAGAAATCCTCTCCAATTGGCCCAATTGTTAAAAGTCACTTAGCCAGATGGCATGTTTTGCTACGTTTTGCTATTCGTATCTACAACAATCCTCACTGTGCTTGTCACCTACAAATTGCTATTACCATCCTCTTCTTAAAGACCAGAGAGCCGTGTTGAGTCTGTTAATACCTTTCTTCATTAATAACTCTCGGCTGTCTCCCCGGCTCATAATTATGTTCTCCAGACGGCCAGTTAGCCTCTGCTGGTTAAAGTGTGCGGTTGACCTTATAGCCAGCCAGCCATCACAGCACCTGTTCACTTGGAGACGCCGTTCTGCTGACAGAACTCCCCACTCTCACACCAGTGATTTTTCTCCACAGCTTAGTGTGTGTTTGTGTCTGCGAGAGGGAGCGCTTTGCAGGAAACCATTAGTGGCTTTAAATATGCAGAGCTGCTGACGCGAAGCTGTATTTATCGGTTCAGGGCCTTGGCTACAATAGATTTGGCCACGGGGCATGTATATAGTATGCCACTGTCAGTGTTTGTCCAAGTGTGTGTGTGTGTCTGTGTGTGGGATGCATTAAGAGTGTCTCCTTAATACAGATGTGGTGTTAATGGCACACATGGTATAATGCCGTCAAAGTGTCATTAAGGATGCCAAGTATTTATAGTATCCTTCATCTCCTCCTTTCCAGTTTATAATGGGACACTCGTACTGTAAGGTTAGCTCTGTTTTACTTAACACTTGAACTACTTACGAAAGTAGGTGCTTTATCATCTGGATACAGTGCTCTCATATTCAGACGAGTGTGGAATGTTGGTCGCTCAAGAACACTAAAGATCTTGTCATTACATTTTCATGTCAAGGTCTGTCTCACCCTTAACAACTCTGCGTCCTTAGCCACATCCCCAGCTGAGATGGCATAATTGTGATTCTTGAGCTAAAAGAAGACATATAGAAGTTAACTCATCTTTTATTGATTGCCATATAGGGAAATGCATTCTCTGTATTTGGATATTATTGGATATATACTTATTTTAGCTACATGTCCAGATGTGCATGCAAGATGCAATCTGCACATGAATGCAAAGGGGAAATGGAGAAATGTAGAGGCACTGTAGGTATTATTACATTATTATGTCATTATTGAACCCAAGGGTAACGGCAAGCCGCTGCTGAACTGACTGGTTCATTGTGTGTGTTGTGCTGTATAATCAGTGACAATCCTGGCGGACCTTTGAAAATACTGGTGGTGTTTCTCTCAATTACTTGCATTGGCAGAACAAGAGAAACATACTCACCTTGGTCCAGTACCATGATTTATTAAATTCTGTCTATGATGTTCCATGAACTTTTGGTTATTATTAGACATCCATGAAAAGGGTGGATGTTAAAAGGTGAAAAGTTAAAATTTGTCCATGCATGTGGACACCATGCAGCAGAGATTTTGTGCATGGATACCACCGTCTGTCATCTTGGATTGCAGTTGTTGACAATCAAATCTTTTTTGGAATACAAGATATAAACTACTGTTACAATATTGCAATAGATATACTGATACCAAGAACTCATCTCATGAGGAACTAACTCAAAATAGAGTTAAATTAGCTCTCCCTAGATGTGGACAACATGCATAAAAAAGATTCAGTCTAATGTTCCATTTTACAGAACAGTGTTTTTTCTGACTAACACAGGTCTGCCAAAGGATGCAGCATCTGCCAATACATGACTCTAGACCTTCCACAGGGCTTGTTTGTTGCACTTACAAACAGCAGACTGTGCCTTTAAGGCCAGCCCTTCACAGTGTTGAGTTTGTTTCGGCCCGGCCAAAACCTTTAATCATGCTGATTGATGAGGTGCATTTCCCTGACTCAAACCTTCTCCAAATACCCCTTCCATTCTAGCCATACATCAGCCATTCAGCCAATTCATCAAGCCTCTGATTGTTTTAAGATATACCTGGCCAGTAAAATATCCATTTCTCTGCACGCACTGCTTCTCTAACCCTGCCTGGCTTTCAGCACTGTGATCACATTGAAAAAGTACTTACTTGAGAGAGAGGGAGAAAAAAAACAAAACAGGAATAGCAGCAACATGCAGAAATAAAATGTAGATTTGGTTTGGGTGTTGCAAAAATGATTGATGTGATGTACTTGGATTGATTTCTCTGTTGGTGAACAAATATTTTATACATCTATGAATCCATGTCAACATACTTCTGGAATAGTAATGTAATTGGTTAAAAAGCTAAAGAACAATGGAGAAACAATAACAATATCATTTTTCAGTCTGGTGTCAGTGAACTGCTTTAGTGTCCTATACATGTTGGTCCAAATGAGCGTGCAGGTTGGGGTTTTGATTTGATTAATTAACCTTACCACGCAAAGTTGACGACAACGTGACTAACCCTAACCGTCACATCTCAGCCATGGTTTTCTGTCATATTTTTTTGTCTTCTCTCCAGTTTCTCCCCCTCTCTAGTCATCTTGTCTCCCTTTCGCTTCTCTTTTCATGTGCTTTAGATGACAAATTAATAGAAATACTGTATATTTATGTCAGAGGCCTGTTTTTTTGCCAGGAAAAGCAGCACTGTGGAGTAAAAAAAATGGGATACAATATTCGATGGTTAGTTTTCTCACCTTAACAATGAATTAATAATATAATCATCTTTAAGGTTATTAAACGTCTACTTCTTTTCCAGAAACTTCACAATAGAAATTATTGTTTACATTCGAAGCAGGGTGTTTTTACATTTACAAAAGACAGTAATGATGCTAACAATGATGCTATCTGACAAAGCACACGCAATTTAGTGATGCCCTCCCCCAGTTTTTGTATTACCTTAATCACGAACCAGATGTCAGCTGACTAACTAAAAACCTAATCCAAAGACCCAGTGACGAGAGATCTGGAAATTCAAAACAATAAGTCATTTCCGGGTTTTAAGACTCATTTCTTTCTTTACAATTCCGCTGCTGTATTGCAGCTCCTGTTCTTAAACTGTGAAAGGTTTGTTTGCTTGCCAGTTGTTAAGTGTTGAGTCTCCATGTAAGTCTTCTCAGTACGCCACTACCAGTTTCCTACTGTTGCCCCTCTTGCGCACGTTATTCATTTATTTATTTTTTTTCGATGACATCACCAAGAACTAGTCAACCTTGACTGGACTTTCATAACACAATTGTCAACACTGAAAAACTGGAAGTCATGCAACCCCTCGCTCCAGCTAGGATGGCTTTAATTGTATCCAAATTAGGACTGCGTGTGTTTGCTTGAGGGGCTTTTCCTCTCACACAGGCATTATCCCTAATGTTTACCCTTCCCAAATATTACTCTCTCTCTCCCCTCGTCCCTCATATATCTTCTTTCCTTTCCTCGCTCGGCAGTAATTGGGCTTTCTCTTTCTCGTTAGTTTTTGTCCTGCTGGCTAAGTGTTGAAGACTATTATTTTCATGCTTATTAATTTCTTTCTCCCTGAAACAAATACCCCCATGATTTGGGTTCATTATTCTTTGCTGTGCATCTGTGCTATCTCTCCTCTCCTTTCCTGCCTCCTTCCTGACACAGCTTGTTCAGAAATGAGTGGAAAGCATCTGACCCTTAAGTGTTTTACTTGAATCTTTGTTACAGCTAATGATTACTTTTCCTCCAAACACTGGGATTTGTAACAGTCATTTTTCCTGTAGCAGTCTAAGCAATGTTTATCTCACCTTGATAAATCCTGACCACATTTTTTCTCCGATGGTAAATTAATTGCATGTTTGTGAATGTTAGATTCTGACACTGATGAATTAGTCAGGTACTCGATGGTGAGAGGATTTGCTGCTTCTAAGAGTTTTTATCATGCATTATGTTTCGGACAACAGAAGATCAGATCCAGATAGGACATTTAATCCAAAAGCATAAGATGATGAATGGGGGTAATGTTACAGAGTTCTTGACAGAAGGACAGAAAATTACTTTCTATTTGTTCATCCTCTTTTGGAAAGGTTGGAGAAAATGTTTCTTTTCTCCTAGTTCTTAAGCTTCATCTATGAGAAACCTAGTTTTTGTCATGGTAGAAGTGTCTAAAAAATTATTCCCCCAGCTAAACTTCTCATGCAGGAAAACCATTTCTATAGCCATAACCAGGTTTTTAATGGGCTTTTTACACATGCGCATGACAAAGCCTTCAGACAAGAAAATTGTTACTGTGACAGCAGAGTAGCAGAGTGAGAAGGATCTGAGATGTATCTTTATATTTTTAAAATGTTCACAGTCAAAGGCTGACACTATGCCTGTGTAAGTCTGCATCTGAACATTTGACAATTTGTGAAATTACAATTATGTCATTGTCCTCAAATAGTTTCTGTATCAGAAAACATTTGGTGTAGAAGTCTTTCTGTGGTTTTTTGTTTCTGTTTATCTATGTATGTATGTATGTATGTATGTATGTATGTATGTATGTACTGTATGTACGTATGACATTTTGCTTTTAAAGCGGTGTGTGTGTTTTCTGCCAAGCTGTATGGATCTTCTCCTTTTGGAAATAATCCAACTGTTAGTCAAAAATGTCCTCTGCTATTTTGGGCCAAAGTGAGCTTTGATCAGTGGACTGGCTGCAAAGAGCCACGCTGTAATATTTGTTAAAATATTTTCTCCCTTTTCACTGTCCCGCCATGTACCAAGACCCACACTAATACTGCAGAGAAATAGTTATTTCTTAAGGATATGAGCCAAGCATCTTGGCATCTTGATTTTTTTTTATTTTTTTTTTGCATCAAGGTATAGACAGACAGAAGACACCAGAATATTCCACCAGATCTGTTATGACATTGGCTTAGTTTTGCTCTTTCATTCTTTTCTGTTTGCTATAGTCCATATTTTAATACATGGAAGTTGACAGAGTTGTTTTAAAATCAACTTTGTGATCTTTTTTGCAACATTCTAATTAAAATGATAACTAATGTCAGCTAGAGTTTCAGTTGGACCATCAAGACGCTCTTTAAACCTTGTTAAAGTCAAGTTCTGAAACACTGTGATCTTGTGATGATGTAAAATGTTCTTGGCTAATGGTGGCTAAAAGTTGACTGAACTGTTTAAAATTTGGCTTAAACATCAGCTACAGTCAGCTTCATCACAAATGTGTTTGTGAAAGCCTTCAGTGGCATATCACAGTTGGACTGAGTTAGCAACATTTATTGTTGTTATCTTGTAGCTAAAACCAGCAGAACTGTGCCCACCATTTGGAAGGCGCTCGGCTTTCTTTGGCATTGCCCTGCCATTATGGTGTAGTAGCCTCCTGGCCATTGTGACGTTGTGACTCAATCTGTCATTGCTCCTTTTGTCAGAGTCCTGCTCATTTGGCTCAGTGATGTTGGCATGATGGTTTGTTTAGAGAGTGGGCTGCAATACTAATGGAAGCTATGTTAATGGTGAACTGGCAGTAGTGGTGTTGGCGTGGCGAGGTTTACAGCAGCTCTGCTGATGCGTCAGGGATTGGATTAATCTGGCCCGGCCTTGAACAACAGATGACCATCTGGGCATGTTCCATGGCGTCAGGCGTCTGTAGCCTCAGCTTTTGCCACTTGTCACCAGTGCACCATTATGAACACAATAATATGCATGTTTCATGTATTATACTGTATGTCATACATGGCCAAAGCCACTCTCCTACCAATACACTTTTTGTCCAATAATGACTCTCAAAATATAAATGGTTGCTGGATTCAATTGTCCTCTTCGCACCAGAATGCACACTGGAATTAAAAAGGGGCTTTGGCTTTAAACCAGTAGACTGCAGATCATGGACATGAGGAGTGTGGAGATTGGCAAACTGTGCACAAGACCAGTTTAAAAGAGCATTACAAATGCAAAGTCCAGTTTCCAGATCTACCAGTCCTTTGACTTAAATGCTATGGATAAAGGCACATCAACTGCTAACTTTTTTGCTGCGTACTAAAGCCAGTGAGAAGACCTTGACTGAAGATTATTTTCGCAAAATTACTACATTTGCAAGCATGAACAATACCCACATGATCTGAACCCAGCATTCACATCCTCATGCCTCGATAAAATTGAGTAGCACAAATGTTGAGGATCTATAACATTTGTTACACATTGCATGGTAAAAGGTCAGGGAAACACCCTGATCATGGTTAAATTATTAGTACAAATAAATTCCTGTCTGAGATGGTTTGCAGTAACCGTTTGTAGCACCCAGAATGCCTTGCGATGCCAAAGTGGACAAATTAATCCAGTATGCACACTAAAATCTGCATGGCTGCGAACGCTTCTTACTCTCCTCGTCTTTCTATCATGTTTATCATATCAATTTCTTCTTCTTCCTCCACTACCCTGTCCTCAAACTATGAAATAACCTCAGTACTAAAAATACTAACACCAAATACTAACTGAAGCAAAGCTTTACTACTAAAAAAACTACTAATTCTACTACTACTACTAACTGAACTGCAGAATGTGCTGAAAGTATTGAATTTACATTTGAACTTTTATATTTTTTATCTAACTACAGGAACTGGCTATATCTGGTCTGAAACCTTATAATACAGCTCACATTTTAGTAACCAAAATGCACACTGAAACAATCTAAACTTATTTGATAACTACAATCAAAAGATACAGGGACAGAGTTGCTACATGTGCTCTATGTCTACATTTTGATGAATGTTATTAGGAGTGAATATAAGTTTTCAGACTGAGCCAGTGCTACTTCTTCTCCTGTGATCTCTTTTGTGTCTTTTCATCAGTGTTTCTTTTCTTTGTGTGCTTTTTGTCTGCTTCCCTTCCCTTCAATCTAATCAATGATGAAAACAAATGTGTTGTACAAATTGCATGATAGTCTGCTGGTTTGCAGTAAATGGTGGGTTTTGTGTGGTATCTGTTTTCAAAGGGTGGGAAAAAAGATTGGAGATGTTTATACGGATATTCAATGTGTTTGACTATCCTTCTGACTCTAAAACTCCATGTTATCATGATTAAAAAAAAAAAATGCAGTAAGCCCTGCGAATGGTTCAGAAACTACATTCTGATTGGACACCAAAACTCTACTTTACTACCCGTTTTCCACCAAGACAGGTCAACAGCCAGTTTGGAATCTGCGCCAGCTATCAAAATATTTTTCAACACGCGAAGAAGGGGAATCTGGTTCCAGAGCTGCACCAACACTTTGCTTGCATCGCTTTGTGGTAGCACCTCCATTACAGTCTTGTTCGTATACCACTATTGGCCCACCAGGGGTTGGAAAGGCCATCTGATTGGCTAGAGGTCGAATCAAAGCTGACTGGCTTTGCAGGGAAGCAGGGGGCAGAAGGAGAGATGTGTCGAGAAACAAACACATCCTTCTTTGCTCAGCTATTACTAGGCACCTCACTGCAAACTGCATATGTGTGTGTGTGTACAGAACCCCCTGTGACAGCGTTATTTATTGATCAAAGCTTTGGCCTCGGCTTGTGTGTAAGTGCATGCTTGAGTCTAAGTGCATGTGAGCATGTGTGTGTGTGTGTGTGTAATGGGGCTAGTACAGCAGATGGACACATGTAGCGGCAGGATCAAAGTGTGCGGTGTGTAACAGCTCTGATCACTGCTAACTACATATGTAAGGGAGTGGACCTGTTCTGTCTCTGAGCAACTGTCGGTGTGTGTGATGGGATGTTTAAAGTGTTTGATTTTTCATACTCAGATCACTCTGTGTATTCCAGTCCACCCTATTATGTTGTATTTTATTTGATTCTCTTGCGCACCACCGTATCACTGCAGGTAGAGCTAGTTTTGATCTGCTCAGATGATCAGTCGTCCAGGCTCTCCATCTCTCTACAGCCCACTGAGGAACTCTCCGTACTATCTGCAGGCACCAAATAAAACCATCGCCAACAAGCAATAAAGAAGACAGAGAGACTGAGGGAGAGAGTGATGAAAGGAAAATGTGATTTAAGGCTCGGCGGGGGTCGTCCGCCCTGCACGACACAAGCCATCTGATTGGTTATCAGCGCGAGCCACAAATCTGCAGTCACCATATTTTTAGAGGTCAGATAGGAGTGTCTTGCTGAGACACCAGGCAGCCTTAGAGAGGGGAACAGCATGAGTGTGTGTAAGAGTGTAAAAGAGATAAATGGTGTATGTGTCCGAACAAAAGGCTGAACCAATATCAGTTTGGGCAATATGTGGCTTTTATTAAATTGGAGTTATTGGCCAGTCATGTCATGAGTGTCAGAAATATAGGATTGTACACCCTACGGACGAAGAAAGCTGTAAAAAATAATAATGTGTCAAATTTAGTTCTTTGAATAGGATTAGGGCTACTGTTTTATTAGAATTGTGTTACAGTAATTATAATTTTGTTGTCCCCCATCTTGGCGTGACCATATTTGGACAAATAGGTGGAGCTGAGGAAGCACTACGGGCGATGGGTGAAACTCACCAAACTACTGCTAACTTGCCGACTTTCTAACCAGTAAAAATGGCAGATTTCATGATTTTGAATTGAATTTCTTTCCAAGATCCTTGAAGAGTAACTTGAAGTATAACTTCTTAACCACAGCTAGAGTAGAGCTGCCAGTGAGGGAAACAATGTTTATTTAATCAACAGAGCCTTCAAAAATCTCATTCAGCAGGTGAGCAAACTGTCAATCATAGCCCACACAGCAGATATCAAAGTCTTTTATTAGTTCTGAAATCTTATTAATACATCAATAATTTATAAAAGGACTACCAGTACATAAGCCATCAAAATAAATTGACTGACACTAGAATGACTCCTGGAAAAAAAGGATTGACTTAGTATTTCTTGAAAGAAGTTCAGTGGAAGACAATGGGAGCCGGACTCGTTTTGGAGCCAGCATCTAGTGGTCATCAGTGGTATTATACTTAAACTCTTTTGCACATTGTTTTAAACAGACACAATGTAAAGGTTCATAGTTCATTTCATAACTCATAGGTCATAGTCTAACCAGGAAAGACCCAGGATGTGCTGGATATCTCTTGGCTGGCCTGAGAAAGCCTTGGTGTCCCCCTGGGGGAGCTGGAGGAGGTGGTCATAGTGAGGGACCATGATGAGCAGCAGAAAATGGATGGATGCATAATTAATTTATTCCAACAGCAGTGGAGCCAAAAATCACTCATAATCACTCATTTATTTGATTTGCGGCAGTTTTAACCACATCATTTACATTGATATGACCTTTGTTTACTTTAAAAAAGTGCGCTCAAAGTTTGCCATTTTCCCTGATCATTATAACCTAATTACAGAGTCAGGTGTACTTTGTACAATAGACATGAATAACAAGGTGCGTTGCCTTGTCCATACTTGGGCAATGTTGCTTTCTCATTCGAACCCAGAAGTCTAACCAAGTACAGGAGGTAACACTAACATGTGACTTTTAGCACTGCATTTTATTTAGTTTGGACCTTTGGAAAAACACCAAACAAAGAGGAACATGTAACAACTTGTCAATGCCAATGATTTGATACAAGACAGAGATCATAAAATGTACATATATCCATTCTTAACACTTGTAAGAATTTCCCACCAAACATCCTGTTACTATTAAGAGTGTAGAAACAGAAATTCCATTTTGTCTTCAGGGCTTCAACACTTTCCAAGGTGAAGTAGACTGCATCTTTTTAACCTAAGATCTTTATTGACAGGAAGAATTATCAAACTTCCCCAGAGAAGTCTCATTCTAAAAATATCTCTGCAAGTATCAGCCACCCAAACAAGATTCCCATCTCCTCTGCCAAAACAATAGCTTTCCTTCCTGACCACTTGCTGGTAAATGCTGTTACACTGAAGCTACTTCAATCCAACATCCCATTTTAGTTGAACTTTAGTGAGTGTTAGTGCTGAGAGTGTGTGTGGGAGTGTGTTTGTATGCAGTGTATGTGCTGGAAAAGAGTGAGAGATGAGTTGTTGTTTTTGGCCAGCAGATGGGAAGCGCGGGAGGAAGAATATCTGACATTTACTAACATCATGAAAACATTGCTACAGTCTCTGCTTCTTTCTCTTTTTTTTCTTCTGTTCAGCGCTTCCTGTGTTTCTGTGACATCCTTTGCCCTCTGTAGCTAATGTAGCCACTTGTTTTCTCTGCCATCCATATAGGCCAGTATTGGACTAAATTACTCCTATCTCGGAGTTGTATTGGTGTGGCTATACTGATGTCCATTAGTCCTTCCCATAGTCCTGCAAAATGTATGACATCCCCACTAGCCTCAGCTGTACATCGCTTAATTCTAATTACCAGATGTTAGTGTCCTAAGATGCTAAACTTTTAGCACGAAGCTGGTTAACATCATATCCTCCTCTAGCGTTAGGTTTTTAGCATAATTATTGTGAGCACATTAGCATGCTGTTTGTAGCATACAGCTCAAAGCAACACTGCAAGTGAAGCTGCTAGCATCACTGCAGGCCAAGAAAGACTTATTTCACACATTGTTGCATTTTGCATATTCTAAACGCAATGCACGCACGAGTCACAGCATGAGCATTGTAGCTACGGGCTGCAGTGCTAAAGAATGAAAAGCCGAGTGAATGCTTGAACCTTCTACATCGGTTCACTTCCGCTCAAAACAACCATGACTGACCAGCTCAGTGAAGCTTGAGATGAGCAGATCTGCATGACCAGCCAAATTTATAACGGGCTACTCTTCACTCTGACAAGTGTCGATCTCAAAATACTTGGTGTGAAATTACACTTGCTTTAAGCTAGGACATTTAGCTTGGTAATTTACTGCTGTCTCTGTCATCTCCCTGAGGACTGAGGTTAATACTTTTTACATTTGATGATTTTACAGCAAAATAAAAGTGTACTTTTAAAATAGTGGATACTCTATATGCCTCAGGTGGTTGTGTACCCATGGATGAAATGATGATAGTGATGGGGGGTGAATTGGGCTGTCTAGGGGTAAGTAGTGCTCAAGTGCCCAAAGCAATGGTATTATTGCTTGCTAACATAAATTCAAGTTTTGTGCATTTTAAAGGAGTTAGTCAATCAAACAGATATGCAAATTGCTTTTTGTAGTTAACAAGGTTTTGCTAATATGCCATAGCCGGTTGTGGGACTTCTTTTGTTCAGTTCAGGAGTATATCTGCAAGACATGAACATGGTTCAGTATTGTGATGAAAATATAGTTTGCCACTAACTAACTAACTAACTAACTAACTAACTAAATCACAGTTGCCACAAAATTGATTGCATTTCTTTAAGTCTTTTATTATGTGTTTATTGCTTATGTGTTTATTGCTTATGTTCATATTGCGGTGATGCAATATGCAATTCATCTGTCAGCACTAATCAGGAGGTTGCAGCAGGTTAAGGTGGGGTTCTTTTTAATTACTGCACATTGAGCATATCTACAATAATACATCACAATTAATTTGTCGATTTTTATGTTAAATTAATAATATGAATCTGCAAAGTAAGCAACTAGTTACTTGTGATATGACTT
>JAPQRN010000019.1:11347809-11361289 GCA_037367275.1 Coranthus polyacanthus | reverse complement strand
CAACTAAATCCAGGATCAGATTTCTTAATGTTTGTTTCATTTTAAAAAGAGGTGTTACATGACATGTAGTGAGCTAAGCTTCCAGTTGCTCTATGTTAAATTACGCTTAACTACCATCAGTGAAATAACCAGGATAGATAGATAGATAACCAGGTGAAATAATGTCCAGTTCAATTGTTATAAAACAGTAAGCCATTATCTCTGTCATAATAACAATAATATCTCCAATACCTCATTGTTTTTGTATTTTGATTTATGCAAAGTTGCTCCTGTTACACTTGAATTTCTCCTTGGGAGTAATAATGTATGTATCTAAATTATATGTAGTATGTTTTATTAGGTCTGGTCCATAGCTATAACGCATACATTTCCAGCAAATCATTTTGACTTTGATTTTGTAGACTTACAATTTGTTGCTGCTGTTGAGTGTAAAAAAATAAAAAATAAAATAAAAAAATAACTTTTCAACTGTTCCCTCAGTTTCCTCCACCATGTGTTGCATTTGTTTATTTATTTTGCACTCCCACCCACCCTTAATTTTATTCATCTGCTCCCTACAGACAGTAAAAATAATATTGGTTGTTACCAGTTGACAAATTGCTATTGATTAGCTTTGTTGGTGATGGTTGTGTTCACCTCTGGACATGTGTTGTTAAGACATCTTGGAAGTTAAGAGCAGCTTCTTCTTGGGATTACACAATAAGCACATGAACACATAATCTGTTCTCTATTGTTTCTGTTAAACACTTGTATTTTCCTTCTGTGTCAGTTCCCTTCCGTCCTCAGCTTTACATCTTCCCTCTGTCACCTTTTCATCAAGTGAACTCCAGTTTGCATGTTCGCCTACTTTCCTGTCATGGGATTCTCAACAAGGATTGGTACATGATGGTACATCATTATCATCATATGGAAGTGCTTTGGCCATCAGAATATATTCCCACATGTGCTGGTGACAGCACATACTCATCTTTTGTGTTATTTCAGGACACAGTAGAAAGCTCCAATGGGCTTTGAGCTGCAAAAATACTTGGGAAAACGTAGCTTGTGTGGATGTTACTGCACTACTGATCAATAGTGCTTTGTTACTGAAAAGCTGTTTGATTCAGAAAATAGCAAATGTACTACACTACTAGTTAAACTGGCAACATAGCTATCTGCAGTGACTACCCAAGGATAGCACAAATACAAAACAAAGCTAAAACTATAACAAAAAAATCCCTCTGGTTTAACAGTCTTGACTTTAAAACCCATCATTCTATGTTAACAGCTCTTTGCTTTTGTTGGATCGTATTCAGACTTCTCTTACTGGCCAGACTGATGGTCTTAAAAACTGAACGAAACAATACACTCCCAGTCTCTTCTCTGTAGAAACACACATTGGCTGAGCTCTCTAAGTTCCATTTATAGAAAACAGTGACTCACTGGATCATTGAGAAGAGGTCCAGGCCAGAATAATATTGGTGCAGCGCTTCATTTAGCCATATTTGGAAATGCTCCACCAGATACATCGTCCTTGTCAAGGCAAATTAAGCAACCCAAAGTATTCAGTGGAATACACAAAATCAAATTTGATCTATTTTTATATCCCTGCCAAGCCGGTTAAGCAGCACTTGGAGTGTTCTTCTAGTAGGGTTTGTTTTTTTTTCTTATTGCAGCCAACACAGATTAGAGACTTGGACAAATTCAATGAGATATATGCTGTTTTTACACACACACAGGTTGGTTAGACAGTAATACGGCTGTTTATGGAAGGAATGAACTAAGCAGGATATTATTTAATTTCTTAGCAAGGATAGTGGTGCATATATGTCTTAATGCTTTGCATTATCAATACACCTATATATTTTATATATTCATTATATATCCATACTTTAAGTATACAAAACTATAAAATACTGTGCATTTTAGTCAGCACATTGTATTGTACAGTGTTCTTTCCACTTCCAAGCAAAATAGTGACAAAACTTTACAGTGTTACAGTGTTTACCATTTCTCAAATTTCATCAACATGCATTTTAAAAACTTTTATTATGTACTTCCAAGTAACTTTATGAATGTGGCAATGCTTCTACAGGGTGCCTTTGTGGTTGACTGGAGATAAATGTGTTTTTTTTTCTCACGGAAACATTTGCACTAATGTACCTCATCATGTATGACACTGCAGCAGACAGAAGACAGGCCAGTGACAGAATAAAATTTATAGCACACATGAGTGAAGAAATAATTCAAAATCCCTTGAAGGGACATAAACAATCTGTAGTTTCATTAATCACTGCAGCCGGTTGCTATCAAATGTGCATGTTTGTGTGCGTATGTGAGTGTGTCATGGCGGTGTGGAGACAAAAACAACAGTGTTGTAGTTTATGTTATATTTACACAAAAACGCTCAATGAAAGACATGTACTGAGATTGTATGAGTCATATTGTGAGAGGAAACTGGAAAAAAAGGAGGCACAAGACGGTCAAGATGCAAAAACAAGAAGATATAAGATAAGAAGAAGCGAGAACACACCAGACTATAATAAATGTTGGACAGCATGGCAAAATGGAACTTGTAGGGTCAGTTCTGTTCAGCTAATGTGGCTCTTTAGTGTCATTTTGGGAAGATTTACCGAGTTATAGCCGATATTCCACACAGCTGCTGACCTGTCAAATAAGAAGAATGTCATGAAGTGTGACTGAAGAAATGGCATAAACTGTTATTACTGACAATGTAATATGGGTGAGCAAGAGCTGCAGCCAGTCAGATGTCTTTTTCAGGGTCAAGCTGGTATAGGGCTAATAATAATAATGACAGATCCTGTTCAGATCAGGATTTTTTTTTTTCCTGGAAATGCAAAGATACACTTTGAAAAAGAAAAAGATAAGAAACATTTTAGATGATAAAGAAAGGGATTACAATTTGTCTAATGATGCTACATTAATATAACATAGTTAATATAATAGTATTTTTGATTTTTCTTTTTCTCACAGATGCAAACAAGGTATTAATTTTATTAAATTCAATATAATTAAATTAAAGAATGCCGGAGTCATCCTTTAGTAACTGCACAGTGGTCCAACAAACATAGACAAAGCCTCTGTGACGTCATTGGTTTGTGGACTGCTGTTCTGAAGCCTCAAGTTTGCTTTTTGGCCATCGCCATCTTGGTTATTTTGGAGCAAAAAGTAACAATATTTGGGTGAGAATTAGGAGCTGGTAGTGAGGGGTCAATCTTGCCAAGCTACTGCTACTTCTAACTTACCAAAATCACTGACCACACTGCTAACTAACACTAACCCTGGACTGTTGTCAGATCATATAATCCAATAATAAACCCAATGAATTCTAACAGCAACGAATGTAGCTAAGTTACACTAGCAGGATGGATATTGTAATTAGCACTGATCATACAGCTAACTAACACTGGTATGGGTATTGCAATGAGGTGCCAGTAAATTCATGAAACATTTGAATGACAGAATTTAGGACAGTCTAGTTAGTGTTACTCTGTTACAGTAGACGAGCTAGCCATCAATCAAAGGCCGTGAAGTGGCCATGACCTTAATTATGCATAACTTTAAGGCTTAATATAATTTAAATGTGTGAGTTTCATCAAAATTCAGCCCTGTGCAGTTGTCATGAATGGAGAAATTAGCTATAGCGACCAAACCGGCTGTAAACATGTTTATTTCTGGTGTAAAGTTGGCTATATCTATGGAGACTGACACAAGTGGCCATTCAAGGAACTGCAGGCCTGGAGGTTGCAGCTTGGTGCAATCTATATTTTTTTGGTGTCAGCTACAGAGCAGCAGCCCTGGAGAGGAAATGGATTGAGAAAAGACAATGAGTGACCCAAGGAGAAGTCTTTGTGCTTTAACTGTTGAAGTAGGAGCTCGTCTCTTGATTTCAGTGCATTGTAGAAAATAGAACCAGCATGCACAAAATGCAAGTTGTATCCAGTTTGGACAAACTTTTGGTTGTTGTTGCTGTTTGTGTGTTCTCGGAGTGTTTGTGTCTCTATCTTTGATGCATTAAAGGCAGGTTGTTTGATAGAGACATGACAGCTTCACAGAGCTGTGAGTGTGTATGTGTGTGTCTGTGCCTATTGACAGCTCCAGATTGCTGTGAAACGCACAGAGAGAACAGTCTATTCCCTTTTCAGTCTGAAGCACAGGCAACATCCATCACCACTGACAGAGAAGGGAGGGAGGGAGGGAGGGAGTGGGAGTGACAGGTGAACGAGTGATCCTAATTCTGAAGGAATTTTTGTTTAAAGGCTTTAAAGCTTGAATACACATCAGGTTACATTAGAAAGATGGACAGAAAGAGAGGATGCTCCCTTTCACCTCTAATCTGCTTTATTTTATTTTGTTTTTTCGTAACCTGACTTCTAAACAACCCATCTACACACAGACACATTCAAATTCATACACACAGACAACAAAACAATGCTCTTAATTTAGTTTAAATGGAAATTGTCATTCAGACAGTAGTCTCAGTCACCTGAATAAAATGTTACTATGGTACATTTCTGCAAGACATGGATACATATAATCTTAGCGTAATTTGCAACCAGAAAGTTGCATCCCAAATCCCCAAAGTTTTTAGTTTGAGTGCAAGTGTGATACAAAAGCGCATTGTGTTTACCTGTAAGATCAGATGCAACATATTGTGCATGTTTTCACCTGTAACACGCGCAAAACTCACACCAATAGCCAGAAGCATGCATTTTCATATGCAGATGAATTCAAGGATACAAACATAAACATTAATGCAAATACATGCATGCAGCTATGTTGGGAAATATTTATTTTTGGATCAAAGCTACAAATTTACCCCATATGCCATATTCCCCACATAAAATACACCATTAACTATTTATACTTGTTTCTATACACTAAAAATAAATTATATGTGAATGTTACAACTGTGTAATATGGTTAATCTTACCTGATGTCACGTAAATTGATTGATTTTACATCCCATTAAGGTACAACAACCGGCGCTTACACTATACCGCTAATATTCACCCTCTGCTCCATGAACCAACTTCTAATATTTGCATAATAATATTGCATGGAAACAACTATAAATTAGAATTTTCTTTTGCCAGATTTCTGAAAATGTTGTTAGAATTTGCGATTCATCTGGACACACACCTGACTTATGGAAACATCTACACTATGACAGTCTAGGTAAACCTAAGAGAGAGGAGAATCGGGGTGAAAAAAGTCAAGTGAGACTTAAGTTATGACTGTAACATTTGCTACAATTCATGTTAATACTGTCAGAATTACAGCAACTGTCGGAATGTAGCATTGGAAAAACAGATGTAAAAAAATCATGAAAAGTATGTACATTCAAGCCTCACTTGAATATTGGAATTGTGTGAGACATTTCAGAGGAAACGTGGCTGATGACTGGTGTGATGTTTTCTATTTCAAACATAGTGAGCTCAACACACAGTCACTGTCAGAGTTTAAAGCGCGAGTGAAAGGAATGTGTCTGCTTCAAAGGAACTTTCATTTTCATCAAATATTTTCTAACAGCGGAGAGAAATTAATGTGCAGTTGGACTTCATTGGCCTAATCCGTTTTACTCATTACTGGCTGAAATATGTGTGTGTGTGTGTGTGTGTGTTCTTTTGTATTATTCTCTTCTTTATAAAAGGTACAACATCAGCAGTACAGAACTAAGCCAAATCAACTACAGCATTCAATTACTTACACTGAGAGGTTTCTGGTACTTTTGTACTTTCTGCACCAAATGCTGCACATTTCATTAAATGTTTTTCATATGCTGCAAGATTTGTAAATATGTGCATTTTCTTCCACTGAGGCATAAGTTACTTAACGTGAACATTTTGTGCAAAAGATGCTCAACAAAAATGAATTTCACGTTAAAGATTCCCCATTGTCCGTGGGAATCGCATTAACTTAAAAATGGAAAGGTTGAATTCCAAATACATTATATGGGAATTGGTTGTAAAACATGCAAAAGTCATTGAAGAAGTGATCATTTAGCACCAAACAGCTCATCGGGATTTTAAAAAGTACCCATTTTATTCAGAAGACATTTGAACTGAAATTAATTTAGCAAAGTTCTTATATATATGCCCCCTTTATTCTGATCAATTTAAGATATGCTGCAGAAATAGCCCATTTTTAATGTTCATAAAATAACCACTCAGTTCCACAAAATGCAATTGACTCTGACATTTTTTCTTTAATCTAATCAATATGTTGTTTCCATGTTAGTTTAAGATCGATCACAACCCATATGACCTTTGTCTCAAAAACTATAAAATTTATTATCCCCATTTTTTCCAATTTCAAAAAGGGAAAAACTCAGTTTTCTTAAAATTATGACATCAAACCAAGTTTTGAAATTCTCCAACTCCCTTTCAAGTTTGTATCATCTGCAAAAACAACAAATTTTAACAAATCACTACCGTCACAAATATTCATCTAAAGCATGAAAAGTTTGTTGGATGTGAATGATCATCTTTTGTGAGGAAGTCCTAACCTGGACTTCTTCAGCCTTGCAATGGAGGTAACGGAGCAGTACTGTTTCAAAACACTACAGCAAAAACTTGGCAAAACAGACACATTACTGATAAGCGGCAACACACTGTGAAAGCATAATGGCAAAATAATTAGCACGCGCAATTACACCGCATAATGGGAAGCTCCATGAGCGCTAAGCTAAACTGGGCGAGGGTGGGAGAGGAGAGACAAAGAAGAGAACAGAAGAGAGACATGGGTACAGGACAACACCGTGTATTCACAAAAAGTAAAAAACACACAACACAATGATGTGTCTGCAAGACAGGAAGTAGTTTATAGGTTTAGTTCGTCTGCAATCTGAGGGGGTATATTTTGATGTTATGAAGGAATTTCCATCTTAGAGGAAGTGGAACACCAAATGGCCTTGTGAATGTAGTGTCATAGACAGATGTGTTTCTGTATATATACATTCACTGGTGCATTTGCAATAACTGATTTTACAATGTCTTGGCTGATACTTATCTAACATTAAACCTGTAAAACCTGTAATTTACTTCAGTTTATGCAGTTTAAAGTGATTTGGATGAGCACTTATGAAAGAAAAATTTGTCCTTGTGAGTGTGCATTATTCTGCTTGTGATGTGTGTGTTCTTCTGTCGAGTCTATTCAACAGTCACTTCAGAGTCAGAAACACAACTGAGGAAATCTGAAGGAGGAAGGAATGGAGTCGGTCAAGTAGAGGAGCATCATCCAGGCCTGTTCCATTTAGATAGATTTACCCAGAGCAAAGGGTCTACAATTATTGCCTGAGCAATCTCTTCAAGTCAAGAGCACAAAAATTAGAGTGAAATCGCACTCCTCCTCCTTCTCCTCCAGCTCCAGCGGCTGAACAGTGGTGGAGTGGGTATGAAGCCTGGTAGCGAGAAGCAAACTCACAAATGCACTGACAGTCACAGAGCGTCTCCACGAGAAAGGAAAGAACGTCAACCAGCTGCATTCTGGGATGGCTAAGACAGACGTGTGCCTCAGCAGATATCAAATGACATATAGTTTTTCTGTGTCTGCTCACAGAGCTCCCATGACTCATTGGGTTTCACAAAAATAGAGGAATTTAATTTTGGTCAAAGAGTTTTTCATTCCTAGTGTACAATAGTACAGTACATAGTGAAACATGCAGTGGACAAGATTCATTCAGTTTTTAAAATTCTAATATTACTACTACTACTAATAATAATAATGATGTTTTTAGGACTTTTCAGCTTTATTGCTAGTTTGAAATCTTTGTTAAAAAATAATCCATAAGTTACATTATGTTGATAAAGTAGCTAGTAACTAGTAACCTGTAGCCTGTTACATTTCAAAACAGTATGGCTAATATTCATATAACACCATATACATTTAGATGGAAATCTGACTGTAATTTGCTTGAACTCTTGTGTTCTCTTCAAAATCGAAATTTGGGACATTGTGTCAATATGTGGGATGTGGAACAAACCAAATCAAATTGCTGTGCAGTCCTTCATAAAGTGGGAGACCTGGTTACCTCATGTGGGAGGCCCCCGTAAGTGCAAGAAAAAAAAACAAAAAACGATTTATGATATCAAAAATCCTAAAGAAGGAAGAAGGTCCTGGGTTTGAACCCAGTTCTGGTCGGCTGGAGCCTTTCTGTGTGGAGTTTGCATGTTCTTCCCATGTCTGCATGGGTTCTCTCTGGGTACTCCATCTTTCTCCCACAGTCCAAAGATGTGCATCTTAATAGGTTAATTGGTCACTCTAAATTGCCCGTAGGTGTGAATGTGAGCGTAAACAGTTGTTCGTCTCTGTGTCAGCCCTACAATGAATTGCCGATCTGTCCAGGGTGTACGCCACCTTTGTCCAATGTCAGCTGGCTGTAGCTACCCCGTAACCCTACATAGGATTAAGTGTAAATCAAATATTGCACATTCAAAATGACAAAATATCCATAAAATGAGGTTAGGGTTAGAGTTGTGGGGCCCTTTGGGTCCTTGGGTAAGGGCTCACACAACTAAAACTAGCTGCCAAACATGTCTGAAGATCTTATTTTATTGCTAAACTGGAGTCACACATATATACTGTAACAGCAAAGTAACTTCAGCATGGTCAGCCATGCTGTCAGCCTGATGAGCAGTGAGGCTAATAAAGCATTGACCCTTCAGCCGATCAGTCTGCTGCTTCAGCTGCGATCACACTGTGCCTCTGCTGTTTACAGCTGCATTTCCCTCCATATGTCCCTCTCTCTCTCTGTGTCTGTGTCTCTCTGCCGCCCCAGGTCCACGTCACACCATAACAGGATCCATCTAAGTCAGGGGTTAGATAAAGAGTGGTAGGAGGGGACGGGAAGAAAAGAGGAGAGAATCCTGCTTTTCATCTCAGCCTCTCGCTGTCTCTCTGTCTCTGTGAGTGCGTAAGTCGCTGATGGAGCGTTGCATGTGCGCCACAGGTCTCTGCCCCAGCCAAACGCCGCTATAATCCTGTTTCCTCTTTCGCACGCTCTGTGATAGACGACTTTGGGCTGCGTTCATGCTCTGAAATAGTCTGTATGAGCTATTTCATGCATGTTGTCCTATGTTCTCTGCTGTGGTATCTGCGCCTCCAGTGCCAGGATTTGTGGTGAGATAGAGTGTATGTGTGTGAGTGTGTTGGTCAGTAGTGATGATATATATGTGACACACACAAACACACAACCCGGAGGTCATTGTGAGCGCACGGTGCATTACTGTGATTGAAGCCGATAATGCACCAACAGACTCTGCGCTGTGGCCCCTCTAACCCAATCACAACTGTGCTGATGGTGAGCCCCACCATCTGTGCTCCTTTGATTGGATGGAGGAGTGATTGATGTGCACTTGAACATATTCCAGTGAGTTATTGTGGTCCGCTGTAGTCTTTAAGATAAGACCTCATGGTCATTTTTCACCTGCAGACGCCAGTTTGTCGTACAGTCCTGCCTTTTCCTGCATTCATTAACTGTTAGATGCAAAGCTGAAATGCAATTACAGTGTTTCAAAGATGGGGCGAGTCTACGGGACGAAATCAGTTCCTCTGGTTCTCCCACGAATCCTACGCTCCACAAAACAGCAACAGCGACAGTCGACATTACTAAATATTTGTATTTTTTGAATGGTTTTTAGATGTGTCCATGGAGCATCTCTATAAGAAGATGTAGGGATTAGGTTTTTAATCAAATAATGAAATAAAGGTAGTTTGCTGATAATTGAAAGAACTGCTCCGGTTCTTGTTGAGTACTACACATAGCTTGATTGGAATCAACCAAATGTGCAACAAGTGCTTTTACTTGTAGAAGAATGACATGGACAGCTAGATGCAGTGCTGTGGGTCATAAAGAAGCTAAAACCTCTGAAATGTGAACTGTTGTCTGACTTTGCAGTTGTATTTTTAATGTACTGTAAACCTAATCCTAAGCAAACGTTCCATGAAAAGGGTGGATTTTACAAGGTTAAGGAGTCCAAGAATGCCCCAAGTAACCTTATGTTACAGCACAGATTCACTTCTTCTTGTTGTTTATCCATTTGCCATGGCATACTGGCTATGTGATTGAAATGTGTGATTTCCTCAAAAACAACTTTGACAAGAGGAGGCAGGACTTGGAATATCCTTAAGAATTAATCAGATTTCTTTCTGAATATTGCTGCTTATTATATTTTCTCTTCAATACAACTCATTAGTTTACTTAAAAGTATAATTAAAACCTGTTGTCCTCTCTTACAGTAAGTACAGTTCAATGCATGAGTCACATTTGACATCTACAACACTCTTTCTTTCAACACACTTAATGCTTTAGCTAATACTTTATTTTTGACATCAGTTTTCCACAAAAAGAGAAAACACAGATCACAGTGTCTGTGCAGAGGCCGCTGTAACAGACAGGAGTCCGTAGTAGATGATTGTTGTATCAGCGCTGGCTTAAAAAGAACATTTCACACCGGAGCCGAGAGCCAGAACAGCAGAGAGAAACGCACTGCCCTCGTTTTTCATCCTAGTTCTGGGTTCAGTCCGTTTTGGCCTGTCGGGGGTCGTTAGCGGATCTCCTCCATGCTCCCTCTCTCTAACCTTCAACAGCATCGTAACATAGTGTGGAGTTACACTTTACTTTGTGTTGGGGTGAGTAAATACAATCGCTCCTGGTTTTGGGTCTGTGTAAAATGCGATAGAAACCTAACAACACATTGTTAACACAGTGAAAAAAGTGTCAGCTAAAGCTGCAGACTCACCTGCTCCTTTCATCACATCTCATAACTCCGTTTTCTCCTTATCCTGGGTATTTCTCATAATCTCGTCTGTTCAGGTCCCTGTGATGCAACAGGCTCAAAATAATGTGATCTGTCATAACTGTGTATTTTCAACCTCACTGTTGTTGAAATTAGCATTGCTATCCATATGTTTCTTATTGTACGACATAAACCCAAAAACGGTAGTGTGATAATACTGTAAACACAAAAATGGCAAAGCTACTGTAAGTGGGAAATTACGGTAACTTGGTGCCAATTTGTTGCCAGTAAATTACCGTAAAAAAAAACAGCAAAAAGGATTACAGTGTACATATATGTTTTAAATTCCTAAATTAATTTTCCTGCACATTAACGATCTGTGGTTGTTAACCTGGAAGTTGCGCTTTAAAATGCCACCACTGACAAATCACACTTGAGTATTATACATTTGTGCTATGCAGCCCCAGACGTTGACACTAAATCTTCCACTTACAGTCAATAAGGAAACCTCACTGTTGCTGCCTATGGAGCAGAGTGTTTTCTTGAATACTCACAACACCTTGTGTTCCTTACTGTATTTGCAGTCACTGCTGTCCTCTGTCCATCCGACAGTTCATTCAGCCTACTTCCCCCTCGACACACTGCCACATCACTCTTATTTATCTGCCTGTTTCAAATGAGCCATGCTTCCATTTGTGCTTGTGCATGCATCTCATTGAGCATATGTGTGTATGTGTGTGTGTCTGTGTGTGTTTTTTTTTCCTTTAGCGTATGATTGTCCCAGTGTGTGTGAGTGGCTGTGTAATACTTACTGCAGAGAATAGTAGAAACATCGCTCCAGTAACTTGCTGCATAATTCTCTGTGCCAAGGGAGACTCGCCTGGTTGGTTCATTTCTATGGAGAGATGTCTCCCAGTGTTTGAAGAGGCTAAAATAGAACAGTACAAAGCATGTCAAGAAAAAAAAAATCTGTATTCCCGCCACACACTCTGCACAGAGCAGCCAGGGAATAACTGCGAGTCTGTCTGGCTGACTGACTTGACTAATTCTTTTTTTTTTTCCAATTCACAAGAAAAAGCAAAAAATAAAAATAATGGGAGGGGTCTTTCATCTTTGATGTGGTTGCAGTTGGAGAGTTGAGAGACTCTCAAATCTTTCTACCTCTCTGTGCACAGAGGCAGGAGCTTTCTTTTCTCTTCTGTGTGCTTTGTTGTTGCCTGTAACATTCCCCAGTCTTTCTACGAATCCTCCAAAAAAGACCGTGCCGCTCAGAACCACTCACACAAGGAAAATGGGACTCTATTACACTATTAATTTCCACTTTATCACAAACTGTCACGTTACACAATTAACAGTCACGTAGCACTAATAAATACTGTGAGAAAGTGATCGGCAGGTTGTGACTTTGACTGTACATTCAGCATTAATATACATTTCCACAGCTCTATTTGAATCAGTGTAACCACAGTCATATCAAACGCACCCCTCTGCTACTGCTTTTCCACAAATATCTGTTCCACTCCTTAAAGGCAAAGTACGGAACATTTTCCTTAAAAACACTTAGAATAACAGTCCGTCTCAATCATCACTTCTGACCCTCTGTCAGTGTGTGTGTTGGTGTATTTACTCAGAGACCCTGCCCTCTAATAACAGCATCGTGCAGCATGTGTGGGAGGAACAATATAAAAACGAAGCGGCTCCTGTTATAAGGCCCTCTCCTCTTTCTGCTCTTCTCACTTGCTGCACAATTCTGTCTGAGAGACAAATGCATTTCGCCAAGTAGATTTGCATCTCGTATGTTGTTTGCTGTGAGGGACACACTGTGGGAACAAATGAATCAGTTACTCTCCAGAACTGCTCTACTTTTCGGTTAGCTTTGCTTTATTATTCCTATGTTATTACTGGATTTTCAGGGTCATCAGTGGCAAGGTACAGTGGGAGTTAACTTCGCAAGTTCTGTGGATAGGGTTCGAGTTGAACTCATGTTGCTTCAAAGAATGTCCTGCATCATTACATCATATGAAAGGACTGGATGTTTTTCTCTGCCTTGTGTACTTCTGCCCTTCTCTCATACGCAGGGCCAGAGGTGATGGCCTGTATAGATAAGTCCAATGAGCGCATGTCATAGTGAGTTACGGTTACATAACTTGTGCAGATGTACTGTGTGTTCTGCACAGACAAAAAAAGGGACCTAAAAATAGCAGGGTTAACAGTCATTACCTTGTTGTGGCATTATCTCCTCATTCACTGAATGTTTAAATACTGTCACTTATTTTTTTACATATTGTGAAGGTTATTACAAAAATTTGGGAGTTGTCTTTATCTCTACATATTATATTTTTACCACTTAAGCTGAATTAAATATCGAATTAGATTGGTGTTATTTCCAACCCTGATCATAGTCTGAATAGCCACATAAAAGCAGTAACAAGGTCAGCTTTTAATTTATCCCACAAATACAGCCACCTGGAAAAACTCTAAAAAAAACTCTAGCAGGGTTGAAAAGTGCAATGATCTTTTGACAGGGCTCCACAAAAAACATCATTAAAAAGATTCAGCTTATTCGAAATGCAGCTGCTGCATTCAGTTAATGATAAAATGTGACAAATTATTGCAGTGTGTTATTTAGTGTTAGTGATAGTGTTATTTTATGATGAAATGAAAATGTATTACATTTTGTCATGTTTATGTGGTGTTTTTTTTTCCATTCGTTGTTGTAACTTGTATAAAAGATTAAAAAA
>JAPQRN010000019.1:11306438-11334531 GCA_037367275.1 Coranthus polyacanthus | reverse complement strand
TGCTGTCCCTTCCTCCCTTTGGCAAAGTCATGGCTGTCTTCCTTGACCAGCACACACACACACACACACACACACACTCCCCCCGAGGCTCTGATGTGTGCACCTATACTTGTGTGTGTGTGTGTGTGTGTGTGTGTGTGGATTTCTCACTGTTCCTGCAGGCTAGGCATGTGTTTGCACTCATGCCAATATGTGTGTACTGTAAATGAGTTTCTGAGTTTATGTGTGTCGGTGACAGAGATGAGACGAAGCAGACTGTGTGACATGGAAAACAAAAGAGCATGTATCCTTATCTGACTGCCAGTGAAACAAGTCGACGGCAGCCAACAGAACGCCCTGCTCTCCGGAGAATCCTGCCCTCCTTTTACTCCTACACACCCCCCCCCCCAAAAAAAAAAAAAAAAAAAAAATCACCAAATCACATGCTGGCACACAACACACTGAATCTCCATTAGTGTCAAAATGTGCTTGTGAGCCCTGCCAATAGTTGTTGAATGGTAGCAAGAAACAGATTGGGATTTTCCTTTAATCGCTTCAGTTACTTATAGCCCCTAATACATTATAAGACACTGCAATCACATCGAAACAGAAGGCTCAAAGCAAAACAGAATTAGTGACCACTGAGTGTCTTTTTGAAAAGCTTTACGAAGAGTGCAGGAAGTACTTAACCATTAAATGTACACTATACAAAATTTACAGTATATACACTGTAAAACTAAACAGTGTATAAGATATTGCACATAAGGCATTAATTAGGTATCAGAGCTACATTATGCATATGTGATTTAATTGTATTGTTTAAAGGCCAATATGCAGTTTATGAAATAGATTATGCAAATGAATTTGACTGTTTTGTATGTCACCAAAGTGGTCCATTAAGTATAGAGTGACAAGAAAAAAGTAGTATTGTTTCCACAGTTCTACATTATTTGCAGTATGACTAAACTATTACTGACAGACTACTTATTTATCTGTGACACAGTGTCATTGTCCACTCTACAGCTGAGTGGGGAAAAAAAAAACAAAACAAAAAAACAGATGAGTCTCTGAGTGTTTCAGTGCTGATGATGACAACTGCAGGCGATTTTTGACCATGCAATTAAAAAAAATAAAATAAAAATAGTAATATCATGCTGCCAAAAAAGCAAAAGGCAGCAGCAAGTAAGCAGGACAGCTTCACCTTTAAAAAAGAAAAGTCAGTGACTTACTACAACAGTTAGTTACACATGTTACATACCTTGAAAAATTGCCATTAGAAGAGTTTACAACTAATGTATGTTGTATTTTAAAATGTTTTTTTTTTTTTTAAATGTGCTTTTGTACTGTATATAAAACATCAACAAATTGTTGATATTTTTGTATTAGATGAATACGTGGTAGCATTTCCACATTAAAATATCTAAAAACAACTAGCCATATCCCTTTTACTGAGATAACATTTAAGTTTAAGTAACTTGCGGCTTTTTCATTGGAATGAATCGACATAATGTGAATATACGTCACTGAACACGATGTGAATGAAACTGTAAGGCACTGAGTTACCTCTTTGTGAAATGCTCTAAGAGGCGGTGTCCAGTCATTCAGTGTATACGTTTAGGGCTTTTATTGTGAAATGGCATAATGGAAGTGGTGGATCTGCACTGTGTGACAACTGTCGTCTTTTCATATTGTGTAGATTGTGTACATGTGCCTCTTGTCACATGTACTGCACTGCGGATAACTTGTCCTTAAAATGGTCGTATGACTGATTCACATATATTTTGGTCGACTAATCATCCTATAACAATGTTTTGAACAGGTTCCTCGATGTGAAAGACCTCAGCAGAGTCTAAAACTCCTGTTTGAGGATGCGCATGATTAATGGTTAGTGGTCGACCATATTGTCTGGTGTGATTGCTCTGGTTTGTCATGTGTTACTGTGCTGGAGGGTTTGTACATCAGTGTAATCTAAAGATAAGGACAGTGAGCAAAGCCAACACGAGGACAGCATGTTTAAGTAAATGAAACGCCATCTGTGTCTTATATATTTATATGAGGAACTTGAAGACACCAGCTTCGTTAAACTTGCAGCTCAAAATAGATGTTCTGGTTATCACTGCACTTTGTAACTGGTTTTATTAAACTCCTGCCTTCTTGCCTCTCACTTTTCTGTGAAGGCACGCTTCCCCAAATGAGAAACAGAAATCCCATTTGCTCACGCAGGGTCAGCCGGAGGTGTTTGTTGGGACTTGGTCTCTCTGCATTTCAGGCTCCAGGCTGTTTTAACACTCACTATACTCAACACAGCCTGAAAGGAAGATTGCGAGACTTACTCAGTGAGATGAACTACAATCTCTTCTCTACGTTTAGGAGAAACTAAAGTGTTAGAGATACTCAACAATATGTGCACGTAGTGACCTATAACATCTGTAAATACCGTGTATGACAACTGTAAATAATCTCACAAACTTAAATGTGATCTTCAGAAGTGACAGAGTGTTTATAATACAGCATTGCGTGCCATTTGTAATGTTTTGTTTTATACTATTGTTGTCATGATATTTTAGACCCCTGATAGAAATGTATGTTGATATGGGAATTAGTATTCTTAAATACTCAGTTATCTTTGTGCTTGTTAAACCAAACGAGGAAACACTTATTGGGCACTGAAATGAAAAAAAAAAAAACAACAACAGATTTTTATTTCTGTTAAAGAGAAATTATATCACTCATTTCCACTGCAAAAAAAGGTTACAGTCTCATAATGAAATAACCTTTTTTCTGTTGATATAATCGAAACAATACAATAATCTAATATATTTTGCACTGCAATTAAGCAGTTTGCCTTGTTTACCTCACAGTAAATTAATCAAACTGATGTGTATCTCATGGCCTTGAATTAACCTAAACAAGGGCCCTGATAGGTGTCTTATGCAAATACATTAACTAAAACAGGGAATAATTTGTATCCTGTGGAGGGAAATTAACCCAGCAGAATGATAAGAATCTTTCACACATAAATTAATAAAAACAAGGGGTGGCATTATTGTCCTACACTTGAAAATGAAGCGATACGCTGTGTGTTATGAAAATTTGAATGAACAGCAGCCACAGTGTCACATTTATAGCCCGATGCGATGTGCTTCCTTTGTGTGAATTCAGTCAAATTCTGCTCACAAACTGAAATCTGTGGAATACAAGTAGGTGGACCTTGATTACGTTTCTTGGTGTGTACATATCTTATGCAGTTTAACGGAGTTTCTTTTTAGGGGACATTAAACATGTCAAATCATAATACACCAGTATTTCACACGATTAATGAGATAACAGAACCCAGCAGAACTTACCACTCTCGTCACTCGATTCATGTTTTCATATACACATACATATACATCCAGGATCTGGCCAAAACTATGCGAACAGGCCACTTTGTTTCTGCTTGGTCAGAGGTCTTTTGTGCTGCAGCTCACTAAATAGTTTCGGACCAGCATACATTTGTCCCATCCAGGTTTTTATTTGCATTTTCAATTTGCGCATAAAAACAAACAAAGTGGAGATGCCAGAATATTCTAATTATTATTCTATTCTAAAAAAAAACATGACATTTCATTAAAACCTTTTGTGGTGAAGTTGGTGTGCGTCTGTAGACCAATAAGGGGACTGCCACATTTCTCGATTTAATATAAGAAACAAACAAAAAAGTTGTATTAGATGAGAAACAGCAACAAAATAATGCCACGGTGTATGAAGAGCTTCAGTAACAAATGTTAGACTTTGAGCTGAAAAACGTGATATGATCCAGACCAGCAGTTCAGTGCGGGGACAAAAGCAAAAGCCAGCTTCACATTTTTGTGAACTTTTCTGAAGACAAAATACCTCTTATGTTTATCATCTCCTCAGTCAGCAGCTCAGGTAGTGTGTTATTGTATAAAACACTGCCAGAGATTTAAACCACGATGATAAACCCTTAATAGTCACGTAACAGCAGTGGATGGAAACACAAACATTTGCATTTTCTTTTGCAGATTTTCTGAAAATCCAGTAAAAATCTGTGGTACATTTGGGTAGAAACCTGACCTGTGATATGTTAAATTACATATAAACTGAGCAGAGCTCTTAGATGTATTGCCTTAGGTCAGCTACTAGAGGCCAGAGTCCAAACTAAAGGTTTATTTAACTTTTCTGCTGCAAAATACTGCAGCAAACTCCCCATTAATCTTCGATGTGCCCCAAGTGCAGCGATTTTTAAAACCAGATGGAAAAACATTCCTCTTATATGTGCCTGTGATTGTAATTCTGTAACTCTTCTGGAGGTTTTCAATGACCCTTTGATTATATCCTTCCCTTTTTTCTTTTGAACCGCTTTGTATTTCCTTTTAATTATATTTTCAATGTTTCTTTTCTATTTTATTCTATATTTCTTTCGTGGCTATATTACTTTCTCACTGAATTCCTTTTGTATATCAAACATACTATATAACTAAACTGCATTGCTACTTTATTTGAGCTAGCCCCTTAGTGCTTAAGGGGAAATGCTGCAACATGAAGTGTCATTCAAAATTCCGACTTTGTGGTGACAATTTGGAAAGACTCAACGTGCAACAGCAAGGTTGATAGTAAAGTAATAATCCCAGAGAGGCCGTGGTTTACCGTGATTTTACCATGGCTAAAGGGCCTTGTTAGGCACGTCATTTAGCCTCAGCGGTGGTAACATCACAGCTGAAGTGACTTATTGCTTTTATAAACAGCTTTTACAACATATACGGTACCTGGCAAGGGTTCACACACAACCACAAAAACACAATAATGTATTGATAACAAATAAACTTTCTTCTGCCAGGCAATGTAGTTCTTTAGTAAAATTTTGCAGAATGGTTGCTAAGCAATACACAGTGGAAAATACACGAGTGGAAAGCATAGATATTGAACTGGATATTAACATTTACATGGATGTCGCGTTCAGTTGTGTTCACTCCTCTTTGCAGGTTCAGGGCTGTTTGACTCTGGAAAGCTGCATTTTAATTGTGCAACGCCAGAAGTAAGGATATTACTATATTACGATATTAACACTGGACTGATGATTCACATTTCTGCCAAGTCTCTGATGGGATTTCTCTGCCTCTAGGTTGGCATCACTAACATCTGTACAGTTCTCCTGCATCGGGTTTGAAATCAGAATATCCTGTCCACCTCTTTCCACCCATCATCCAAGCTTTACCTCCCCCAGTAAATCAAAGCTCACAACAGAATCGAACATTTCAAAACATTCAGTATATGGCACAGTAATACTGATGTAATACAGTCCAAGTTATGTATTTATAGTGTATTTTGCCATGGCCCTGAGTGCGGCTCAGCAAATCAGAATCAAGAACAAGAACTTTCCGTTTTATAATGTAGAATAAAGCACAGTTGCTCAGCCTTACCCATCACCTTGAGGATAAACTCCAAACTCCAAACTGTATTCAGTTACTGGCTAGAATATACTACTATATATTAGAATGTGTGGACTATTTGGCCTTGATTTATTTCTGTTTGGTTTGCATACCTCTCTCCTTTGAATAGACTGGACCAAATATTTTCTGGTCATCTTTTGAATCCACCTGACCTCACCAGTAAAAATTACTATACTGGCCAATTTCTAAGCAGATTTAAAAAAACAAAAAAAAAAAAAATGCATCCTTTAGCAGTTGTGTGGTGACCTCTTGGGATTGTATGAATAATTGTGCATGTAAAAAAAAAAAGAAAAAAAGAAAAAGTGTAACGCCAGTCAAGTGATGTTAAACGGGGACAAACCTTAGAAGGATGGGGACGGATATGAGGCAATAACAAAGACTATGGATATACAGACAGAAGATCACTGTTCATGTCCTGTTGTTTATTTTTGTAATGCTCCTCATGTGGGTTTGGGCAGTTATGTATTATATTTTAATGCTATCGATGGTATGTAGTGTCTGCAAATGTGGTGCCATTTTGGGAGCTATTGGTAATCAACCCATCCTGTAATTTAGGCATGAGGGTGTGTGGTCGGAATGATATATGTCTATATGAAATATAATATGCACATGTCCTACTGCAGCTCTTTGTAAAGCAAACAAAGACAGACACATGCTGTTATTTAATGTTGCATTCTGACAACTTTCAAATATTCTGTTCTGTAATCACTGGAGAAGATTTTTCATTTTTTTCTCTCCCTCATTCATCTTCTTTCTCTTCCATCTGTGTCTTATTTGTTCAACTGCCAAAGCATCAGTGTTCAGAGCCTCTCCTCTCCTCTACGCTCCCTCTCTCGTCCCATTTTTTTCCCTCTCAGCCTCTCTTTACACTGTTGAATGAAAATTCCAAATTGCCTTGAACAATCACTTCTTGACTAACAGCTTTTCAACATGAGAGAAATCTCACATTTCCACAAGTGATTTTTTTTTTTTTTTTTCATGAAACAATGCGCAGCATGTCTCTATTTGTGACTGTGTCTCTGTTTGTTGTAGTTTTTATGTAGGCCAAATTCCCAATGACCCATCTAACTGCCAGCTAACTGCCCTCGAGTGCAGATTATCCAACTTTCTAATGGCTCGATAACCCTTTAAATACTCTCTCTGCACTGTAATGTGTGTGTGAGTGCCTATATCAGTCACAATAATAACTCTCAGCCCCACTACGATAACCCTAATCTGACACAGGAAGTAATTCCTTGTCTTCCTTGAACAACAGCGGGATTTGCCGCCGTGGCTGCAGGCTGATAGTGTCATGGGAGAAGAATAAGGGGCTCCTTCCCCCACAGTGCAGGGATTATGCTAAGACAAAGTGCCTGTGTATATTGTCTTTCTCTTTATCTGAACTGTCATATTAAATTATAATACATGGATGTGTATTGTAACTGGTTAATGGATTTGTAATTGCACAATTACAAGGTGTAAAATATGAAGCTGGGGAGGAAATGTGGTGGTTTTAACTCTAACAGCTCTGAACCAAAAAATGTGATCTTATATAGACGCCTGGTGTCAGATTCTATATAAAATGCACATATACAGTACAGCGCATTCAGTGGATTTCCATTTCTTAATACAGATGGTTACTTGATGGATTACTCATGAGACCACAGATGCGCAAATGTTAAAGTTCAATTTCTTCAGTAGCAATATTTCCATTTCCACACACCTACATTATGTGCAGCTCTCTACGTCTGCTTGAGTTACTGGAGAAAAATTATATTAGATTTTTATATATTAAAGGTTTAAATCTATCGCTGTAATGGAATACGCAAGTTATGAGTCTGACTACCAGTTAGTGCAACAAGGACAAACATTTTACATTCTGTTCTCCGATTGGATTTATTTAATTGTGGTGGAACTTTTATTTAATGCATATTTAAAAGTAGCACGGACACAAAGTTCACGAACAAAGTTCTGTTAATTAACACCCTGGCTTTAAAAAGCCCAAGAGTCACTGGATGTCAGTTGATCTTTGGCTATTAGATTAATATATGCAAATTTATTAGGTCATTTTGTGCCATTGAAGTACAATATCAACTCAGGATATTGCAGAATTATTAGTTAACCTTGCTCTATGTCAGAATCAATTTTATTATGCTCTCGTGGTACGTATGTCTAAATTAGGTTGGGTTTAATTACAACTCCCTTGAACTAAGTGACTCTACAAAAACCTGGGGACAGGTTGTATTATTCTAGCACAACGGGTGATTGGTGGGGCTGGTGAAACGTGAGCTGGTATATAAACAAAGGGGAATCAATAATCGGGACTAACTCGATTCACCCCATGAGGTGAATCTCCCTCCATGAAGTTGCGATGTTTGCGACTGCAACAATTAATGCAAATTCAGCCAATCTCTGTAACTTCTGCACAACCTTTTTAATTCCATTTTTATCCAACCGCTGCAACTTTTTGTTTCATCAATTGTTTTTGTCAATTTTTTTTTCTTTTTTTTTTTGTATTTTCATTTTTGCCTTGGGTGCTGAAAAGAACATAGTTTGTCATTGTTACTGACATCTATCAATGTCCTGTGCACTTCATCTAAAAATTGTATCTTTTGTGTCTGCTGTTTTGACTGTGAATTTGAGCTCCAAAAAGATTTTGCTGCTTTGCTGAATAAAAACCCTCAGGTGCACTTCTTCATCTACAATGAAAGCATATCTTGTTAGGGTTTTTGTAATCCTGAGCATTTTTGGTAAAATTACTGGGAAGCCTCGAAGACTAGAAGGTTTTTATTCTCACTGGAACAACTTGCCTTTACAAAAAAAACACCTAAATGCATTACAACATAAAACATAACATAAACATTCATAGAACAAATTGCCTTAATTCTTTGGAAGCCTAACAGAGTTCAGAGGTGACTTTCAAATACAGTATATTGACGGGTGACAACATAAAGTTTGCCAGAACTTCACCCTGCAGCAGTAAACAGAACTCAGTTCTGAAGCTGTTCATTTGAGACCGTGTGTCATACTATATTTTTTTATACTTGGATATATAACATTAATATTACTCTGGGTCAGTATTGATTTCATATTTATTAAATAATAAATGAGAAGACATCACTGTGTGAGATGTCAGAAAGTCATGACTATACTGTGGTGCAGCGATTAATCTTTAAATGGTGCAGTTAATCATGATATTGGTTTTAGGTTATAGTTTATTCCCAACCCTATACAACTGCCTTATGGAAGACGTGAGGAAAAAGACTTCTGTTAGTCTCTTGTGGCTACAGATGCATTGGAATTCTGTCTGTAGACTGTCTACAAACTTGAAAAGCTCATGGCTAGAGTTGTGAAGACACTTCATATTCCCACTACTTCTTGTTCTACAGCCTCTGATGTAGAAGCACTGCAGAGCTGGAAATGTAGACGCCAATGAGACACCACTTGCTGGCTTTATGGTCTTGGGCAATACAGTTCCTAGTTGGCGATGTATCCTGTAAGGATTCTTTCGCCACAGATTCTAAATTCATCGTCTCACTAGATGTCTGTTTGTCAGCCAAGCCACAGTCATGATGAAGTGGACCTCTAAGTGCCTGAAGATGTTTTTTAGTTCTCAGTGGTGTGTGACATCTCTTGCATTATCTCACTTTCAACTATCATCCCTCTGTTTTGTCGTTGTCGGTCATCTGGTCATACTGGTGGTGTCAGTGTCAGTGATTTTTAGTATAAGCTACGTGGATACAGGTTTTGTTGAATGGGAACTCATTTTAGGATATTTGAAGTGGAAATGCCATCACCAAAAGCTAATGTTAGGATAGTGTGACATGATCTAGCTGTGAATAGAATAACAAGGCTGTAAAGGTGGACTAGTGAGTAGATGAGCTTTCATGTTCGGTGATGACTCATTCCTCTGGTTAGTCTGTTCACTTTTAACTCAAAGGCTTTCACAGTTTGACTGACCAAGCATCTAGAGTAATAACATGAAGTATAGTAATAAATACGTCTTTAATACATATATAATAAATCCATTTATTAAATGTGTTTAATCTTTAGTGATATCTAGTGGTGAAGTTGAAGATGAATACCGCCCTCTCCCTCCCCTAGGGTTAGGTGATGTAACGCACCAAACACTGGATGCCACCCTCTATAAAAATGCAGAAAGGGAGAAAGAGAAGTTAGTTCTGAGCTGTAGAAACATGGCGGACTCTGTCAAAAGGTAACCTGTTCTCTCTGTATAAATGGGTCATTCTAAGGTAACAACTAACTATCTGCATGCCACACTCCAAAAATGTTTTTTTGTGAAATTATGTCTTGGCTGATCTGTACGTGGACATTAGTCTGCTGTGCACCTTTTCCGGACAGCTCTATTTTCTGTTATTACTGTAGGAGGCAAATCCTGACAGTAGCAAGTGCAATCCAACACGTTCCTTCTGTCTTTCTGCAATTCTCTCTTTTCTAACAGACTATGACTGAAAAGAAAAAGAGCCCAGGCTTACCACCAGTGTTGCTTTGATCGCTCGCATTGGCATCTCTTTTTAAAAACAATGCTAATAACTTGTAAACTTGTTGCTGCCTCTGCTGCTATCAGCGTATTCCAATGGCTGAAACAGCTTGTTGTCAAATCAATAATAATTACATGATGAAAGGCCTTTCCCGCTAATAATTTTACACAGCAGAGCTATATTAGAGGAGTTGGGGTAATAAACATTGCTCTTTTGTCTATAGGGAGAAAAAAAAAGAAAAAAAGTGGATCGGGATGAAGCTGCAGTTGAAATAAAAGGCGACCATGTTGGACGGTCGCCAATCACAATACTTCAGCTCTACATTTTTGGGTTAATAAGCATTTTAGAAACACATACTGAGTGCACTAAACTCAAAATACATAATAGTATATAGTCAAATTAAAGGGTTAACTGTTATCAGAGGATTAGATGAGATGAGATGAGATGAGATGAGATGAGATGAGATGAGATGAGATGAGATGAGATGAGATGAGATGAGATGAGATTAGATTAGATTAGATTAGATTAGATTAGATTAGATTAGATTAGATTAAACTTTAATGTTCTTTATGGCCAAACAAGTCTATTGCAACATCAAACAGAGAGCAAAAAGAAGATAAGCAAAGGGAAAATCCACAGAGAACATGGAGCTGATGTAACATTTATGATGTAAAATGGTCACAGTAGAATTAACAAAATTATTCAAAGCAAAGAAAAGAGATGTGAAGTGCAGATTTGACAAGGTGATTGGCTCTTCTCTTTGCGGGTGAGGGTGTTCGGCCCTCTTTTGGACAACGTCAAAAAGTCAATTTCCTTTTCTAATATTTGAAATAATGACTCTGGGTTGAATTATTAATGTCTCCTATGGCCTCAGAAGGCTGGCGGAAAAAAAGTGGGAGGTGTTGGCAGCAAGAGACGATGGACTGCAAAAAAAAGAAAAGAACAGAAGTGGAAGGAAACAGAAGATTCATTCAGAGCTTCTTTACCACACACCTCATGCATAGCAAAACTGCAAACAACCAAAGCAGGCTTGAGCTGTTTACAGTGTTAATTTTGGTGTTCAATGGTCTGAGTTAAAATGAGTACTGCATAAAGATTAGCGATCATTCGTCATCATGGTTACGGTCACAACAACGGCGATAACCTTTTTGAACAGGATTGGTTTGGTCTCGTATGTCCACTTAAGTTCCCTGCACTGCTCCTGCCTTAAGTACAATGATCACTAATGGGCTTTGTCACTTGATCATAAACATGTTTTGGGGTATTTGTTGGACTTAATGATGTTGTCTCCCACTACCACTTAACAATAAAACTTAATTATGTTTTGTATTATTAGAACAACAACATTTGGGGCTGGTTTTTAAGGGAGGCCAGTGTCTGGTAAACATGAACTGGACAGAAAGCCTGGCACAGTGAATACAGATCCTTGCGGGTGAATCCCATTTCTCACTGTTTGATTTAGCAGATTATCCACACAGGTGATTCTACACACACCGGCTGAGGTGAAGCAGCACTTAGATGACCGTGGAGCGCTGAAACTCTCCACTGACACTGTGACAAATGAAATTGTTTTAGGTGGGTTAGCAGCTCCTTAAACTGGGGTGAGGCAGCTTCCCACTGCAGCTCTTTACAGACTGCTAGTCCTCTTAGTGGCAGAGCACAAGCACAGCTTTGCCTCCATCTTATTGGCAGGGGATAGGAGAATATTTGAATTTTAATAAAAGGGTAATATCTGTGGGATAAAGGCAATACTTCTGAAGGAGAAAAAATAGACACAGACAGGTGGTGACGGAGAGAAGAAAACACAATCTATCTGATAAATAGCCAGAGGACTAAACAGCGTGAGAGGCTGTAACCCAAAGTAATGCCATTTTCTGCTGCTATACTGTAGCGTGACTGCACTGTATGGGTCATAATTACATTGTTATTGAGTAGGGAACCATAGAAAATATCCATAACAAACCTAAGTCATGACACAATGACTAGAGAGTGTGTGTGTGTTAGATATAAGCAGCCAGTGTTAATTTTAACTGCGGATTTTAGTTTAGTGTTTTGATTACAATGCCGTTTAGTTTTAATCATATTTTAGTCATCTGATTTGTTTTAGTTTTAGTCTAATTTTAGTTCAGTAACAATCATAAGACTAAATCTACAGGAGCATAATGTAAACCAGTCGACGTACCATTACATCCATTGTTTTTTCCATATTGATGTTATTTGGAATCATGAGAAAGTTTCAGAGCAACATACACACATACACAGTATAGTATATATCGTTTTAACAAAAACGTTTTCATACTTACTGGAGGTGGTTTTGTCTTTTTGGAAAAAAGAGCTGCATGTGCATTATGGGAGATAGAAAGGCCTTTTTTTCAATATGTTCTAACATTTAAGCGGTAATGATTCTGTAGCGAGTGTTGTACTGTTCATTTGTTCATGTGTTACATGCACAGGCTGTGTAAATGCACCTTTGATGCAACTGCATTCACAGACATAGTAATGTAAGAAGTGTCTACGTAACTGAAAACCTTGACTGCATGATGCCACCTGAGAGTTTCTGCACTTTGCGTTCAGATTTAAAGATAAAAAATAAAATATACATTAATTCCTCACAATTGTTCTTAACCTTCAAACCCTCTTGTCAAAGTCTCTTTCTCTCTTTATCTGTGTTTCGTCTGCCCCCACAGCACATGCTTGTGCTTCTCATTATTACCTCAAGTACTGTTTGTGGTGACCCCTTGCAAAAGCTATTTGGCATGCTGTAGGATTTTTGTATTTAGAATTGATGTGATATAGTGAAAGCTCGTTGGGCCGAGGCAGTGGTTTGTCATCCCCGTGTCTTATCTTGTTTCTGGTAACAAGATGAACTCCACCTCAGGTAGAGAGAGATGGCAGCCAGTCATACATGGCAAATCAGAAATTTAATCAAAAATCTCATTCTCATTCAAGAATAATATCAGGTGTTTTCATTGCTGGAAACACCGAGAAGCGCAGACTGAATACAAACGTGCGTGATGCAATGTGTTAGTTGTGGCATTTGGTGTAATCATGAACTAATTGCTGTTTTATGCAAATCATGATGCAGTATGTTCTCCAGTTTTATTGCTTTGCTTGCTTCATACCCACCCATTCACATTGTTTTATAATTGATGATTATTACTTTTTCCTAAAATGCAATTTTAGTGCTGTTGTTAATAATAAAAATACTGCTAATAATGATTAAATGGCATTTCATTTAACGAATGCAGCCTTATTAGTTCTCCTCACAACTCACAGGGCTTGGTTTAACTCTTCTTGCCCTCCCTGGCTGGTTCAGCATGTTGTATCCTCCAGGCCTGTTTTCTGGATCTGCTGGTTGTAAGGAGGGGGTCACCTCAGGATGGCCCTGGGGCCAACCCCATTCAGGAAGAACTAACAGTGTATAAACAGCTCCTCCAGCATTGCCCACAGCCCAGCACTCGATGGGAGACACAGCATGGAGCATGCTGATCATGAACTAAATGCCTCCCCCTGGTGCGATACCTGCCGAGACAGGTTTTAAGCTTCAGGTGTCGATGAGAGCCAAAATCAACAACATCTGCAATGCAGAGGCAAACCGACAAGCTCTAGGGGTCATTAGAATTTATAGAGCATGTTGATGTATCAAAACAATTGTTCAGGAATCAGCTGAAGGTTAAACGTGCAGGAATATCCTCCCAAAGTTTGTCAATATTCACAGAAGCAATTTAACTACTCTGTTCTGACGTAAACCTGAGATGGTATTAGGATCTTGAAACTTTGAGATTTTTATGGATAGTTGCACCAAGTTATTTCAGAGTAAATTAAATATAAGATGTAAGACACTTTTATAGGTTGGTATTATGGTATTAATGACATTCATAGAAATAATACATTAATATAAAGAGCCTACCAAGGCATGATGATTTGATTTTCATGGCCAGAATGGTTTGGTATGGCATATGTCATGTTCTGTCGCATCTGTCGTGATCTGCTGGTGGACCTACTCTGCGAGATTTTGCCCTATACCCTGATGTAATTTCCCTTTTAAAATGAATATACACATTAGAACCCAGGTTTCCAAATATAAACATGATATAATAAGGAGGAAAAATGTGTGTAAGGGTAAGGAGGAATGCATTATGGGTATGCAGATCCTGAGAGCCCCACATGTTGGGAGTAAGAGCGTCTCTTCTCGGGAGCGCTGACACGCTTGGCTCCTCATCTGCCCTGAGGGTGACTTTTACCCCTGAACACTCTTGCATTTGAGAATAACTGGTCGACAACAATTTAGTTTTCTGCATGACTGCGCTCCTACTGGGCGTTCTGGATGACTGGCGCACTGAATGGATGGATAAGCAGTTCCACAAGAGGCAACGGCATGGAGGAATAAGAAAATAATCACCCAGGCAGCCGCATTTTACAAATACAGGACACATTATGGTTTATATCTGCCACATTAAAATCATAGTCAGCTACACTGTACATTTGCTATTCATTAACATGTGAGAGCTGCCATTGCAACATGCTACATTGAACATTGTGTCGTTCTGTTTCATGTGGTTCTGACTGGACAATAGCTAACAATCCAGAAATGAGCAACTTAAGGGCACTTTCAAGAAATTGGCCATTGTATTTGTTTTCCATTGGAATTTAGAAAACAATGCTAATGAGCTAATGCTGAAAGTGGTGATAGCAACCATTCCCTTTGTTCCCAACATTATAGGAATCTATTTATTTATTTATTCAACTTGTAATATTGAATATTAAACATTAATGTTGCTATTTGATGAGTTAGGTTAAGGCTAGGCTCGCTGTCGCTCTGTCATTCCTGTAGTTGCGGAGATAGCTAATGAAAAGAATCTCAAAACACATAGTAGGGGGTCACACCTTTGTAAAGATGACATTATTATAGATTATGTGGCCTGGTGATTTGAGCACAACAACACACATTGACTTACATGTAGACTTCGAGTAATTTGTGCTTAAGTCCTCGCTTGCCACTAAGCTACGCTGCTGAGCTACATCTTCAACTGGACTAGTATACATATCAGAACAACCACCATTAAAACATTTTGTAGCAAAAATTACCCTTCATTTAATCATTTAATAAGCTGCTTATTAGCTATGCTGAACCCCTGTTTGTCAGTGGACGAAATGTAATATTGTAGTGTTACTATTGTATTAATTTCAATCAATGTTTGTCTTCATAAGAAGTGTATTTTTTAACCCATTGGTTTCCAAAGCTGCCGTTTTGAAGCCAGTAGTTTGCAATTTGGTCGTCTCCATGTTGGCTTTTTGGAGTCAGATGTGACCATATTTGGGCAAAAGGGGTGAAACTATTATTATCTATTAGCCCTGAGATCTGATTTACGGAGGAAAAACTTTAAAGATGGACAATCAGATCACTTATTAGAAGGTCCAAATCGAACGGCTGAGACTGAAACCTGATCTCCACAATGCCACGGGCTAGAAGGCTCAAATTTTAACAGCGTGGTCCTTTCAACCTCAGGATGGGACATAATTAATATGAAGGTGATTCAAGAAGTTTTAGTTTTGGAATCTCTTCACTGTGTGCAAACATTGAAGAGTCAGTCAACCATAAAAGCCTCTTACTCAAGGTCAAGGGACTTTCAAGTCGGTCCAACAAGAAAGTAAACACAAACACACTGAGCCACTACACATGCAGTACACATGTCATCAGCCTGTCTGACCAAGAGCACTCCTCCGGGTAGTAATTGTGCATTTAAAACGGCTGGTGTAATTGTTGTTGTCGTGCAGAAGGAGTGGTGAATGGATGAACAGATTTCCGCTTTATGGTGTGCCACTTAATGTGGGAACAGACACCAGTTGCTGGAAGCCACAGTCAGTGTTTTGTATATGTGTGTTTGTGTGTGTTGACAGCCCAGACATCAGTGTAATGGACTCTGTGTTGATTGAAAGGCCTAGCAAAGGGTTTGGGGACTAATAACTATTATGAAATTGATAACCTTGGCAGGCGTCAGCTCAATTCACACCTGCTACTGTTTTCAATAAAACAAGAGAAAAGCCATATCATTCACAAATTATGCCCCAAATATGAATCCATTTCATTTTATTCTGCCATTTACACTCTGTAGTAACAATAGCAGAATGAGGGAGGTGGGAGTATTATGGCATGTGAAGAGAAAGCTCGTGACTGGCAGTTCATTGATTTCAATAGCTGGATCGGATGGGAAATCTTTTTCACTGTATGTTAAAGAAACAATACACACACTCTGCAGCCGCCAACAGGAAACTGCAGTGCCGTGACCTTGAGTACAAGATAATCAGTTGATTGATAAATACTACTTTTCTCAACTGAAGGCATACCAACTTTAATCCAAGCACTTTATTTTAGTAATTGAAACTAAATTTTATTGGAGCTCTCAAGGGAAAATATGTTTATCACCCAAACTTGTGGGCTACACAGAAGGTTTATTTTGAAAACGAGTCAAATACGAGTCTTTTTCAAACAGGGGGACTTGCTGAAATGCTGGGGACTATTTCCAGCAGCAGATGAATCCACATTTGACGCTGTGGTGATTATTTTCCAGCAGTAAGATGTTCGTACGTGGGATGATGTCGCAAAGAATTACAATTTTAAGTCTGGATGATAATTGTGGTCATGGTTACAATAACAAATACGGGGTTATGGTTATGGAATGGGAACGGTTAGTAAGTGCTTATTTTTCCTTTTGGAACAGTGATAAACAGCTGTTGTCTTGGAAGCTGTGTTATGAAAGAGAGGCAGCAGGAGAAACATTAGGAGAGCTGCAGATGAGTGAGACAACACTGAGACAGCTCCCTCATACTTTATATGCTAATTGAGGTGACGCTCCGACACGCTGTAAGCATCCTGAACGCAGCAGTCAAACAATGACCTCGAGGTGATTGTGAAGTGTAACATACTGTCAGTACCTGATGCCAGCAGAGAGGCTGAAGCCAGAAGACGTCTGTGAAGTATCAACTCATCCGGTGCCCTGCGGTGCTGAGCATTCTGGACATTTCAGCGCTTTGTCTCCTCCTTTGTTGACTGATTCAGATTAAACTCATGAACTCTATTAGATGTTCACTGATTGGCCTGTGCCAGCAGGATCAGAAGTCAGAAATGTAATAAGCAGTTATGCATTTCACACATGCTTCAAATTTGAACTGCTAAAGATTCAGTTCACACATTCAGACGTCTTCATTCTACAACGAATCTCTAGCAGTATATTTTTTATTGGATTTTCAGCTACTTTAAATTTCTTTCCATTTATTTACTGAGTAGCACAAATAGTAGCTGCTTTGCTTCTATAACTAACCAACCAGGCCACTTTGCACAAACCGCTGTGCAAAAATCTGCTCTAAATCCAAATCAAAACAATCTGGGTCCAAAGTCCGAGGCTGTTGGTTTCTGGCCAGACCCTCTACAAAAATACAGAGCTGATCTAAGTTCTCTGACTGTAATATTTAATTTGTCCCCTGCAAATATTAATATGCTACAGTGAGGTAGAGGTAGGAAGCAAGGTCAGGTCCTGCACATAGGTGTTTTCAATTAAAGTGGCTCATTAGATTAGAGCTCAGAGTAAAGTAAGGCAGGTCTAAACACACACACTTGCTGAGGCACAATGAAGTAGGAAATAGTTTGGGTAAGGTTGTAGACAAGGGTTTCTACAGCGTTTTATCAAACTCTTTTTTCTCATGACCTCTGTCACCGTCTTCTTCTGACTCTAGTCTTTTGTGATGCAGTATTGTTTGAATGACTCTATCCTCATCTCCAAAATTCAACAAGCTTCTAACTCTGTCAGTAGAGACCTCATAGCGGCTGTGTTAGGTGAATGGACTCTGCACTTGCGTATCCGGCGCCGTGCATGCCTGCCATCCATCCAAACCAACCAATTCCTTCTGACTCTGGTGTATGTTCAAAATAACACGCTTCACTCAATGATAAATTATGTTGTGTTGACATAATGTAGACACAGATTACATTAGCAAGAAGAATAAGTGTGATTGCCCCGTACCTCCCTGCGCAGTGGACTACACAGTATATTCATCCATGTTAAATATGATTCCAAACCACAGGAAGTAAAAATACTCAATTTAAAGGGAACTGTTAACTCAATAGGGAAGAACTGAACAACAGTTTGTCAGTTCACCAGAAGATTACAAGCAATGTTACCCATTGGTCATTGAGCCTCACTGGAGCTTCCAAAGGAGTAACTAATGTTACCATTATTGTGATAGTAAACAACAATGTTCAAATAATCTATAAATCAAGGGAACCTGAGAAACAAGCTATCATGGACCTTATAACTAGCCTACTAGCTAGTTAAACTAACGATGGTTTGGCATCACATTTATTTACAGGTTATATACATTTCAATAGTATACATTTTGTAATATTATCTGTTTTTGTTTCAATATATAATTAGCATTATATTTCAGTATGAGCAACAGGTTTTTCAGATGTTTTAAGTTACCAGTGCGGCCCATGGGTGACATCACAGGGTGCTCCAAATAGAGGAATTTTGTGTAGGGAAAATTCATTTACCAACAATCCTGGAACAGGGAGTGCTGTTTATGTATACTATGGAACACTGTGGAGCTCATGTATTTGCAGCTGTAATGTAGTCGTATACAAACAAAATTTCTGTCAGGCAAGATTGCAACTTCAGACATTTTGGGACTGCTGAAAGCAAGCTCATGGAAGTAATTATATAGGCGAGTTTGCAACTATAAGATGAATACAGATTGCCCTTTTCATCACAGAAAATGATCTTGGGCAAAACATATGGTTGCGGGCTCATTTAGAATGACACGGAGGTAAAGTGAAAACAGAAAAATGTCAACACCTGTGTGAGTTTTATCATATTTTTTTTGACTGCAAAGGAATTGTGTATGACTAAACCCTAACCCTTTTACTACAAGGAAAATAGAACCACATACCTGCAGCATATTAACCTAGTATTTTCTTTAGCAAAAGTTTCCAACCTTGAAGCTCAAGCAAAACATACTTTATAGTGTATCCCTTTGTATGTCACCAATTAAAGGGGAAATTACTACTGTGCATTTAATTATGTCATCCAGTTCACTTGTTTTATTGTTTTCTTGTGGATCAGCTTGTGGATGTCCAACAGTTTTTACCAAATGAACACACACAATGTTGAGTAAAGATCCTGAACTAAGGCTGGTGGGGTGGAGAGAACAGTTATGGAATTGGTATGTGTGTGTGTGTGTGTGTGTGTTTATGTGTTTGTGTGCATTTGTGTGTTTGTGAGGAAATTTGTATGACTGCCAAAGCCTCAACCAGTACAATAGCCCTAATTGTTCTTTTGGTTGACTAATACTGGGAAAGCCGTGTGGACACAGAGACTTTAATTAAATTAAGCTGGAGGGTTTACAAGTTCGGGGAAGCTGCTCCTGCGAATGCTTCTGCTTTTGTATAAACACAACTAGAGGATGTTGGCAAAGCATGGACACACAGTGGTTACTGCAATAACCCATATGTCCTCACTACTGTTCAAATGATTTGTAAACACATGTCACAGCTGTTCAGAACTCTAAATGCGCAGCCCCTGGTAGAAAAGCAACTGTAGTGTGCCACTGTTTGTGGGTAAACAGCCCTGTGAGTAAGCCATTGAATGGAGAGAGGCAAACGTAGATGAAGAGGCAGAAAATTAAAAAAGTGTGAGTCAAGCATGACAGGTGTGTGAGTGGAATCCTTAGCACCAATTGGCTAATTTATCATCACCCCCGTTGCTATAGGAACCATCGTTCTGGGCAAATCATGGGATGCTGTGTGAGCAGTGTTTTTCTCACTTTTTCATTTTTTCCAACCCTATCAGAGTTTACATCATGATCACAGTGTAAAATAAAAGAGGTTCAGAAAAAGCTTTGAATACACCATTAACACTTTACAATAAGGGTAGCCTTGTAAAGGATTCATAATAATTAGATTAAGTTAGGTTAATCAACGTGAAGCATCACAATATACCATTTTAATATTCAGTGTGCATAACTGTTAGCATCAGTATGAACACCCACAAGGCAGTCCCCCTTTTAAGCTCTCTTCATTGGTTTTGTGTATACGTCCATATGTCAGTATACGGCTGTGTGCTGTCTGCAAATAACAAAGGAAATAACCAAGAATCTTGTTACTGTTCACTGCTATCAGATTAGCAGAATAATACAAAACCAAATCTGGCATAGTATTGTGACCATTCTAATTGGTTCCACTAAAAACGGTTGTATTGTATTGTATTTTGTATGTATTTTTGTATTTTTTTTTATTAAAAAAAATAATAATAATAATGTTTCAATAACGAGCAATGAATGAATGAATGTATGGAGATTGAAAAGTGAAACTGTATTCATAAAAAGCAGATGAATCACAAAATTATTTTATATTCATATACATGCAGTGAATGCCATATGCTTGGATGCAAGCCCATTTTTGCAATTGAAGAAGAGGAAAACCTTGGCATGCATAGCAACCTCATGTACATGTTATGTAATGTAGTTATAGTTTGAATCATGCCTAAAGAGAATACATTCAGTGTTGGCGTTGGTGAGGCTAGGCCTTCCATATCTTGTGGAGTCCCTCAGGGCTCAGTGCTAGACCCGATTCTGTTTTCCATTTACATGCTGGTATTAGGATTATCTCATCTCTTATGTCTCACAGTATCTGTTCCCATTGTTATGCAGACGACACACAGATCTATGTCAGCTGTGATCCAAATAATCTCAACCAAATAACATCACTGACAGACCACCTCAAGGACATTAAGAAGTGGATGGCACATCATTTTTTCACAGCTAAACCCAAATAAGACAGGAATAGGTTCATACTGCCATTTCATTAACCCACAGTGCAGAAATCTTGGTGTTTTGTTTGGCAGTGACCTAACCTTGCTTTGTTCAACTTAGGAAAATTGCAAAAATGAAACCATTTTTATCCTTCAGAAATCTTGAAAGAGTCATCCATGATTTTATCTCTTCACGGCTTGACTACTGTAATTCTCTCTTCTCCATCTGCAGCAAAAACAAAAAAGACTTTAGCTTCTCCCCAGTTCGTCCAGAATGCAGCTGCCAGAATTTTAACAGGCACCAGAAAACGGGACCATAAAACACCTATACTAGTCTTTGGACTGGCTGCCTGTTAGTTTTAGAATTGATTTTAAAATTGTACTTATCACTTTTAAAGCTCTGAATGGTTTGGCACCAAGATACATCTCTGACCTTTTAACCCCTTATATTCCACCATGACCCCTGAGAACCTTAAATGCTGCTCTACTAGTAATCCCAACTTCCACACTGAAAATTAAAAGCAACGACGCATTGGCCCCTGATCTGTGGAACAACCTTCCAGAGGATACTAGGATGGTATCTCTGCACCTCTCTCCTCTTCATCCAAATCTAAAGACTAAATATAAATATAGACAAGCCGGCGTCGTTTCATGCCGCTGTGGAAAAGAGAAAACACTTTTCCAAGCTTCCATGTCGAGCCACAGATTAGAGCAGTGCAGGCACATCTGACTGAATCTGATCAGTGATCAGTAATTACAGCTGTCAGACGCATATTTAACCCCTCTACCTGTCTGAATTATAATTAGTCAAAGTCTGCGTCACAGGAATTGGTAGAATGGAAGGTAATTATGAGTTTTGTCCAGTGAAGCTGTGAAGCTGACAAACCTTGCTTTATTTAAGAATAGTCCTGAAGGATTGTTGGTCTTTGCAGTGATACAGTTTCATACATTTTGTCCTTGTACATGTCAGATAGGAATGGAAATATGAGTGAGGATAATGATACGCACCGACACAATCAACTGAATTCTTAAGTGGAATGCGATTGTGGGTGTTATTTAAACCATGAATAGCATTCTTTATTTTTTTAAACTATGACGACAAAGGTAACCTTATCTGTCTTTGTGTCTTCAGAGTACTTTTTTTCTACCACACTATAGCAACGGCAGATCGGAAAAAAAATCAGATTCATCTTTTTTGTAATGTTTTTGTAATGGACTACATTTGGGCAAAAACAACACTGATGTGGATTCTTTTGTTTGCATGCAACACTGTGCACTCCATATCACAGTGCCAGAAAGCATTTACTCCAACCAGGCTGAAACTGGGAAGGAAAGACAGGACAGAAGAGTCACGAACAACAAGAGTGAGTGGGATAATGTCATAATAGAGTAGAAGAGCTGCCGTTAATAAACACCCACCATCCTCTACACAGAGAACATGTGCAGTATTCATCATGTCTGGATTCACATTATCAAGTGTATTATTAGGTTTTATTTCTGTTATATGTGTGTTAATATGTTTACTTCCTGACCTTTATTGCATGCAATGTTATAGATTTTTATTTCCTGCACAGAATGTCATGAATTATTGTTCTCTGAGCATGACTTATAGCGTTAAGTACACACTACATATTAGATAGTAATGAGCAGTGTTGGGAAGTAGTCAACAGCCTATTGTCTACTACTTTTGCACGTTTTGCAGTAGTTTGATTACATTCATTTGTGCAGTAGGTCAATTACCTTCTTGATTTTGTATTGATAACCACTAAAAGTACAAACTACATAAAGGAGAGGAGTGGATTTTTATTTTGCTATTGCTTCTTTACTGTAATTGAACTCCCTCCACTTTTTTTGTATTAATTCTAATTTTGTATCACATGTACTTTGTCAGTAGTTTGGACTACATTTTTTAAGTAGCTTTAGTTAACAAATCTACATTCCTCAATATGGCAGTTTTGCTGTAGTCAAACTTCTTCGAGTGTGAAGTAACTGGTTGCTACTGTACATACAGATTAATAACCAGTGATTATAGTGGTAAACAGAAAGAGGAAATGCCACTGAATGACCTACATGTGATGAACCAGTTAAACCCAGCGTTAAATGAAGTCTGACAGTGAGTTCACCGTGAGGTGTTAACATCCTGATCAGAAAAAAAGACAACAGTGTTCTAAATTTGTGTTGAGAAAAAATGTTCTAATAATCAATAGTGTTTATGATTTCATTAATTTGAAGTTTTTCAGATGTATTGATTTCATCTTTATGCTTTGTTCTACAACTTTTGGATTTGTTGCACAAGAAAAGATTGCAGGAAATTGGATATTGGACAGTTAAAGTATTTTCTCTCCTACAAGTATCCTTGTGTTTATTGTATGTGTATATTAAAACTCAACCCAGGTCATGCGATTCTTTTCTTTTTCTAAGTTCTTTGTTGATCCTTCTGGCATCTGTGCAGGCCACACTCCCCTCACCTCATCTTCACATGTTTTCTTGTTTTGAATTTCTATGCGAAACATGATAAAAATGCATCCAGCCGCGTTCACTTTTTCCCACCCTCCTCCCCTCAAATTACGCTTGGAAGGAGGAAAAACATGTTTACTATGCCTTCTCATTCTCTCCCTCTCTGCCTGCGTGAGTTGACAGCGCATCATAAATCCATCTCAGCCTGGAGGAAAAGTGTCTCAAGGCTGCTGCTTCTCTCCTACCAAATTGTCTTATTCTTCAAAAAAAGAAAAAAAAACAAAACATCTTGAGCTCCTGTAGGGAGGAGAGAGGAGTGAAGGAGGAGTAGAAGACAGAGGAGAGGAAGAGGGAAGGAGGAGAAGGCTCAAAGAGAATAATTCATCCTGTGTTTGGAGAACAGGGCTGTCTCAATGAGGTTTGGCGATACAAACATACACATACATAGTTGTAGCTGTCGTTTGGTGTCCTAGCCTTCGGGATACATCTACAGAATGTGCACAGACACACTCCAGATACATACATACACACACTCGACACATTTTGACTTTTTTGGACGATGGACCCTTTAGAGCCAGAGGCAAGGTTTTTTAAAGCCGATCAGAAATGAGGCTCCCAATCATTGAAGCAATTACAGTAAACGAACGTGAGAAGTTTCGTGTTTGTGTGTTACATTTCACTATGTTGCTGATTGTATTTGTCCGGTCATGCTGTGTGGAAACAATGTTTCACTCGCCTTTCGCTGTGCTCATTTAATCCCTAAATTGGCTGATTACCAGGGCCGAGATGTGTTGATGAATTCTAATGTGCTCAGAGGACCCTGAGCTGCAGCAATAGGGATTCACAGTGAGTGTGCCTGGCCCAAGGGCACACTGATACTGCCAGTGGCACAACTTTTAATGAAAACTCTTTCACCCTGCTCAGTTTAATGAGTTACCTGTACATGACTAGTGCAGGTAGTTTACTAGATCTTTATTTTCATCATCCACAGCAGCTCAAAAAGTTGACATAGTTTTAGGGCTGCATTGCTTGGTTTGGGTTGGTTTGCTGATCTGCATGTGTTTAAACCTTTACTTGAAGATAAAAATTTATTTTTCACATACACACTTTTACATGTCCTATGGACATTAAATTCCCATTGAATCTATGTATCATTTGTTCAAACGTTCAAAATAAAACCAAAACTCCCAATATAAACCAACAACACAATCAAAAACAACTTGTTTTTTTTCTATATTAGTCTCCAAAACCAAAATGAACAATGAATAAGTTGCTGCAAATGGCAATAGTTCAATTTTATGCTCATTCCACAATATCATTAAAGAACAAACAAACCACACATTATGACCTATGTTATCTGTAACAAAGGTCTTGTTCTAATCCCATCAGTTGGTAGCACTGGTTTATTTTATTTATTGTATTTTTTTTTTTTAACTTAACTGTTACCAGAGTTCTATGTTAGTCTGGGGCTCAGCCTCTGCTTCATTTTATGGATCTGCTCCATGGGTTTGTCCTCGGGCCATACCCGACCCTTCCACCAAGTTTCACGAAACTCATTGCTGGACTTTTTGCATAATCCTGCTGACAGACAAGAGTGGTTAAATACCCTCCCTGCTGGCGATTAAAAACCATTAAAAATTGAATAAACAGATATTGTATTTTCATCGGAAGTGACTGTACCAAAAAAAAATGTTGCTTTATTTAAACAGAATACTGTATTGCAGCCTTGAATGCACCTTGATACAATGATATAATGTAACCAAGTCAACAAAACATACACCATTACAACATTGGCACTGGGGATAAAAAACCTTTTCCATGTAATGTAGTCCAAGGTTACGCCGAATCATCCCGTTTCACTGCTGTTCGAAAATCATAGTTGTAAAAGTAATGGGAAGCACACGCAAACAAACACACACACACATACTGTAAAGCCATGTTGGTTGGTTCAGTGTTGCTCAAGCACTGTGTGACCGCTCTTCATCCTTCAAATACCAAAAACGTAAAAATCCAAATGCGACAGTGGTGCTGTTTGTGAAGTGCTGAGGAACAAATCCTTCAGAGCTTCCACTCAACATAAAAGTTCGAAAATAACTGAAACAAAACACAACACTTAGACCCTCCAGAGGGACGTTGCAGTGAAAACACTCTTCAACATGACTGAAGAGCATCTGAGTGAGTGGTACACCATTCACTAGTGCAGTCCAGTAAAATCATTGCCACTCATAGTACCATGACATCGAGAGCTTGCTCATTTGTTTGCATGAACAATTAAAAATTCATCATTAATAATTTCATAGTGCAGATGAGGAGGCTTTAAGAAGATCATCCCTGATTTAATAAAATATCCTGAACAGCTCATAGATGAGATGAAACAAATAGAAAATAAAAGAAACCTCCTCAGGGAAACAGTGTGCCATTAGTCAAATTAAACTGTGTCTCTGTTTGACATTTTTAATTAGGAATACAATGTTGAGTATTTTCCAGAGTCTTTATGGGGAGAGGGAGGTGTACACTTATTAGTCACCTCTGTGAGATCAGGCTTTGGTTTGTAAAAACCCCTTCACCTGCAGGAGTGTCCTTGTCCTTGACTGGTGAGTGGGCTGTCTGGACAGTGTTCACTCAAGACATTGATAGTAAATACAAAGACAAGAGCTCAAGCTGCACATTTAAATTTAAGACTACAATGATGCAAATGAGGAAGTGCGACATTGTAAAGACCATGATGAGACTGTCCTCCACAGTAGAAGAAAAAAACACACATCAGCAAACATCTTATACATCACGGAACTTTACAAGATCCTGATCTTGTACTTATGAGAGAAGTCAACCCTAGTAGTAAACCAGTATCGTATTAAAAAAAAGGCTGATTTTTCCATAAAAATATTCATATAAAAGGGAAGAAACTCTTCCAAAGAACAATCTTCATTTGGAAAATTCTATCTTCATTTCACCCATCATATTATTGTTATGTATTTTGCACTGCTCAGTTGGCGACCCAATAAAAACAGCACTTCGACCCATTTTGGATCTAAGTTTGGAAAAAGCCAGTTCTACTCAAACTTGTACACTAAAATCAGTTAACTACGTATTGGAAATCAAGGTTTTTGGAGGTGTATATTTAGAAAACATTGAATATGTTTCTATAGTCAAAAGGGTTTTGAATGACATGAGAAGTAGCATTTTGTCATTTTTGGGAACTATTGTCTTAGACTGACAACTGTACAAAGTACATTAGAAATGCTAGATACTGTAGACATGAGTTTTGAAGAAACACAAGACAAAACTAAATTGTGAATAACACAGCAGTTTGGCAGATGATCCAAGCTGAATCTCTGCTATGTTGTTGCAACACATATTCAAGAGTCCAGTTCTTCCATCCAACTCTAAACATACATTTAAAATGTTTTTTTATTGAACAGTCATCCTCTGAAAAAAAAATACATTAACTTGTAGACACCAGTTATCACCATCCATGCTGCAAAACGTCATTTAACCTTGTGTGTTACCCTTTAAACTATGACGCGTCTGTCATGCTGAAGCACAGGAGGAGCCTGGCGCCGAGGTTTTTCTGAGTCATTAGAGGGTTTGAAGTGAAAGTAGGCCAGTTATTTCTGACTCATTTTCATTACCGCTAAAAGTCAGAAACACTGTGAGAAAGTGGAACACCCGAGTAGAATGGAGCTGGGAGAGCTCTGTAAGAGTGTGTGTGCGGAGCTACGAGGCACTCTCACGGGTTCACTGAATGGCCAACTATTTACACTGCTCCACTGTAGGGCAGACCAAAAGGACATGCATGCATTTTGGCTTTTGCTCTGTAGCGTGGACGCACACACACACTGTCTGTCTGTGTGTCTGTCCTCCTCTGAGGGGTTTGTGTACATGTATGCCTGAGCAGAGTGATGGAGAGCAGCAGACGAATAAAGACAGTGAAGACAGAGAAGCAGAGCTGAACGGTGATGGAGCAGGACAGTGGACTCTCTGCACACTAGGATAGGCTGCAGTATGTTTTTCTGCATTTTCGCATGAGTACAGCTCTGCCATTGTGCCTATGGGCTATGTGTACTGAGGTTTAAGCCAAATCGGTGCAGACCTCTGGTTTCTTGCTGACTGTAGACCCGTACACTAGTGTCCTGTGATAGGATTTTATGACAATCATACATTATTATCACTGCAATATACAATATACCAATACAAAAACGTATAAATGAATACAAAATGCATTTACACAATCAGTACTTTGTACAGTGTCTGCAATTAACACCTGCTGAGTGCCAAATATAGGTAGATTTTCTGTTTGATGAGTAAATCTCAGCTATCTGTCCTCACTGGAGGGTAGATGATTATAGGAAATTATTCATGGACTAAAAATACTCAGAGAGCCTCTCTTGTGTTTTGGTGTAAACTAGCAGTATATACTGCTTCTGTCTGCTACTTTTTCTGCATCAGAGTTTTACACAGACAGACACGGTGAAGGAGTTCATGGTGCATTCAGGTGCACCTCGTGACGTCATAAATCTACACTTGAATGTGAGAAAGATGTTTAAAATGGGGATGTTTATATTTTACCTTTATTTAAATCTGTAGGCCTACATGTATCGTTCCTTTCTTGTTCTTTTGCATTTTCAATAATTAGATGCTAAAATCATAACACATTATACTCTTTCGTTTCAGAGTACTTGGCTTTCTAAGGAAAATCATAAATAATTTCAATTGCAATAAACAATTGTGGACTGGAACCAATATAAATCATAGTTATCTGCAGCTCTGGAAAAAATGAAGAGACCCCTGTTTTTACTGTGTGTTAAAAGTAAAACTAACCAACTGTTTATTCTAGAAACTACTAACAACATTTCTCCCAAATGACTTTTTTTTTCCATTGGCACTTCTGACAACAATTAATTGTTAAAAATATATA
>JAPQRN010000019.1:11267993-11282198 GCA_037367275.1 Coranthus polyacanthus | reverse complement strand
GTCGGGGTGAAACGTTCAACTCTCTTTGAACGAAACAGGAACTTGTGGTTATCAATGAAACAGGTCAGCCAACAGGTAATGTACAGGGGCACATGCCGACACAAAACAGGAACGTCTGGATGCATGTTCTTCTAATTCAAAGGTCATAGAAGATTATGACACTCGAGCATAGCATTCAGAAGATTCATTTGATTGGTACAGCATACCCTTATGTCAATGGCAGTTTACAGCACATGTCTAAGGCTGCGATGTACAAAAACGGGATCTGAAATGAGACAGTTGACTGGCGGGTCATAACTAAGGTTGCGGTCAGTCATAAACACTTCTGCAATCATAAGGTTAGTGGTTTTGAGAGAAGGCGCTTTGAAATTTTACAGACAAAGCATTTGAAATATTCGAGCTATACTTCATATATAAACAAACACATATGAAATATCCATTACAACGGACACAGATGAAAACAACACCCTATGGGCCTCCAGTGCCCAGGGTAACTATGAAGTGAGATCTGCAATAATGTGAATTCTGGGATGATCTGAAGGCTGAGTAGTCTGGGTGTAAATTCCCTGAGAAGTGAGCAGCAGTCACTGGTTCAGTTCCTGGCTGGGGAGACCACTTACTCCATGTCATTACACTACTCTGTTTCCCACATTTCCTATCACTGTCCGCTGTCCCTATCCAACAAAGGCAACAAATGCCACAAAACAATGCAAACTGTATGCGATCATTATGATGCTGTGCTGTCACAGTGTGTACGTGTGTCTGTATGTGTGTGGTTCTCAGCACAAAGTGAGCATTTGACCTTGATGCCAGCATGGCAGACAGACAACTGTAACCACCAGATGGCTGGTGACCCATCAAATACAGCAGCTGTATGCACACACACACACACACACACACACACACACACACACACACACACACACACACACACACACACACACACACACACACATAGTCTATGCTCACAGAATACAATCAGGATTGTGGAGGTGCTGTTGTGTCTCAGAACATACAGGAGCTCCCATAATTAGGCCTGATATTCAGCTTAAAGCACTTACATAGATTTAATATGAAGAGCAACAAAGAGAGATGACCGAGCTTTATTAGTTATTTGCATCAGTTTCCAGTTTTAATTTGACATAATGGTACTTGTTTTACTACTCAAGTGGCACTTGAATGTGCTGTTCAGGTACATTCACTGCAATAAATAAGCTGACAGCTGATCAGTCGAACACAGCCTCATATGGCCTCCAACATGTGGACATTACTATGCTGTTGCTCACCGTTAAATGGAATTACTCAATCATTACATCTTGTTGTTTGTGTGGATTTTTAAATTGGAATTTTTTGAACATGGTCTAGTTTTGAGTCATTGGGCCTCATTCACAAACAAGTGCATAAGCACAAATCTGTGCTTTAAGAGTGTGTACAAACATTTTGCACAAAAATACAAGATTCATCAATATTATCTTGCCTGAGTTCTTCAGTGAACAAACGTTCCTGGCACCAGGTATGCCCAAATGATGCAGACCCAGCTGTCTTCCAAAATATAAACAAGTATCTTTTTTAGATTGATACTTATTTTGTGCAAAAAGTAAGAACATTTCTACACACATATTCAAGAATGAGGCCCATAGTGTCTCCTTGCTAAAGTATAAATGAATTAAAGACTAAACCAGCTGTCTTGTACGACACTGAAACACAGAACATATAATGAAAAGTTGCCATGCAGTTGCAACATGAGACCAGACATATTTCCTTTGAGCATCGGAACCCTTTTATAGTATGTGCAGCTTTGCAAACTGCAGTTTCACAGTAAAAAAAAGACCAGGTGGGTGAGGGTTTTTAAAATTGTGTTTCCTCAGTAAATCTCTATGATAGTGGAAGTGGGCGGGTTCTTCAACATCTCCTGAAGGATTAAGCGAAGGTATCAGCTAAAATCAATATCTAGCAACGCCTCAGCTGAACACTCTGTAGGACGAACACTCCAGTATCTCTCTCTTTTTCTCTGTTTCTCTTCTCTGTTCTGTTCTGCACATATCTCTCCATCTCTCCATTGCCGTCGCTCGTAGTTTTCGCCTCTGGTGCAGGCTGTTGCTAAGAAACGGATAGGAGAGCCAGTGTATGTATTAGATATGCTTTCTTTCTTTTTTTCCCAACTCTCTGTGACGAGTTCAGAACTTTTTTTCAGGAGGAAATGTCAGAGAAAATCAATCCCTTCCACTCTCCTCAACTTCATTTCACTCTATCCCATCTCCTCCTTCTCTCTCTGTACTGGCGTCAGTCTAAATATACACCAAGAACCCAGCCTGTCTGTGCCTGGTTTTCTTGACTTAACAACAACAACAACAACAAGATGTTGATTTCCTTGACTTTTCCACATGCCAATGCCAACACTGCTCCGCTCTGCTCAGCTTTCTTCAGTCTCCTAACGAGGAGTCAGGCCAGCTTTCATTAATTTACTTGACTTTTTTTTAAAGAAGCTATGGAAATTTTCTGGCATCTTTTCAAAATATGCTCACTTCACTTGATTTATGAACTTTTCCACTCCGACAGTTGGATCAGGACATTTCTAAACAGTAACACTACAAGACGAATACAAGATGAGAAGTGTATAAAAGGCAGTCGTAAAAGACAAAATAAGACAAAATAAGACAAAAGCAACGTAAACGATGGAAAAAGACGAAAACATGAACATTTAAGTTTTGATGACATTGGAGTTAATGTTCATGATTTTCAGTGTATTGTGTTTTTTGTTTGTTCAGTAAACATGGCATAGAAACAACATATATAACAACATATATTATACATTTCAGAGCCTGTACTTCACTTTTTACTGCTGTAAAGAATTTGAATCGGTACTTCTACTTTTGCTAGTGTCTGTTTTAACCCAACACGAGTAAAGAATGTGTGGACATTTGCCACTTCTGCTGATTCTGAATGCTTCAACGCATGTTTATTTCTTCTTACCTCTAAATAAAAGGGCGTTTGAGGGCGTTTGCACTGTTGCTCCCATCAGCTTTATCATTCTACTGACATTGCTCAAAATAGTGCATGTGTACTTTAATGTGCATATTCTGAGTGTATTTTTTACAGCTGACAAAGGCTGAATTCAGATCAGCAGTCCCAGCTATGACCTTGACTTGGTTCAGTCCACCGTTATCCCAAGTTCAAGGGCGAGAGCACCTTGGGTGAAATGAGGAGTGAAGGAACACATTGAGTGTGTCTGCTGTGGGCCCCGACTAATGGAGAATAGATTATGTCAATTAACAGTCACAGCAGGGAGACATTAATCAGTTAATGATGGTTCAGTGACACTCAGACATGAGGCGAAGCTCCTCACGGGGAAAGTCTGCTGCGAGTCAGAGTTCACACACTCATCATATGTGCATGCTTAAAGTTTTCATCAGGTGTAGTGTGTAGTGTGTGTAGTGTGTTTTTATAACACATTTGGAAATACATATTGTTAAGTTCTCTTATATATTTCATCCATTATGTATCTATGCATTGTTACTTTTTTTCTTCTGTTTTATTGTTCTTTTTGATTGATTTGAGTATGTTTAATCTAATATCCTAATCCTTTAAATGGGTGAAATATGGCTCATGCTGTGGAACTGTCCATGGTGCTGATCCTTCAACTCTGAGCTCCTCCAGTCACTGAGACTCTGCGTCTACAAGCTTGTGTACTATAATAAATAATATATATAAGGTCATCTGGTCATCCAGCAGAGTTTTGTGTAAAGCTGTGTGTGTTTATATGTTAGTTTGGTGTGTTTGTTATTTGTACAATTAGTCTGGCAGCGGGCTGATTGTTTATTCAGCTTTACTCAACCCTATTGGCTGTTGTTTTTGTTATTTTGCCAAGGTACCTAATCAGTCTTTTGGAGAGCATCTTCAGTGATTTGCCTTTCAGGTGCACTGTGGTCCTCATCTCATGCCTGCTTGTAAAATACTTGAGGGAGCTGTGGCTCTATCCCCACTGGACGCTTTGCTGCCAAAATCATGTATATTTCTGTGTGAAGGCATTTCAGAAGGGACTGATATAATAACCATGACCACCAATATACAGTGCTTAACAAATTTATTAGACCACCTGTCATAAAAATGAGAAAACATATCAGCATCATGAAGTGCTTTAATGCGGAGTCTTTCATTTTCAGTGAGCTCTCTGTGTTTTACCATTTTGAACAGGAATGAGGAATTTCAAAGTGAATTCACCTTCTTATATCCAAATTTGAGCTGGGTTTCTCTAAGGAGTCAGAAATGAATCAAGCATAACATTCAACCACTAAAACAATTTTTTCTGTTCAGGAATGCAAGTAAATAACTATAATTTGACTAAATCTAAATCAAGAAATAATAATGTGCTTTACTTTCTTTCGTTTTTTTTGTTAAACAGTAAATTTCTAAATTCATGGATAACAATAATAATTATATTTTAGCATTACAAATATAATTTCACTTAAAGAGCTTCTACATACTGATGTATTAACCATTACAGAAACATAAAAAATGATTTTGGTAATTACCAATGCTTTAGGGCAACTGTGACACAAACCTTACATTGGGTGGTGGTCTAACACATTTGTTAAGCACCATACATACTGAGATTCACTGTGCACCGCTCTCTGTACACATGCAGTGTTTAGCTGTGTTAAAAATTGGTCATTGTACATATATGATTGTTTGTCAAAATAAACTGAAACTTGAAACTGTGGCAATGGTTGAACAGGGAGGAGCAGTAAAGATAGCATACACTAATGCCCACATTATGTTTCATTTACCATAAAAATAAATACATCTCAATTAATGTAATTTCCAAGTGGCTAAAATGATCCTGAAAATAATTTGTTGTAGGTTATGTTAAGACACTGAGAGCACATTGTTAGGAAAATACAACTCAAAATGCACTAATGTTGAAACTAAACAAGCGTCTTTCATTTCTGAGCATTTATTTCAAATACCTAAATATCTACAGTGCTGATGGTCAAAGAAGTAGCATTTTGTGTCTATAGGATCATGAACTGAGCCCCTCCTTCTCAGATCCAGCTGTCTTTATGAACACAATTTAAAGTGAATGGATTAAAAGCTGTTTAAGTGCATCTGTCCACCTGTCAGTATAACTTTGTAGCCACATGTAACCACTTTCTGTCACATGAGCTGTAACTAACTAATCTACTTAATAATCTGTGTGAGCATTTGTATGTGCAGGTGTTAGTTGAAAAAAATGTTCAAAAAAAATGATAAAATAAGCCTGACCAAGCATCACTTCTGTAAGAAAAGAAATAATATTTTGCCCCTTCTTTTAATTGAATTTATTGCAGCCATAAATCAAAGTGAGATATGTCTGAATCTGTCAGCAAATAAAGTCATCACCCGTGGAAACAGATGGGAGCTGTTTCTCCAATTTCCGTTTTTGATCAAAATGACATGAGCGCACATATTTGTGCTGAGATGCTGTCCATCCAGCAGACGGCTGAGTGAGGCAAATAAGTGTTTCTCTGATGACTGCATGCCTCTTTACATACAGATCGCGCTCATCGCTCAACCAGCACACAGCTGCCTGCTGGCACAAATCAAGCACACCAAATTTAATCAGCTGAAAATGAACACAGAGAAAGAACACAGGGAGAAAGTTTATATTTTGTGTCCACTATATTGTCTACCACAATGTTTTAATTTGACCAAATGTGGGTGTGTGATATTCACTTCATGCTGAATTGTAAAAAACTAAAAACAGCCGTATTTAAAAGGAGAAAAATCATTACGGAATCTTTCACGTGGATGCTGTTAAAAATATCATATTATAAAGACATTAAACTGTGCCTCTTGTTCCTGTGGACCGCGTGGCCCCTGATCCCCAAGGATCCCCAAACCCCACTTTGAAATGCACTCATCCATACATCCTCCTGTTCTCACACATAAACAGCACTGGCCTACATTTTACAGCTCATTAACTATACGAAGACTCGCTGCACAAAACATACAGACAGAGAGCATGAGTGTGTTGTCTCCAGGCCTTCTCTCAGAGCGCACACATGTGGGTACACAGTGTACACGCAAGACACATGGAGGTCAAGCAAGTGGGTTTGTGACTGGGAGGTTACATTATGAAAATGCTTCGAAAGATACAAGCCTGTTATTATTAAAGAAAAAAACATTATGCATTTCTTTGGAAAGAATGCATAATGTAGTGTTTTCCATATCAGTATAATAACATTTAAGTGCTCTAACCATTTTTTACAACACCTTACCAAAATTAGGAGATTTTGTCTGTACTTTGAGTTCTCATTTTTCTGACAAATTTTTACTTTTACTTCCTACATTTTAACTCAAATATCTGTACTTTCATTCCTTACATTTTCAAAACAGGCTTGTTACTTTGTTTTTAATGTATTCGGACGGGTTAGCGATTATTTTTATTTTGCATCACTGCGCATCGTCAGCACATCAAGAATGATTTCAACCTACAATGGACGGAAAACAATATGAAAAGTCAATCCCTCGGTGTAAAGAGCAGCAGCAGGGTGTGCATATCACGCATGACAGACGTAATGACGTACAAGACAGATGTTAATGTTAGCTGCTAATGAACAAAATATACAATGGAAAAACAACAGAACAGTGGAGAAGCACAAGGAACTCTTAAAAGGAAAAAAACAGCAGAGATATTGTACTTCAGAAAAAAACAAGTGGACTATCGGGACTTTATTTCCAAAATTTGGCTAGCTAGCAGAGAACCTGCTCTGAGGAGGAAACAGGAAGGAGAAGAGTAACCCAGTGGGCACTAGTTTATCTGTGAAACAGACCAGCATTAACGAGGACCAGAGAATCTGCACAACACCTGTTGACCCGCTCCGCCCTCAGCTCCACCTGAGCCCGCCTCAACTGGACCAGAAACCTGGTAGGATCAGTTTAGCAGAACCACAGTAGATCTATTAGAACCGAACTATTTCAACTAGACTAGGCAAGATTATTCAGGATGAAGGGACTGAAGTAGCGACAGTTTAGTAATAAAATAAAATTCATGAATTTAACCATGAAATAACCTCAGAAAGGCTAAATAACAAAACCTCAGATCTTGTGTTGACAGCATTTGTCTCTGGTAGAAAAGTGGTGACAGATAAAACTATATAGCATAGTTTCAGAATCAAACAGCATTTATCAGAGTACTCGCTGCAGCACCAACTGAAGATCTCGACCATTGTGTTGAACCAGAACCTGAGCTTTTGGAACTTTTGACTAGTGCTCCATCTTGTAAATTCTTTGATTCCTTTGGTTTGGTGTCTTGGACATACTTATGATCCATGTTAGTCATTGCGATTTGCTGCCGTAGTGTTGTTTACCCAGTTGTGTATGTGTGTACACGAGTGTGCCGCCTAAATAAAGCGATAAAATAAATGATAAGATAAATAAATTCCTCCAGTTGTCTTTTTAAATGGAGTTTGGCTTACTGCTGAATTGTGTACATATGCACATACACAAGGAGAGCAGTACACTCACATCTGCATTTTTTTTGAGTGGCTGAAAACCTATGATTGACGATATAATGACCAGAGGTCTCTGCATTCTTAATCCGTCCTTGATACCAACATGGATGATGTGAGGTTCAGCACAGAAGCAGCCAGTAGAAATGTAGAAAGGCTTTTTACTTTTTACTTTTATATTTCAAAGCTTGTACTTGTGTATTTTTACTTGAGTAAAAAAAGAATCAGTACTTCTGCTTTTAGCAGAGTATGTTTTTTTTACACAAGTATCAGTACTTCTATTTGAGTAATGAATGTGTGTACTTTTGCCACCTCTGGCTGAGACGCACACACAGAGCAATCAATAGTCTTTGGTGAATTAGATGGTTTTTGCAACAAAGCTTATTTACATAGAAAGGGGTCAATTTTGTGCTGAATGTATGAATATTCCATGCAAATGACATTGCATGGATGTAAATTACATTGGCGCTATCTGCTTGGCAGCGCAGTTTGCAGTGAATTCCACCCTTTGCTGGGGCTTTGTGCATTACATGCAATATTTTTGTCCTGTTTGCACTGGTTTTGTGCCCATAAAAGCCACGCAATCCTTTTGTGGATCTGGCCATTAGTGTATACATGTTTGGTATGTACTGTATGTATACATACAAATATATGAACAGGGTCAAGGAAGGCCCTGAGTTAGCCTTTACTCAGGGACTTCCTTTTGTAACACATTAATTTCAATTTGAGCATTATATCAAAATAAATCTCTCACACTCACAAACAGTTTTTAATTGAAGTGGTTCATTGTCTGACCTCTGTATTTATTTATTTATTTTGTGACTTGTGCATAAGGTTTCAATTGATTTCTTTAATGTTATTTACAGTATATAGCGTCAGTTACAATACATGGTTATTCCAAGGCACTTCACAAATTCAGGTTAAGGTATTGAAAAAGACTATACAGAGAAAAAAAACCTAGAATTGTATTGAAAGCACTGTATTGAAAACCCCTGCTCGCTGCAACTCTTGATAAAATGACTGAAATGAATGAGAGATTACTGAGAGAAAGCTTTCAGGAGAAAGGAAAGATGAAAGGACGTTATACTTTGTAGTGTGTGCGATGAAGGGAAAGAGGAGAAACAATAGAAGAGAAAGAAGAGTATGTCGTCTTAGGCAGCTTTTGCCCTTTCCTGGTTTGTCAATGCTCATCTTTGAATGATCTTTGCTATCGATTGGCTGAGCGCATTTTTGACTATATTCGAGAAAGCCATGGCTGACCTGAGCGTAGCGCTGAGCAGGGGGAAATGAAAAATAAATAATACATATCTGATATGAGTTTGTGGTGAAAAACATCTGCTAAACTGAGTGAGGGGAAGGCTGGAGATGAGAGGTCCAGAGGCAGGTAAAACAGAAGAAAAGGTGAGCAGTGTAGAAAAAGGAAAGAAGAGTTCACGGATGAAGACAGGCAAACTGTGAATCTGTAAAGCTCTACTGTTATCTGGCCAGTATTTCCACTAATAAATAGAAAAACAGCTGGCCGACAGCAATATTGACTAAATAGGATTGTTACAAATATCAAATATTGGTGATATTTATTGAAATATTCAGATATACATTTCAAAACCAAAGGTTGTCTTTTTTACAGCGTAAAGAACATGTTTTTTTTTTTTTCATTTTCAAGTGCTTAGTAAGTAGTTGAGAACAGTGGCGGCTGGTCTCAAACAAGACTGGGGGGGGGAGCAAGAGAATATCAACAGAGCATGAATATGTGTGCAGAGCCAAATTTTGTGATGTTTCATTCATCTGATATTGCTTGTGTTGACATATCATAAGTCTTTCATTTTAATAAAAATCATTAAAATTACATGAGCATTTTAATGAAAAGTAAACACCTCCTGTTTCGCTGGACTCGGGACCCCAGACCCGCAGGTGAGAAGCTGAATGCTTATCCACTTTACCACATAACAGACACTCAGTAGGGGCCCTACATCAGCTATAGTCAAGTGATCAAGTGACGTTTGGTTTCATATTCCGTTAAATTACAGTCCCTGTGTAAAACACAGCGGTGTGGGAGACTAAACAGAGGAGTAACGGGCTGAAAAAGACAAAACTTTGTTACCTGTGACATTTGGAGCATGTTAATGTCCGCTTTACGTTCATTCTGATCCTGAACGTGTCTGTATCCTGCCTGGCATCACATAAGCACAAGAAAATAAAAACTACTCTGATTCGTCCCAGGCCGAAAATTTTTGTTCCATGCTGTCTTTCTTTAATCCTCCAATAAGAGCACCACCTCGTGTTACCTGTTTAATATATTAAATATTAGGTTTAAATTGCTCTTCTCCACGTAATTTTAGGTGGGGCGGCGCCCCTGCACCCCCAATGGGCCAGCCGCCACTGGTTGAAAATGAAAAAGAAGGACAAAGACTTGTCTGTTGAACGGCTGACAGAGGATTTGAAGAACAGAACAGTTTCAGGTTTGCAGCAGTATACAGTATGTGAGCTAATGATTTCTCCTCCTCTTGCTTTGATATTCTTCTTGATATATCTTTAAGCTGGTAAGACACCTGAACCTATGCTAATGTCTTTTTATTCTGCTGAAGTGACAGCTTCACTTCTTGTTTTGATTCTATTTGAGTTGCCACACTACTTCAGTACTGTCTCTTTTACTTTAGCGCAGAATAATCTACCTTTGAATGTGATGATCCAAACTGTTTTCCCCCTGCGGAGTCGGACTCATAGCATTTTTTTATTCACTGTGTCTTTGCCCCAAGAGAGCGATTGTCATGTTTTCAAGAAGAAAATGAACAGCAGGAGGTTAAATCAAATCCAGCAACATAAGGACATGGAATATGTACGATGGTTTAACAAAAATAGACACAGTGTATGCTAACAGTCAGGGTATCATTACTGATTCTGTTTTTCTCTAGGTGTTATGTAACAAGTTTATTTTAGCCAGTAATGCATCCATATTAGAGTTAAAAGAGCCTCAAAAATTGGCGACACTGGAGACGTGGAATGCATTAAACATCCTTACCATCGTTGGAAATGAAGTACTGCACATAGTAATGAGATAATGTAGGTAATACAGTCATTTATTTCCCATCTTGCATTCACTGTTTGAGCAGATGAAGTTGAAAATTGTGCTTCTAAATAAGCTTATAGCGAATATATTCCCACTGTGCTGGAGTGTATAAAATTAAATAAATGAGGATTTGAAAGTGGATCAGCACATTTTGAACAAAGATGCAGTCGTCTCTGTAATTCTCACAGGTTACAGCGAACATCTGTTTAAATGTGCTTTGTAAATGAAATACCCAGCCTTGTTCCTTGGTGATTATTCTTCATCTACTAAAGAAAAAAATATCAACAAAAGGGATTTAGAGGAAGAAGGGAAACAATAAAATCCACTTAAGAGTAGCTCATTTGCACAAACAGTATAGTCCCCTCAGACGGTCTAAACACGTTTATTATTGCACAGCAAGTAATTTACAAAAGCCTAGACAAGTTTAGTATCTACTCCGCCACATGCTTCCTTTCCTTTTAAATCTGTCCTCCCCACCCTCAACCCCTCCACACAGTCTGTAGCCTCTTTATTTTCAAATTGAAATATATTTCCACACTTAGAGATGTTTGGGCGCTGATTTGACATAATGGAGGATCAGTTAGAGATGGTTAAGAGCAGGCAGGCTCACAGCAAGATTCAAATTGTTTAGTGCTGTTTATTAGTTTCACCAAAATGAATATCCAGTTGAGGCGAGAGATGTTTGGGTACTGAAATTTTTGAAATAGAAAAGTGTTGTCTAATTGCACTACCTTGGATGTACCAGTCACTTCACAGAGCTGTAGACTTGAGTCAGACTTAAAAGCCGTTTTTGTACAAAAATTGAAAACACGCACGGGAATTTCACTGCATTACAACTATGGATACTGGGCGTAGATGTAGTGCAATATGAAACGCAAGACCTGCCCATGTTTGGGATTGGTCACCTGGTGCCAACTCTGTCCCTTTTACGCGAACGCACTCATAACCAGAGTCAGAAAACCGAGGTTAACAAAGCACATTGATGAAATGTGAAAAGCGATTACTAGACTTTGTCGAGCCAAGTGACGGAAAGAGATCCTGGGTCTGTTGAACTTGCTTTGTGATGCGGGTTCCTGGTGACAGAAATGGCATAGCGTGTGTTTAATTAAATGAGCCTCATATAGTGCAAACGACTTTATCCTTCGCAAAATTATATAGTAAAAAGTAACCTTTACGCGCGAGAAGGGTGGAATGCCAAACAATAAACTTGAAACTTGAAACTTGAATTTGCATTTTGTATAAACAATCCGGACCGCACACCACTCTTTTGAAGAGAAACAGATTTTTCTGGTTTGTTGTTGTGATATTCAGATATTCAGAGTACCCAGTTTACTGTATTATCCTTTTTAAGTATCACCTTTTTTTTTATTTGCAATCAGCTTGAATTACTCTCCCAAGGCTAAGTGAACACTATAGGCTCAAGCACCTAATACATCTTTATTCCACAGGCCTTGGGCTTCTCCACTGCAGCCACATCTCTGTATTTGTCCAGCCAAGGCCAGGGCTGTACAGACCGGGCCGAGGACTGGGAAGGTGAAGGTGACGACACGGGCTGCAGAAATAATAATTTAGTTAGCGTACAGGCTGCTATATGAGCAAAAAAAAGAAAAAAAAAAAGACAGCCATAGCATTGTGTATGCTCCCCGCTTTCAGAGCAATCTCCAGAGATGCAGACAGAGAGTGGGAGAGAGATAAAGAGAGGGAGAGAGGGAATGGAAACATGAGGGAGACAGGGTAAAATAAAGAGAGAAAGAGATAAAAGGCCTTTCTGTATTCACTCGACTTCCATCCTGTTCCCCCGGCGGCTTGGGATCGCCTCCACTTATTGAAGAATAAGAGCCATTGGTGGATCGGCTGATAGCTAAGACAATATATTGGGAGGGAGGACAAAGAAAAGAGGGAAAGTGACAGAGACAGAGAAGGGAAAAGTGAGGAGAAAATCCTGCATATTTTACACACAGGAGCTTCACACAACAGCCACAATTAGGTCACTGCAGAGCTGCGACCGTGCATCACACACCAAGGTCAAACAGCAGCGTCTGACAGTGGAGGGGAAAGGAAACAGGCAGAGCAGAGCCACGGGAATCTCCAAATCTCTATTAAAGCCAGTCTCTTTGGCTCCTATTAGCTCTCCCATTCAGTGATAACCACGCAGGCTTTGACAACGCTATTGGAACCATTTGTAGACAGAAAACCTTCTTACCCAACAGACTGCGCTCTGTGGAATTTTCATTTAAATGCATGAGGTTAAAATGTTATCAGCGCTTTCCGGAAAAAAAAAAAAAAAGTGAAAAATATTACACTGTTGCTGGGAATCCCTAAATATTTCAAGTACATCTAGCTGTTTGTGGCAGCTGCTGAATCTTACCACTTGTTTTACACTTGTCATAGCTTTTTCACACAATTGTTCCACTAGAAATAGACAATAAAATGAAAAAATATCAGTATGAGCATATTTTATCATGAATCACACATTTCCCACCCAATTAGAATCCCTTGATTATCCCATTGTAAGCCACATAAGATTTCTGAACTGTGTAAACTGGGAGAAATAAAGAAAGCAGCCGATCTTTAATTATCAATAATGACCTTTTCATTTTGAAGTACTTTTTTTTAAACTGGTCAAAAGTATATAAATTACAAAAGCAAGTATTCTTGATATTTCTAATACTCCAAGACATTTCGGCATAAAGAGAATTGTTTTTTTTAATATATTTTTTCTCTTTTTGATTTAAAAAGTGTGTGAATTATCCTAGAGGCAGATGTGCATATCGTCAGGTGACATATCAGTGAGTTTGGTGTCTTTTCGAGCTACACCTCCCACACACCACTTGTCGAATAGTGTGGATGAAAGTTTACTGACTTATGGTTTTGTTTGCCTCATTTGTGCTCAGTGTCTCCATTCATATTGGCTATTTTTCAGTTTTGACCGTTTTTTTTCCTTTAGCCATTTTCATTACACGCTGCATATCATCATAGAAAGTATGATGCAGCAGAGGTCTGTGCCTTTTAAAAGGCAGATAAAAGAAGAAGAAGCGCTGTTTTGTGAATGAGAAGCCTGACATTATCAGGCTCCCTGGAGAAGCACAGCCATTTGCAGATAAATTAGGGCCCTTACTTTAAAGTTAATTGGATCAACCAGCAGAGCACCTCGGCAGTCACAGGGGCCATCTCCGATTATTCATATCCTGGTAATTATGCATTGTGTGTGGATGTGTTTTTGTCAGCCTGCCATCCGCGGCCAGGATTCAGCAACAACAGCACGTGAGAAGGTTAAACTGGCCTCCGGCAGCAGGGCACAAAGAGCAAATAAGGTGAAATATTATCATAACACTCACAGGGGGCTCTGATACTGTGCTGTAATTGGAGGGAGAAACACAGGATGTGCTAAATGATTTTAAATGTGTTTGAAGAACAAAAACCACCGACAAGAACATTTATTTTTATACCAACATACACGTGTGCACTTTTCATTTTAATTTTCCGTCTGACTGCAGAGCTCTTTTCTGTCTCTGTCTCACACACCTTGTCATGGCTCTCTCACACACACACACACACACACACCTACACTCACACACACACACACACACACACACACACACACACACACACACACCAACACACACACACACACACACACACACACAC
>JAPQRN010000019.1:11233766-11254489 GCA_037367275.1 Coranthus polyacanthus | reverse complement strand
CGGCTGGGATCGGCTCCAGCCCCCCCGCGACCCTCCAGAGGATTAAGCGGTTACAGATAATGACTGACTGACTGACTTACAGAATTTCAACTATGAGCCTAAAAATGACAGGAGTTCCATCCAAATGGCCCATTAAACTTAACTTAACTTATTAAACTTACAATAATAAATAAGAGCAGGCATTTCTGTTCAAACTCACTTTTTACATCATTGTCTTTCCCAAAATTTACACTAAACTTACAGGAAATGTATATCAGCGCGTGCAGTTGACTCTACTCTCCCCCATGGTAACATGATTTTTGTGATTTCGCATTGCGTCTAAGAAGGCTTTGTTTGAGGCCTTTGAATAATGTCAAGGTCAGTGTTTTCAGTGTCTTTGCAGCACGTTTTTTTTGCACGTGTGTGGTTGCTATGTTGATTACTGCCTCGTTTTTGTCAGTGAAGCAGTCTACTCCTGAGATTTTAAATTATTCTTTTTATTAGTTCTAAATAGTTTGTAATAGACATTTTGGGGTTCAAGGGCTGCTATGATATAGGGGTGAATGTGCAGCAAGCAGCAGGTACATTACAAACTTCTGCTGAAATTTCCTAGATCCGTTTGCTGTCTTTTTGCCTGTAGTGGCCACACACACGAACACTCTCTCACCAAGTTCATTTCACCTAATTTATGATAAAGGACAGATCGCCATTTGTCTGAAAGCTTTGTATGACTGTGCAGACCTTGTTAAAGTACCACACCATCTATTCTCCGTTAGAGGTGTGTGTCCGTGTGGCCGTGTGCTTGAAACATAGATTCAAGGAGCAACACTATAATAGGGCCTCTATCCTGCAGGCGTTATTTATGCATTGGCCTCTCTGTGTGAAAGCCCGCTCTCTATGCCTGATTCATTATCCTGAGAGAGACACAGAAGAGGTGAGAAGGGAGAAAGAGAAGCTACTCTTCCCCCCGCCCGTCCTCTCTTCCTCACTGTCCTCTTCTTCCCCATCACATGGATCTCCCCTGAGCAGGCGCTGTGAGTGCGTAGTACCAGCGCAGCAGGCTTTTATTGTGATTGAGTCTGCCGCTTACAAGGAATGATGCAGGAGAGGCAGTCTCTGTCTCACAGACAGACAGATAGCTCAATCTTCGGCTGCATACCTCATTCCAAGCCAGGTAGAAACCACTGTGGCTTACACAGCTGGAAAGGAATAAAAAAAAAAACAGAATGAGGTATTTTTATAGTGCTGTAAAATAAATATTAGCATTATATTACACAACAAATCTTTGCACTTTAACACGGGAGGCCACTTTTCATCTCCTGTTTCAAACCGAAAGTAAATATTGTTGATAACTATGATCTTTTCTAATCCCTAACCACTTCTTTTCGTGTGGAAATCTTAACTATGGCATTGTCACAGCCTAAATCCAACGGTTATGTTGTACATTTTAATGTACTGTGTATTTGTAGTCATTTCTCCTGCTGCCAGTAGGGGCACTAATCAACCAAACATTGTTATGGGTCATATCAGAAGTAAGCATTATGGTTCATTCAGGATGGAGAACTCGCTGCAGTACAGGCAATGACAGTAGTAGAAGGCAACCTGAACTAGAAGTTGTGATATTCATAGCAACAGTGAAATATTAGCAGCAGTAATAGCATTAGTGTCAGTGAAGTAACAACAGTAACAGTAACTAGTAAGTATAGCAACTGAAGAAGTATAAAGTTGTGATTAAAAAGATTCATTATCAAGACCGTCCCTTGCTCTTCCCTTGGTCCAAACGTAAGCCTTCAAAACAGCACTCCAAAAATTGATGTGACGGTGCCACCTCTTTTATACATATTATACACGCTATGAGTTAGCTGTAGCAGCAGCACAAATATGGATTAGATGGCATACTAGTAGTGTTACTAGAAAAGTTAACGGATGTAACTGTAGCTACAGTAGTGGGAACATATAAGCAGCAACTAGTAGGAGAGAGCACATAGCGGCACTTTGCAGAGCAACAGCACACAGCTGCTGCTTAAAGTAGAGATAATGGCCTAATGTGATTCTGAATATAATAACAGCAGTAGATTAAAATATCTTCTGCTCCTCATGTCAGAGCATACACACACACACATACACGCAGACAAATGCGTTCTGGTGACTCCTTTGTTTCCCGCTCAGGGCTATCTGTCCAGGGTTAGAAGGGGTGTTAAACACCACAATGTCCTTGCTATGTGCAGTCAATTCTCTTCCAATCACTCCCCTTTTCAAACAGTTCTTCTCCTTCTTCTCTACATTTATGTCTCCTTCTCTTAATATCTCCCCTTTTTAATTGTGTTGATTTTTCACACTTTTGTCTTCCTCCTGCCTCCTCGTCTCGCGCCGCTTCTCTCCACTCATTTGGGGCGAAGACAGATAGAGGCAAAGAGAAAAAGGAAAGTGATTGAACATTTACAACTATTCTGGAAATCTCATTGCCGAGTCCTTGTCACTGAGATGGCTTTTATTGCCTTCCATCAGGACCCTTCAGAAAGAAGGGCCAACCTCATCTCTTTGTACACACACATACACACTGATACCGAAAAGAATACCCCCACAATACATAGTTACATAGTCATACACATATTATAAAAGCAGGATTGTACATCCACCGAGATACACACACAAACGCACACAGTTACACACGATCGCAAAGGTCTGCCATAAATTGGATTTTGCCAGTGTGAAGGAGATATGGGAAGAGAGTGAGAGTGACTGACAGAGAGGTAAGGATGTGTAGTGAAGTGTGTGTGCGTGTTAGTGCACACACTCAGCAGTGATCGTCCTGCAGGAAGTGGAGGTGGGAGGAAAATAGAAAGGGAGTGAGATGAAATGAAAAAGTGGGTACAGAAAAAGAAAGGGGCACAAGCAAAATGAAAATATTATGGCAGCAGAATCCATCATGACCAAACTCTCCTCTGTATCTTCTTGCTAGTGTGTGCGAGTGTGTGTGCGTGTGTGTGCGTGCGTGTGTGCGCATGGTCATGTGACTTCCCTGTGTGTTTACTCCCACCTGAGTGGCAGGCTGGGGCTGTGCTTTATGGTCCCTCACCATCAGATAGCAGTGAAGGAGGAATCCATCGGGGATCTGTCTGGAAATGAGCTCTCCATTGCAGTAGCAAGATTAAGATGGACTTAAAGTGCTTTACATACTCCAGGCTTCCTCTTTCGCCAGCATTATCAAGGACACATTTTAATCTTAAGATGAAATATAGCAGCACTGTAACTGCTCTGCTATCAGCATCCAGCATCTAATCCCATAGAGCAGTGTCGGTGGAGTGAAATGGTACTTTTCTAATGCTTATAGCAGTGCTTGTAGCAGTAACAGCAGTACAGTAGTATTAACAGTAGGAGCAGCTGTGCCAGTACCAAAGCGTTCTGACATTCATTTCAATGAGGTATAGCAGGGCTCCCTATGGACATGGTTTAGAGAAGAAAAAGGCATAGTCATCCAGCAAAATAGTTCATCCTGTCTCAACTTTTGCCGCAATGCCACATGTCTAAACATTATCTACGGGTGCTTTCATACCTAACTTGTTTGGTCCAGACTTTCAGTCCGGACCATACATCTGAAACTTAGTCCATCAAAAAGAAGTGGTCTTACTCAAAAGTTAACCATGGTTCAGTTTGTTTTAGTGTGAAAAGACTTTTTTTTTGATGGTTCGAACTTTGTCGCCAATTATGGAAGTTACCTCAGGCTATCATCATCCATAAAATAATATTTCCTGAACAAGGAAAACTGAGCCACAGTAGCACATGGGGAGAGGAGTAGATAATGTTTTTAATAGAAATACAGTCCTACAAAGTAAAAGAAAATAGATGAAATAAAAGAATATACTTGAATGTAGTCACTGAAGGCACACGATCCTCCTTGGTTGTCAACTTAAAACAAGACTTGATGATAAAGAAGCGGCAGTAAATCAAAGTGCACGATGCTGTCTGTTCTTTCACTTTTCTCTATTCAAACAGAAAAGGCTGCCTATGACAAGACTTGATATGACAAAGTTCTTGAGTGCACAGTTGCAATGTGAAGCCAGACATGTGACCAGACTTTCAGATTTTTTTTTCTACCTTTACTCAATCATAGAAGTGTAAATGTGCAGATGTCTCAGGGGTATTTTTCCTAATCTTATGTAGTCAAACATTTCTCCTCAAGCAGAAACAGCTGCTGCAACCCAACCCTGAACTCTTTATACAGTACACTTAACTTACTTTACTAAGTTTAACATTCGCAGAAATCAGTGATGAATCCTTCTTGGTTGCCTTTCAACACTCCCTGTTACACCTTAATACCTTGTGCATTAGCATCCGTGATTCCATTCCAGGGTATTTACATAAGTCAATGCAAAATGCAAGAGAGCAGCATAAGAGAAGTCTGATTTGCTCACATACATGTACACTAGGCATAACAACAGAAGCCATGTGCTGTAAGCATCCACCAGCTGTTCTGTCCTGGATCTATAAAACACAAAGTTCCATAGCTCAGTGATTTTCAGAGTGCAATGACTCAGTCAGTGCATGCATTAAACAATTTGTTTACTGATTCTATTACTGCCAAGAGCATTATGCTAGCACAGCACTTCAGTGAACAGGTGAAGTTTTGCAAATTCATGGAACTATTACTTACCTGAGTCATGGACGCCCGACACCTCCAGCAACTAAAAAGCATGAGCGCACATTCTTATGAACACTGAGCGTAGTGCTCTCTGTCATTATGTGCTGCAGTACAAATCAACCACAGTGTGTGTACTCTGTACTTCAGCAGAGGTGTGAGGCACTTTAGAGCCGAGGCCTGAAGTTCCTCACACCTCGGTCCGTCCGTTTCCCCTTAAAATGAATGAGTGCGCAACCCCCCGTTTGAGTGTCCATACATGTTTTACACAGTTGGAAAGCTTCATTTCTTGAGATTCGAATGATGTACACCATTTCATCAAACAAGCACAACAGCAGATGGCACACGTGTGGAGATGCCTGGACCTATCGTTAGAAAAGCCTATGTAAAATACTAATTTTTTGTAGTATTGTTATCAAATTTGAAGTGGGACTATGTAAGGCTTCATGCTATGGTTCCATATTTTTTTCCAGTCCTTTCATACAAGCTGCAGTCCAGTGCAGGATCCTTTTTTTGATCAAAACTGTGTGACCTTCAACCTTCTATTACTCAATGGCAGTACGACTTACAGTGATTCTGGCTGTTGGGGGTACAAATTCAGAGTCTTAGCTTTCAAAAGAGGCCTAAACCATGTCTACATATACTCGAAATGGTTCAAGAACAGCTTCAATTTACTTTGGGTATGACGTTTTTCGGTGTTCTAGGCAAAAAATGGCTGGAATTTTAAGCAGCATTAGGTAATATTAGAAGCACATTTGAAGAAGAAGATGAACATTTGACCCTGAGGAGTGCCAGGTACTTCTTACTTCAATGCAGATTGGATTACTTAAAAAACAGCCTCTGGCCTCTCTTCAGTGTACAGTACTCAACACAAAAACCATTTCCCTTTGGTAAGCACTTTTGTTCACATGACCTGATGTTCAGAATAGTCAAGTGACTGGTGTTCATCATGCGCTGACACACAATGAGAGGATTTGTTTTTTAAACGGATATGGCAGCCAGTATTATTCTGAAATACTTGGTTTATTTCAAGTACAGGAAACGGAGGTTGAGTACATTTGTATTGAATCACTGCATATTCTTCTTTGCTATAAGCGTGTGTCAAGTGATTTGGACCACTGAACTGGCTTGCTATTGTGGAGAACGATGCATACCTTTACTTACAGTCAGATGTACAGAAGAGGGAGGAAGAGAGGATGCATGAGTGGTATCCTCTTGTCATCTGTGGTATGGTGGGAGGCAGAAGGAGAGCCCTTACAGAATCCTTTCTGTAAGGATTTCTGTAGGAGGATCGGAGCAGAATTTTTCATTGTGATAGACAAGCAAAGGTAATGAAGCAGAAAAATAGTACGGGAAGAGGCTAAGAAGGTTAAAAAGAGTAAAAAATAAGAGAATGAAGGAGGAGGGGGAAAAAAGCAGTAAATGGAGTGAGGACAGGGTAAGACAGTAAAGGCAGAGTAAATAGAACTGGAGGATGTTTTAACCTGAGCAACAATCACTTCATTATTAATTGTTTTTCAAAGTGTTTTATGATCTGTTACCTCTGGCTTGGTTGCCTTTTTCCAATGAAAGCTACTCGGATAGGGTTAAAGAATAATCAGAGTCTGACATGTTAGAGGCTGGATGCAAACTGTTAACTCCAAGTCCGACACTTTGTATTGTATTTCACTCTGATTACCCCATTGTGTCTGATTTGGGCTATTATTTGTGGAAGAGGTTATGTGAGGAAAATGTAAACGAACTAAGAACAAAGAAAATTAACAAAGCCAGAACCAATGCTGCAATTTTTCTGATGAAGAGGGCAGCAAAAATATCTCATTAACAAAAGCTGGTTTAGTTAATATGTGTGCGTTTAACTCGACAATAAGTATGTAGACATCAAATTAATTATGTTTCGTCTATCTATCAGTTGACTTACAACATCCCAAGTAGTTGAACTGATCTTTCTGTCAAAACATTTTATATCTGTATTATATATCTGTATTATAGCTGTATCTGGTAAACTTAACCCAGACAAAGAAGTTCTGATTAGTTGACAGTTTCTCCAATCACAGTAAACAGTTGTCAGTATATACAACTGACAACTAAGCGAGTGGCTGCACAGTTGGGAATGTGAGCAGTGTTGCAGAGGTCGAGAACAAGGCTACAGAAAAATGTAACAGCTAAATAATTTACTATACAATATGAGTGGTGCAATCTGTACTTTTAAATCCTGTAATTCAATGAATCTTCCAATATGAATTTTTGACCAAAGATCGCTAAAAGCTACCACTAATACTTGCAAAGCGCCAGCCTGGAACGTTCTGAAACCCTGCCAGTTTGCACCAATTCAAACAGACAAGACGGTGTACTGTTTCCATAGAAACAACTGTCTGTACTCTCTGGTTTTCTGGCTTTTTGTAGCTAAATATAATTTGTAGCGTGCGGATGAGGATAGTGACAGTGAGTTAGTTACCTGATACACTTTCATTTCAAACAAAAAAACGAGATGGTCGAGCAGTTCTGTCATTTAGAGGAGTTGATATCACCTCTAAGCAGAGAACTCACTAACTATTGAGACAGCTTTTCAAAGCGGCTTATGATAATACTGCTCCTCTTGACGACAGGTGAGCTGCAGCCCATATACAGTAAGAATAACATACGCTATATGACACTATGCTCAAAAAGCAGTCACTGGAGATTTTGACATGCTGAGTTGCAGGCGACGCCATCAGCCGGTTTGAGTCAAGATGAGGCGGGACAGTTCACGCTGCTGCAACTTCTCCCTGCAACGTCTTAAAACCTTTTCCTCCAGTCGCGAATATTGAGTCTGGGCTTTAGTCTTACATAACACATGTAATACGAGTAAACATAAGAAACTATTTGGTGTTTGGCTTGGTAAAACCCTTACAAATAGAAACTAGGCTAATGTCAGAGGCAGTGCATCTGCATACAAAGTCACTAAAACATGCAAAATGATGTTAATTTGTGTGGCCTGAGGTGAAGTAACATGAACAGGTGCAAACAGACTGTCTGCACTGATCCGTAATTAGTTTGATGCTGGAGTATTGGGGTTCTCCTATCATCATTAGATGTGATGGCGGGTATGAACATTGCTTTAATATGTCGTATCCATAGACCTAAGGAACTCCTTACTTTTAGGGTCAGTTTTAGCTGTTTGGTATTAATAATCACAATTAACTATTACACAAGACAGGAGTGATGAGTGAAAATAGCTTTAGAACTGATAGTTTAAAAGGCTTGTAATTAAATATTACCCACACTATACATCTCTTTATGTCTCTCAATTAGCTTTCTTTTTACTCCAATTAGATGCTGCGCAGTAGCCCCATGCTGCCCATTTAAAACCATGGCTCACACACTGAGACATATGTGGAAGCGTGCGCTGGTGCTTTTTAGACAGATTGGGGTTTTGTCATTCTTCTCCAGAGAGTAATTTTCCCTCCATCCATTCTTCCACCACTGAAGAAAAGGTTTCTACCTGCCGTTCTCTCTGAGGTAAAGGCAATTAGACCTGGTATGAAATCTGGACTTCTTGGTTTACCTTTTTGTTCTTCTCCCCCACTCTTCCCTTCATGTCTGCCACCCCCAACTGTCCAAAAATATACTTGAACATAGCTTATCTTGGGTAACTGCTAGTACTTTATTCACCCTGTTCTTCCCACTTTCTCTCTGACCTCCTTTTACATTATGAAGGCAATCAGAATGTGAAAGTGTGATTCAGTTTATGGCCAATTGCCAGCATTTACATATATTTATTCCTGCAATTTATTTTCTACAGAAAATCTTAACTTCATTAACAGAAAGTCTATGACTTACAAGCACCATGTCCAAAAATTAAATCAGATTTGCGGTCCAGGTGTAATTGCACATAAAACACCATCTGATGTGCACAGAAACGTATTAAAACATTAGCAGTAAAGCACTGGGAAAATCTATGTTTTGCCATGAAACAGCAACGTCTGACTTTTCTATGTCCTTGTCATGAGTCTGCTTTGGTCTGTCCTCCTTCTGGTTGAACTTGTGCGTGTCTACGTGTGAGGGTTGCAGAGAGAGTGTGAATTTGAGCTGCTGGATGTATGATGTGATATATGAGGGCCAGATTTTTCAATAGGCAACCCCGTGCTCACAAACACAAGCCATTTATCTGCTCATCAGTCAAAAGAATGCCACAGGCCGAACACTCGCAAGCTGACAACTGGAGCGTGTTGTGTGATGTAGTGTGTGTGTGTGTGTGTGTGTGTGTGTGTGTGTGTGTGTGTGTGTGCGCTCATACATGTGTACAGAGCTGTTTATAGTGGTGTGTGTGCAGTCTGAATGTGACGCAGGTCAATAGCAGAGAGAACTCAACGGTTGCAGTGCTGTTTAGGGGGCACTAGTACCATTTTTGCAATTTCGGACGTATTTGAGTTTTATACGGTTTGTGACTTTTGAGCCCTTCAAAATGTGCCTAAATAAATACAACTAGAATAATCTTCACAGAAAAATCTGACAAAATGCGATAGAAAAATTGGTAACACTTTAAAATGAGGGTACATTAATTAACATTTGTTAATGCAGTCAATTAAAGTGGCTAGTAATAATTACAACTTATTTTCTAATGTTAGACACAGCAGTTAACTCTTAAATATGTTATTTAATGCTTATTGCTGCAATAATTATGTTAATCAATGTAAATAATATGTAAATTAATACCACAGTTAACATGAACACCATCAAAAAATGGTTACTTAACACATTAGTTAATGCTACATTAACTGATGTTAATGTACCCTTATTGTAAACTTTTACCAAAAGGGTTATTTCATATCAAAAGCAAAACGATACTCTTTAGATGCCCATTAAACAAAAGCACTGGATTTACAGTGTGCAGTCAAATTATTTGGTTTTCCTTTGGATCACGTTCTGTCATGGTGCCATCGGGATAAAAAGTAAATAAATGTTGTCATGGTGTCTTTAAGTGCCATCAAGTGCAGGTCATACAATGACTTTATTAAATCAATTTGTAGCAACCTAATATAACTGTATTTATTCAGAAATTTAAGTAATAAAAAGATTTTAAAAATGTTTTGGACACGGTGCTTCATCTTAGGGCTTCTTCAACACAGAGCACACAACAAATTTTATATTTTAATTCCGTGCAAAATAAAAAAAATTAAATTAAATGAACAAAAAACAAATTGATTTGATATGGACTGCAGGTCAGCTGCACACACAGCCCTGTCGGTAATTAATGCTGATCTATTGTACTAGTTTACATTCAGATTCAATAGCTACATTCAAAAAAAGAAAGAAACAAAACATGCGTTTCAAATTTTATCTAATCTTAAACTGCTTCTTACAGTAATGTTTCATCCTCTGCACCATTTCTGTCTATGTTTACAGTGATCACATCCACTACATGTCAGCATTTCTGAAACCATTAACCTTAACCTCAACTGTAAGACCATATTACATGCATTAGATTTCAACTGAAAGGGGACATCTTCCAGTTTCTGTTTAGCATGTGGGTACAGCACAACCTCAACTATATTAGTTGAAGTATGACTCAAATGTAACCCACACATCAAACTCTACCCCTTAAATGGGTCACAGGTGATGTGGCGATTATTAAAATGTTGAATTTTGTTCATAGAAGGCATTGTTTAAAACCCCTTAAAATCCAACAGGGTTACATTTGAGCCATGTTTGAACTCACTTTCTTTAGGTTTTGTTGTAGTCACATGTTTAACACAGAAATGAGAAGATTTTCCCTTTCATATTATGTATATTACATGCACTTTGGCCTTACACCCCTTCTGTTTTAACTCTAAGCAGTTAGGGTTGCATGAAGAGGGTGGATGTTAAAAGTTTAACTCAAGTACAAGTTCAATGCCTTGTCTATTACTATGATTTCCGGAACAACAGCCCCCAACTCCCTCTGCTGGTCCTAAACGCCAAAGCCTTAGGAAACCCTGCCTCTCCCTGTGTTCCACTCTGCAGCTTGCTGTAAAGGATTTTGTGTCAATTAAGGATCAAAGTTGTAAGTGTTTCACAGCAGGGCAGAGCGGTGTCTGAACCGCTGCCCAACAACGGGTCCACTGGAGCATGAAATGGATGCCAGATACACTGTTCAGATAACAGACCATCAGTTGGATATCTGGACGATAAAGAGTCCTGATCCCCAGCCAACCCAACCCCACCGTTCACTTCAGACCAGTAGAGCTTTGGATTTACTGTAGGCCACTCACACAGGAAACTTTCCCATGCAAGAGCCCTTGAGGAGTTGAAAACCAGCTCAAATGTTCTAATTTTGAAAAATACCTTCACCCTGAAGGTATAATCCTCAAACTGGGTCTCCCAGAGAGAAAAGTGAGCGAACACACACTGCTTAGGTGTACTATCTGTCAGAGTACTCGTATCTCTCCAGAGATTTGATTATTAAAGGGTACTGACACTGTGGAAAGTGAAATGGATGTCACAAATTTGGTTTGTGGACTACAGTTTTAAGCCTTGAGTTTGCATTTTGGTCAGGACCACCATCTTGGGTTTTTTGGAGCCAGAAGTGCCCATATTTGGACAAGAGGCCGGACCTGGAGAAAAGCAAGGGGTGAGGGCCAAAGTTAACGCCAGCTGAACCAAGGGGCAGTAACTGTAGCTTGAAACCAAAACCAATGCAGAAGTTATCTTAAAGTGTAATATAAATTATAGCCACGAGGTGCTGGCTCCAAAATGGACTTCTAGTGAACTTCTCTCTAGAAATACTCTCAATATTTTTTCTTCTAGGACTGCTTCTGGTCTCACTCTCTTTATTTTGACCCTATGTTGTGCTCCTTTTGTAAATTATTCCTCCATTGATAAGATTTTAGGGCTACTAAAATACGTAATAACATATTTTTTTTGGTAGTTACTCAAAGTGAGGGTCAAAGGATAGACTGCATATTGTACAGACTGTACAATTTATGGTCCTGACAAAACTTACTAGCTCTGAGCCAGCACAAATGATGCATTATACTGACCATTTACATATTTAAAATACAATGACATGGAAAAGATGCCAATAATTGAAATGACTCTCAATGCTGCAATGCTATATATAAGATGGATGGTCGCAAGCCATCAAACAATGCTGCGCTGCTTGACACCAGGAGTGACATAAAGCATCCAATAATAATGTGAAAGACTGGTGGAGATTATATTTAATATTATACATAATATTTAATAAATTGAAAACAAGTATTGAATTCTGACCTCTTAAAACATTAGTATCATGATGTTTGAAACAAAAACATTGAAACTGAAACACAGAGACCTGAAAAGGCCATGTTTTCTTGTTTTTGGGGGTTTTTTTTGTATTTTTTGACCAGTTGTATTTAAATGCTCTAAATTGCAATAATTCTATTTTGAATTTGGGTAAAATGTTGTCAGTAGTCTAGAATAAATAAAACTATTAATTTTACTCAAACACATACCTACAAACCAACCAGTTCTCTTTTTCCACAGCTGTATATGGATTTCTTTGTCAAGTGGTGACTCACTGTCAGGACAAGTGGTTTGTATGTCTCTTCTTAGTAGGTCATGAGTACTGGAGCCAATTTAGAAAAGGAAGAACTTATCTTAAAGTACCATTCCTCACATCCTTGTGAATAAGATAACTTGTTGCAATGACTTGCATACTGATAATACCTCTTTAACTAAAAGTTTGCAAACCCTTAAGAATTTTCATTGTCTGGATAAATATGTCCAGAAGTCCTTGCAAGTGCCAGTTGTTATAGAGACTCTTTGCAGAGACTGAGGAAAGCTTACTCTTCCATACCACTATGCAATAGAGGAAACAGAATATCACTTTAACTTAATTTACACACAATTAAACACAGTTAAATTAAATACATAAACATGATAAAATACAGTTACTGTCCTGGGTGATATAGCTACGTAAGCTATTGTATTTCCCTGTTCCATTATTTAGGTCGATTTACATGTTATGCAATAAAAAGTAGCCTGACAAAGCCGGAATTAGCTGTAACTGTTGCTGCAGTGGTTTAATGTTTCCTTTTAAGCCCCAGTCGCTGCAATGCTTCTTGTTTGATTAGACTTTACACAGCTGTATTAATTTAAGTTTTTATTTTGTGGTTCAGTGGTAAGTAGTTTCTCCTCACAGTAAAAACTTCTATGCTTTGAGTCAGGATGGAGGTATACTACATGAGTGTTATGGTGCTTTATGCATGGATCATGATGTGATGAGCCAGAAACCACTAAAGATTTTGATTACCTTCTTTGAATATACATCATTTGAAGTTCTGCAGTTTCAAGAACTAGATTTAAACTTTTTACGGGTTCACTGATCTTTACAAAAGCCTCAAATTAAACACTCGAGGGTTGGCAGAGTAGAAAGGAAGAAGTTTGGCCGAGCATTTGAACCGCACTGAGGATGATACAGAGCATTATCCACTCAACTAGACAAGACCAACTCACCTTTATTTCCTTATATCCTCAAATCTTCCAGAAGTAATTAGGTACTTTTGAGGAGAGCGAGATGAAACGAAGGTGGCAGCGAGTGCGGTGTAATTCTATGCATGAGTTCCGTTTTCCGCCTTCCCGTATGTGATATGTGTTAGGGTGTGAAAGTGAAGCGTCTGATTTGACTCCTGATAAATCTTCCTCTGCTGCTGCATCAGAATGTATTACCGAGCCAACAGCCGGGGCCAAATCCATTTTTATCTGAGTGCAATTGATGTCACTCCAACTTCTCACAAAAGTACCTCCATCGAGGCACCAGATGTGAGTTTTTTTTCTTTGTGTGTGCGCTCGCGTTGATCTGTGTACTCGCGTGTGAGTGTGTACGTGTCAATGTGCGCGCTTACGAGGCAAAAGGTGAATCGATTTCCACAGGATGGCTTCGGGGAGGAATAGGTCTCACAACTGCCCAGAGCTGTCTGTAGAGAAATAACCCTGTTATATAGCGTGCGCACACACACACACACACACACACACACACACAGTGATCCTGTTTTGACAGTAGTTTTTGGCACAGCTTAACCTTAATCTCATGACTGTACAGAGAGCGACAGCAAATCGCCGCTTTGACAAGGCGGTTGTTCTTGCCAGAATGCTTCACACACCTCTCCCTAAAGGCAGCGGTCACCTCTGATAGTATCATCACACAGGCCGCTGGCACCACACAGCCTGTCCACCATTACCTTGTGTAATACCACTTAGAGATGGCATATGAAGGACATTCATCAATCCAAATGTCTTCATACTCCAAACTGACAGGGCCAGGATGGATCTTGAGTGGCAAATTATGTACAGTAGGAGGACTGTTCTCTCCTAACCTGTTTCATGTCCATTTCCTGCTTTCCTGTGGCGTCTCGTTGTATTGTCATGGTTTCAAACCAGCAGATGTCTCGTGGTATCTTACACCCGTTTTATGGGCTTGTACAACGTGTTTTGACACAATTTAATGACTGGCTGGGTTATTCATGTGGAGTCAGAGTTGCAGAACTTTTATGTTATTGTTTTTAATCATAAAATAATATGAATCCAGATTTCTGTAAAATCTAGTTTAATGCTTAGTAGTTTGACTTCATATGTTTCCAGAGTGGGCAGAATGCATATGTTAAAAGGGACATGTTGTGAAAAATAAAGTTTTCATGTCTTTTGCATTATGAAACAGGTCTGAGGGCTCTGGAAATCAAATTACCCTATCGACACTCTCATTCGATGGGGAAATACACACAGCCCCTTTTCAGTTAACTGGGCCTGAAGCTGTTTGGCGTTCTCTAAAGTCAATGTCTTCAGTAAAGAGAAACAAAAAGGTGAAACTCTGTCCACCACAGTGGAGGTGTAGCTCTGCTGCGCCGATATCACTGCTTTCACTTCTCATAAATGTACGTTTTTTGACAGTAGGAAAGAGTAAAGACAAAGAGAATAAAAGTAAAAGAGATTACAGGAAAAAGACTAAGGCTTTAAGTCCAAAATGGTGAAAATGTGGCTCAGACACCCAAACAGCCTGCAACAGGAAGAATCTGTGCTGTATTTTGAGGTGAAACTTAAATTTGACATTATAGTGTTAGTTAGCAGTGCAGTCAGTATTTTCAGTAAGTGAGCTTTAGCTTGGCGAGTTTCAACCCTTGCTCTTCCCAAGGTCTACCCTCTCGTCCAAATATGGTCACTTCTGGTCCAAAAAAACAAGATGGCTACAGCCAAAATACCAAACTCCGGGCTTCGAAACAAACCACCCCAGTGACTACATCACCTTCTTTTATGCAGTCTGAGCCTGAAGTAATTAGTTCAACATAGTTAGTTAACCAGTACTTGTCAGTCTGCCTTGCATCACATTGGGAGCCAAAGCCTCTAGGTTTTTTTTTTGTCTCACTTTAATACTCCTCTTCTTACTCCTGTATCACCAATTTGTGAGAGAAACAACATGTGAGCAGGTCTGTGTGGGGGTGATCATTTGAAAGAGTGTAGGCTATTAAAAAGCTGTATTATTTCAATTTGGTAAAATAGTCCCTCGGTTCACACATGCAGTAAACAGACACACACCCTGAAATGAGGTTTTACTGTGCAGTGACAGCTACTTCTTCCTGTGTAACCACTTCCACTCACCGCATCAACCCACCAGGCCGAGTAACTGTGAGCAGAGAGCATCAACATGCAGAGCTTTTAGCCTCAGACAGCTATCTGAGTGGTTTCTCAGTCCAGACGTGGGTGGGCTGTCTGTCTAATAGCTCCTTTGCCCTCCCCTACATGCCACCAAAGGACTGAAGTAACATCAGAGGACTGAAAAAGCAATAACCTCCCCTGGCCTTGCCCAAATGATCTCCAATACTGGCTTCACTGCAGAAAGTAAAGCTGCAGGGAAAAAAAAAAAAAAAAAACAGGAAGAAAATATATTCTCTCTTTTTTCTTCAAAGCTTTTTTTCCCATCAAAACAAACTGTAAACCACATAAGTGACCCCTGGGAGTGAAAACTAAGGTTCAACTGTATATTTGAAAGCCGGCAGCCATTAGGCCAGCTCCATATCAAACATCTCCTCCAAAACTTTGTTCATTAGTGGATAAAAAAAAGCTTCTGAAATGGCACAAAGCTGGGACTTTGATGTGTCAGTTATAGTCACGAGAATATAAACAATGAATACTATCATACATATTCAACCGTGAATCAAAATGTCTCATTTGAATCAGTACTCCCTAAGGGCTTCCTTTAGACATTCAGGTACAGTTTAATGTTAATGATATGATAAAGTGCTGTACGTCATCAAACAAAGCGCATCTTACACCAGCTTGGACTACGCTGACTGGTTTGATGTCTGGTCGAGTCTAGTCATACATAAACTGTGTGATTTTGTAGGAAACTTGAAAGGTACAGTATATAAAGTAGCAAAATCCAAATTAAGACAAAGAGAGAGACTGAATACATCTAAACCAAGTCTTGAATAAAGGGTGGCTATGAGAGAGTAGACTCTCAGCAGAGTTTTATTACCTTCCAATATGCCAAGATTTACTCACCAAATGGAGAACGTACTCACAAGTGGGTGTCACAGATATGTCTTCAGTGTGACAGGCTCTTAAGTCTATCCATATCAAGTAAATATATCCAAAATGTATCATCATTACTGACATTTTATCTCACTCTCGTTTTGAGATTGTTTTATTCCAAATGAAGCCCAGCCTTATTATCACAGCCATTATTAAACAGTCGCAGTATCCACTTTGTTACTCTGACTTATTCTTGAGAAATTAGTTTTCAAGTACAAATGATTTCTAACCACTTCTACTTTTGTCGTTCCTGTTAAGCATCTATTAAAGAAACCCAGCCTTTCTTACACATATATTTCACTTTAAAAGTTGAATTATTATACCCATTCAGCCACAAAAATACTTTTAATGTTTCAAATCTGTGCAGAGTGTCATGGTGAGGGAAATGGTAATATGGAAGCAAATTAGAGGTCCAAATTTCTGTGACCCTTCCCCTAGTTTTGGGGCATCCTCTGCTGGTAGTGGCTCTAGTGGAAATAATATATCAATAAGATATTCATAGAAAAGCTGTAAGGTGCCAAAATCAATGTCTGCCTTTAATGTGAACCAGATTCAAACAGAAAGCCTCTCTCTCTACATATTATTGGGGAATTTACAGTCAGTAAAACTTAAGGCAGCATGAACAGCTGATCTGCTAAAACAAGGCAACAGGGAAAGAGCACAGATGGGTACAGTAAAAAAAAGAAAAGAAAAGACAGGCACGCAGACAGAGAGAAGGGCAGTTAGAAGTGAGAGAGACTGAGGAAACAAGCTCTGTAGAAAGGAGAGAGTGAGCAGGCAGGCGGGCAGCATGAATGAGTGGGATTAGCCTGAAAGTGAAGGATTAGCTGCACTGAAAAGAGTCCCGTAGCAGAGAGCAGGCAAGCCAGCATCAACAAGACAGCAAGCAGATAGCTGGAGGGGTTAAACCAACACAACTGGATCCTGCGAACAGATAGCAGAGAGCCACAACCATAAGGAGGGAGCTACAACCAGCTGGGACACTGAGATGAGCTGCTGCTTGTAGAAATGGACTCCCCTTGGCCTCAAATAGACTGACTTACTGCTGTCTGACTGCAAACACGCTGCTACAGCAGGACCATGCGGTGCCGGTTTGTGTTGCTAAGGCAGCTGCTGGTTTTTACTTGGAGGCTCAGATGAACTGTGCACTGGCCTGGTGGTGCATGAAAATGGCTAAATTATTTCAAAAAGTGTTTCAGCCTCACCACTACAACTGAACAGCAACAACCCAGCAACACTCGGGTCATGTCCTCAGCGTAGGGAACAATCTTTCACCTGTGTTTAGTGACAAATTCTACACACCGGGGTCCTTTTTATTTTGTTGTTTGTTTTTCTTTTTTTTTGTTCAATGAGATTTATTATAGATGGGTTCAGGTGCACTGACTTACACCAAACTAAATAAATAAAATAACCCAGTAGGCTATTTATGTTTAAAACCTGTCCGTGAAATTGTGTCGGAACTAAAAAAATATGACCCACATCCTTTAAAAATGCTTACAAGACACATACTCAATACTGGTTTGGCTTTAATGCAAGATGGAGGAATTTCATAATCCAAAAAGTGAAAATTGCTGTATATCATTGCTTCCAAACGGTAGAAATGACAGAATGAATACATTTTACCGGAACCATTTTACGCCAGGGAGGAGAAAACCCAATTCAAATTTGTGCAAAGTTTTATTCAATACACAATAATGTTCTGATTGTATCAACAAAGTAAACCCATTGCTAATCACGTGAGGAACATGTGCATTATTTATCTTTTGACAATTATACATTTACTGGCTAAGGTCGGGTTGGCATCCACTCATTTTTTTCTGGGTAACAGAATATTTAATTCAGCTCTTGTTGGCAGCGGTGGAGACAGAAATCTCTCCAGTCAGCACTGCAGAACTAATTGCAGCATAGATGCAGGATGGAGGATGTCTACCATCGCTATCACTGCAGATACTATCAGAGCACAGAACGTCTTTTAGGTTTAGGGTGTTTAACCACTGGTGCAAACGACAAGGCGGAGACGGTATTTACTGGGAGGTTTAGGATGTGTTTTTACATTGCAGATTTTTATTTATTTATTTTTTTTCTCCAGTCAGTCCACATCATGTTAAAATGCAGAGTGGTAGAGCAGAGCATGGTGTCTCAGTGGTATGAATAGTCGTATTCTTAACTCCCTGTGGTGTCTTCAGAGGAATATGATGAATAATTCTAAAGTTCATGTTACTGTCATTGCACCGACAAACAGGCACAGACACAAATGCAAGGCCAAACACGTTCACACACAAAGTTACAAGAATATGCACATAGATAAATACAAAGTTGCACAAATGCCGACATGTTCCGAATACATCTTTACGAAATATGCATTAAATGCTGCATATAAGAGCTTGAATTGCACGCTGTAATGGCCACCCACTGAAGTCTGGGCCTGTGAAATTTCACAAGTTGCTCCTCTGAATGAAAACTCTCAGAAGTTATTTGACAGAACTTTTCTTCAAAGACATATTTGATAGTGTTTAAGTTTGCAGATGGAAGAAGAAGTGTGAGAGTGAAAGAGAAGGAGAGAGGGAGGGAGAGAGACGTCAGTATAGAGCAGCGTAGAAAAACAGTTATATGGTTGTAAAGGAAATGTTTTATGTTGCACGTCAAAAGTCTGGGAGCTTATGTGGCTATCAAACATTAAATGAACATCAATAATAAGTGCAGTTCTTTGCCTGAGCATTTACAAAGTTAATATGCTTTTGACTTTTTTATGCTCTTTGTACTATTGCTGCAGTGTTGCACCACACCCAGCTTTCACTGGGGCCCTGCTGCAAAGAGAGGCAGCTATTACCGTGATTTAGTCCGAAAAATGTGACATAATTCACTATTACGGCAAATAGAATTGACCTTGGCGTGGCTTGACTCACTGCTGTTTCTGCCCAAGCGAATATTCTCATGTTGTGCAAAATGCTAAAGCTCCAGCGGGAGTTGACTAGAGGGAATGGAGCCCAGCGTAAGTGCAGTGTTGTCTACTGTTGTTTGTGCAGGTAATAATATGGGGGATGATAATGTCTTAGGCACACATTCAGAGGACAGTGATTTGTAGATGCTGGTGGGGAGTGTGGACATATTGCCAATAGATAGCAATTTTAGTTAGGCAGAGGCCAGGTGATTAGAAATGCTTGGCAGGTGCTATTCATAGTGTTGTACACTTTTGTATGATATTTGTATTCAAGAGCAAAGCCTCCTGTTAGAAAGGTTTTTTCTAATCTGGTTAATGTTGTGAAAGGGTTGATTTTAACCCAAATCCTAAATATAACCAAGCATTTTTGGTGCTAAAACCTCACCATACTGTGATTGAAAACTGAAAGTAATTCTCACTCAATTCTCAGTTCAATTGTCTGTGCTTTCAGTGTGTAAAAGAATAAAATCTACTGCTTATCCATTAATCAGACAAAACAGTCAAACATGATTTAATAATTTTTACCTTATAGTTGTTAAACAGTGAGGCAGCTATAGCAGCTGTGATATTGTCAATCCGTGGAGCTGTGACAAAATTGCGACAAAATTGCAAACACATTTTCTGCTTTGCGCTATGTTTGTAATTCTGCAACACACTTCTTGCAAAACACTACACACTGTTTCTTACATTAGACACTTCATTTAAGAAAGAAAACTCACTGAGAAAACACTTCTATTCAAAATGCAAAACATACCTAAAACTGGCAACATGCACATTTAAAAACATGCACTACGTAGTTGAATTCCAGTCAGTCTGAGCTTTAGCACTACAAACAGACCTCAGGTAAGATCACCCCTTTGTGAGAACTTTGGAAAAATGGAGGTAGTTAGAGGCAGAGGAAGAAGAGGAGGAAGAGGTGAAGGAGGAGGAGGACAAGGAAGGAGACCAGGCCATGAACAGAGAATGATCTGGCAATATCACGATCATTTTACTGTAATAAATTGTGTTTCTGCGAGTTTAGAGTAACAAAACACATTGATTACTATACCATCATTTTTTCACGGATTGTTTGTTTCTTCTCCTCTTGGTAAAAACCTGTAATGACACAAAATTCTTTTTTTTTTTCCTTGTCTGAAGCCCATCTATTTTTGTGTTCATTTAAAAGTGAGTAGATGTACTGATCCTGGGACATTTTTTTTTCCACAAGACAAAAGTCAAAGTGCTAGACAGCAGTGTTTTGTATAAAGTATGTCTTTGTGTTGTTGCTGCTTTGAAAGAGTGGAATCATTTTGATACCAACATGGCATTTTGATAAAAGACTGTTTGGTTTTGATTGAAGAGTTTCATCTTGACATAAAAGTGAGATGTTTAGCTCCAGGTGTTGTATATTATTGGGGTTGTGTGTAGACGTTTGACACAGTGAGCCAAATTGGGCAACAAGTGCAAAAGCATTATAATTATAGTCAGGTGAGATGAAATGACCTTATTACAAAACAGTATGGTGCCATTTATTATCGCTAAAAACACATTTTACCACTTAAAGTCTACTTACACTTCAACCTGCTGGATGTTTTTTTCTTCAGTTTTTTGAGATTCCTTTTGCCACCTCGCTAACACTGAAGTAAATGAAAGTATCTGCAG
>JAPQRN010000019.1:11221579-11231704 GCA_037367275.1 Coranthus polyacanthus | reverse complement strand
ACTAACAGTGATTGTTGAGGCTCTATCCATTAACACTTGCAGACATTGCATTTACCAAGCGTGACAAACTGAATGCACATTCTGCATTGCACTGTTTTATGTGTTTTATAACACATATTTTGTAAAACTGTAAACATTGCTCTATACTTTGCTGTCCTGCCGAGTGCCTTTGCCCTGAACACGGTCCTCCAGGCCGTACCGTCCACCCTGCAGCTCAGGACAACATCTCATGTGATGTGGATGAAATCTTATGGTCTGACCCGCAAAGAAGGTGAGATTTAGCCATAAATTCTGTTTCTGTTCTTCTCGTGTGCTTTTGCTGTTTGAGGAGAGAGGAGAGAGAACTTTTTTCAATAATTGTATTGAAGTCGTGTTACGTTGAGAGTACAACTTCTTACGTCACACATTTGGATATCTGTTGTTGTGTGTTTACTGCATGTTCTGCACAGAAAAGCAACAAGACGCAGGTGTTTTTCATTCATACTGTCAGTGTGTACTCATGGCTTTGTGTGCTTATTCAAAAAGGGTTAATGCATATTGTATCGACTCGAAGGTTTCTCAAGAACAGGTTGCTTTTGCAAGAGACTTAGAATGTGTTGTGGGTAGTGTGTACAGTTTTGCAAAAACAGCTGATAGCTTCAAAGATCATGTCTTTAGGAATCAGAAAAAAAACGGTATAGCTATTTGGGTTTACTTATGGTTTTTGTGGCAGTGAAGAAAATGGAACTCCTACTTCCTCTCACAGCAATCTTGTAGGTTTGATGCTATGCCCGTAAGTATTGGTCTGCACAACATCCAGGCTTTTATTTAGAGTGTGTGCACACTGGTTATTTCTTCAGTGTAATTTTGCATCTTGCAGCCACATCAGACCAAAGCAACGGTGTGTTTCAAACCAAACCAAATGCACTTGAGGTGAGAAAGGTGTCCTACATCTGAGTGTTGCTCTCCAAGCTCTTGAGCCGAAAAGAGTGCGCAATGATGTTCAATATTTCAACACACACATAAACCCAGCTCTGCGGGGCTCAGGTGATGTGAGTGCAGGTGTCGTCAGAGAGCTTTCAGTTCAGTGAGTGCACTGGAAGATGGCCAGCTATAGATGTAGTCCACACACTTGGTCTCCCTCACATGTGCACACGAATCTTAGCTCAAGTTTGTCTCATAAAATATCCCAGCTAATATTGAGCTAGATTTTACCAGTAACAAGCTAACACAATGGTTTGCATAACATCCCAGCAGAGGAGCCAGATTTTTTTGCTCATTCTTTAAGTACCACAAGAGCCACACAACTTCTCAGTTTAAGATCCATCAGTTTAAAATGAACTTAACATTGGATTAAGTCCATCTTAAATTATTGTGTTTCCGTTACTTGTGATAAGCACAATTTATTTATTTTTGTCTTCTTTAATTTTTCAGTGGCTAGACTTTTAGACTTATAGTTTTGTATTTGGCTTCTTTCTAGGTGGGCTTTTTTTGCAGTGTATCTCTCTGGATACACAGAAATAATCAGTAGCTGTAGTTAAAGAGGATATTGTAGTATGTTCCCTTTCCAGCCCGACTTTACCACGAAAATGACAATATGGGTTGATATGTGAAGGGGATTAAATGACCTGTGTTTAACTACCTCACAGTCGTTTGGTGACCTCCACGATTTGCTATTTTCTAAATCTGTGGACTACAGTAATGGTCGGTGGATCACAGTTGATTCTATTGGGTGTTTTTGGGAGCATCAGAAACGGATGTGTCTGGAGTGACATCACTGTCAGGTGGAGCGTCTGGCATCTCTCCAATTCTTGGTCATTTGTCAAAATATTTGCACACAGCGCAACACATGCCGTTCCAATGTTTAAGAGGGCATTACCATGCTAATAGCAAACATCAGCCATGCACCTCCAATTTAGGATCAAGTGAGATTCATCATTCAGCACACCTGGTTAAGGACATTTGGTGCAGCTGAAGTTGACATCTCTTACTGTTTGTCTTTACAGAATCGTAAAGCTGAAAATTCCAAAAATTCCATAATTACCTTTCAGCATATTGTGATTCAAGTGGTCTGGAAACAACAATTCTCGCCCCTTTTAGGGACTCTGTTTTCAGGCTGTAGAAATTCTACCTCGTGATAGGAGGCTTTGGCCGCTCATAGGTGTTTTCAGACGAGTAAGACGGTTAAAGTACGTGATTGACAGCTGTCATTACCAATCTCTGTTCAGATTCTGCCAGACGCGACTCTGCTGCTCTACTCTGTGACTCGAAAAAGAAGCTTCACTTTTCCACAGAGACAGAAGGAGAGAGCTGCAAGAGGAACGTGTGTATTTTCTTTTTTTTTTTGACTCCTGCATCTTTAAAAGAGAATATAATATAATTTAAGAGGATGTTGCTGCATGAGGCCCATTGCCTCACTTTTCATGGCAATATTCTGGACATATTTGACTTTCCAAGTGGAATGCACCACCTGAATACATCATTATTCTACTCTGTAAGTCATTTTTGTTGATTTAATTAATAATAATAATAATTAATTACTGCCATAGACCTTGATGCATTTAAAAACCTCTACGTCAAACACTTGACCTGTTTCTGCCTGCTCACAAACTTGAAGGGCAGGTGAAAGTTTAGAATTAGGATTAGGTTTATTGGCTAGGGAATGAATCTAATCAATGCGAGGTCCTTAAAATAGTGAACCACAAGCGTGCACGCGCATCGGCGTATGTGCGCATGAATATGTGTGCAAGATGAAATTGTGCTGGCCTTTACAGAGCCGAGTTAATTGTCTGATTGCTCGACTCCCTCCTGGATGGCTGTAATTTACGGATCCCCCGGCATATGTGGGGCTGCCGCAACACATACTTGACCTTCTCAAATAACGGGGCCAGATAGAGAGAAAAGCACAGGGAGAGTGAGGGAGATGTCTGTGTGAGCGTGCGAGCATGTCTGTGTGTGTGTGTACTGACAATTTGTTTAATGCTAAAGTGGACAGCTGGGCCGACAGCTCTCTCTTTGGAGAGCTAAAAGCCTCTTTAATTTAGAGAGTTGGAGCGAGGGAAAAGGAGGCAGACAAACAGAGAATGAGTGAGATTGCAAAAAAACAAAAAAAACAAAGTAAAGGCTTCCGGAGAGGAAGGAAATGGAATGAGACAGATGTTGATTTCAACTTCTAAGGCCAAAATAGATGTACATATAGAAAATACCTAGAAATTACACAGCTTAATGTCAGAATCCTACTCTAGCTCTACTATTACTTTCCTTAAGTACCATGTTTACTTCAATGTATGTAGAGAGTTTGAAGTGAGTAAAGCCTAAATGACAGCACAGGGCAATTCTCCATCACTCCCTCAACAACGCATATGCACAAAATTTGCAGACACAAAATAACCATTGAAAACTGTAGAGGAATAAAAGCTGAAAGTTACATCATGACCCTTACAAATTGTAACACAGCATTTAGACTTGGTTTCAAATGGGACATAAGCACTGGTCTCCTGTGTCTACAGAATTTATTTTTCCTGCCAGATCTGTCCACAATTCTCCCTAGTTAATAACATCACCTTGCTGCTGTCACTTTGAGGTCGCTGTTTGTCCTCCAATCAGAGGACGAACAGCCTCAGTTATGTTAAAAAGTGAGATCACATTGAAATCACCAAAAAAGACCGAAAGCATAGTTTTCAAATTAGGTATGATTTTTCGAGAAAGAGAAACTTCCAGTACATAACAAGATAGATTTAATCAATGCATATCTGTGTCTTTAGCAAAAAAATACAGAGAAAAACGAATAAAACAGAATAAACCCATTGATAAAGATTTTACAAAACAAGACTCATGTATGATACTTTTTTTATACAGTGCCTCACTCCAGAATACACCAACTGTGTTAGGTATTTATTTACTGAAAACTGAAGTTTTCACATGGTTTTAAACTTCAAAACAATACTACTACATTACGACATTACATTGGGTATGTTCATAGTTCAGTCCTTTTGGAGAGAGGGTCTAGTCTATAATATAAATATCCAGAATTACTCCCTTCTTTTTTACAGCAGGTCATGGTCTCCACCTCTAGGTAGTAATAAAGTTGTGGAGAGACTCCATGTCATGATTAATTTAATTTAAATGGACCTCAATTTATTCCACTTTTTGTCCGTTTCAGTTTTCCGGTAGTTTCTGTTGCCTGTTAAAGTGTTCAGGGATCTGCAATTCACACCAACGATTTCTGTACACTAATTTTAATTTGTTTTACAAGTTAAAACAAAATCATAGATGCAATCCCGGTTCGAGAGTTCTCAAGCCCTGTAAAGAGTAAGTAAGTTTGTTTGTTTTTTTCCACAATTTGCAGGCGGCAGTTGTTTCGTAAAGTGATGCTGAAGCTATTTGTGATCTGTGGATAAGCAGAATGCCACTTTAAAAAGGCAAGAGCGAGGAATGGGGAAAATAAATTAAATGGAAAAATAACAAAACATTACGAGATGAAATATAGGAAGAACAAATATAGCAGTGAGGAAGAAAATAGAGCAGCAAGGAAAAGAGGTAAATGAAACAATCAGAATGGAGAGCTCGGTACGGTGTGTAACTAATCTCAGCTGCAGTCCGGTGCTGAATGCAGATCCCCACATCAGGAACTGTCATGATCCACAGCGCTCATTACGTACTGACAGTGACAATAAGTGACAGTGGAGACGACGTCTGACTGTACAAACCTACAACACACTGCACATCATTAACCTCAATCAGAGATGTCACCGTTATCTCTCTCACACCCACGTTCTGTCGTCTTCCTAAAGTACAGGTGGGCCTCACACACCGTGAACGCTGCTGCAGTACGTCTGCACATACACTCTGACACATGTACCGACGGGGAAATAGAGACATGAGAACACTAAAAGACAGAGCTGACACTGTCTGAGTGTTGTTTTTCTAATCCCATTACAGCCTGAGCCACACTTAGTGCATAACTTCATAATCCTATACTTTATATTAAATAATTTGAATGTATTTGTGTTTTAGGGACAATGCAGTAAACATTGTTCCAAGACGAGCATGAAAACTGATGTTCCTGTCCCTCGTTGGCCTTTTACACACACACACACACACAAACACACAACACATACATTCATACATACGCTTTTTTTCTTTTTTTTTTAGAAATCCATCCTTTTGATATTTATTATTTTTCCACGCTGACTGTGACATCAGAGGAAAATGGCCACCGTGTGAATATGATCTCCATATTGTTAATTTGAGCTATAGCAGGCCAACAGCATTTCCACATACGCACACACGCACTTCATGAACCACAAGAAAAAGAGAAATAAAAAATGTAAAAAAAAAACAGCTCTGTGCTACATTTGTTATTCGGTAGCTAATGCTAGCTAATTTGCCTCTCCTAGCATCCACTTCCATCTAATTATTATAGTATAACTGCTGAATCTGTCCTTTGTTTTCTTTGTTTTCTTTGACACCAAACAGTAAGTAAGTCAATCAGTCACTAGAGGCAGGACACTTAGCCTTAGTTTGACTTGATAAACAGCCACTTGCCTTAAGACAAGACACAGTTTCTAGATAGCAGTTACACCAGAGGGACATTCCACACACACATTCACACACACATTCACACAAAGCCAGGGCCATCTTGTTAGGGCTATTCCTGTAAACACCATTTTGCCTGGCAAGCTACTGCTGTTGGGAAGCATTTTTTTTTGTGTGTGTGCATAGTTTATTTGGAGTTCAAGGAGGAGGCAGCAAACAGAGCAGGAAGTGGAAAGAAAAGGGAGAATAAAGGGTTGCATAAAGATACCAGAAGGAGAGGGCATGCAGAAAGGAGTGCAGGGAAGAGTAAAAAGAGACGCAGGCATCCCAGATAAAGAGGTTTAATTGACTGTCACAGAGCCTTGTGGTTGTTCTGCAGCTACTAATAGCCAGCGAGAGGCTATGGGGCTAGTGGACACACAGAGAAGCCGGACTCTGCTCTCATTATCTCTACTACCCTGAAGCTTTCGCTCTCCTTTTCCTCTCCATCTCCCACACAGTCTCCGTTTCAGCTCCATTTTTATTTCATTTGCTCCAACTCCCTGTTCTTTATTGGCACGGATGTTAGATGAATCCCATTGTCAAAGCATCCCTGTAATGAATAGAAATCATAAAAATAACTAGCGCGGAGCAATAAGCTGCACCGGTTCGACTGCGTGTTTGTGTCTCTGGGTGCAGCGTGACCTTTTTAATGGTGGATCTGGGTTGCTGTGGATGAATTGCTGAAGTATTGCATGTGTATTATGGCCCTAGTCTAATTCGCATCTTTGGGGTGTGTGTGTGTGTGTGTGTGTGTGTGTGTGTGTGTGTGTTTTAAACTGCAGCACACACAATTTCCAGTTTAATTCACTGTGCTTTATTGGAAGCAATGTGGGATGAAAGGCAATGCCAAAGCATCTGAATGCAATTAAACAAAAATAACAGAAAAATTAATTAGCGCGTGAACATTTGAGGGTATTATATTATAATGTGTGTGCGTGTGTGTGTGGGTGGGTGTCCTAACAAAAACCAGTAGCTGTTACTGTTATCTATTCAAAATGAATAGGTTAATATTTTTGACGGTTAAAAAAAAGAAGAAAAGATTTTGAAAGATGGATAAAAGTGGTGTCTCTTTTTCCACCTTTTCCCCTTCTCTTAATCCTAACTCCCCTCTCCCGAGTGTCCCTCCTGCCCTGTACACTCTAATAGGCTATTGATTTTCCATCTGCTCACGAAGTGGCCTCTACTTTTACCGTTCACTCATGATATTAGCTGTCCATTAACAGCAGAGAGCCACTCTGCTTTGCACGTCAGCACCTTCGGCTCACACATACTCGCACACCTTCGACACACCACCGCAGAGGTCAGCTGTGTTAGTCCTCCAACTAACTTTAACTCCAACTAATAGCAAAGAAAGGAGGTGAGAGTGGTTATTTTCAACCTGATTAGCATAACAGGCTAGTTTTCCTCTGATGATGATTCATTGCAGGTCATGATTATATCACTCGACCACAGTTTACTGCTTTGTTCAAGGCATCTTTTCACTCACTTTGATATTACAAATGTCAGCAAGCAGACAGCAAAGCATATCTAAATTTCTTGTACTCAAATCTGAGATCACAGTGTAACAACAGTGACTGCTCCTGTAGCTGTATTCAATCTTTGGTAATTGTCATGGTCGTCAATTACGTGACAATCATTGTGGTTACAGTAACCAAATGAAATGAGACATGAAAACCGGTCTCCTTTAAGTCCACAGCATTTGTTCCTCCTCCTTCTAAAGATTGTCCCTGTTTGATAACGTTGACTGGCCTACATGTACAGAGGTACATAGAGGTACTGTCACAAATCTAGTCATTTTGTCAATAACTGATTCCCTTACAAACAGTGATGAATGTCGGCGTTATTAGTTGAATGTTCCCAGCTCATTCACATGTCTGTCTGTCCGGCTGTACTGTAGTCCTGAGAGCCACAGAAAGCATCTTTGCCAAGACATATTGGAGAGAAGACAAGGGTTGCACAAAATGCTGCTTACCTTGTTGCTAGCCATTTGAAAAACCATTTCCAAAAAAGTCCCATAGGTTTCCAGAAAATTGCCAGCATTGTCCAAAATGCGATTCTAATGTATTTCTGTTTTGATGTAACCTCACTTTGTGTTCAAGTCAATTATTTAAATGCAACATTGTATTAAAGCAGTAACGCAGATTCCAAATTTAGTTTTGATGACAGACACACTGGAAAAGCTTTTGCAAAAGTAATACATATAGCTGGTGGGGAAAAAAGCATGCCTTTGTTAACAGCTTATACAAGCTTTGGCTGTTGATTATTCAGTACATCCTATACATTTCCTCTGTGCTGGCTAAACTTTGCTTTATTTTTCTAAAATCCACGCAAATGAAAAGTATACAGGAAATGTTCAAATGTAATAACTAGGGTAACTAAGGTAGAGAAAATGAAATAGCACAGAGTAGGTTTTTTTAATGGATGAAACTGATGTATAGATAATGAGAGAGGTTGGCGTTTGACATTTATAACCCATATGGCGACTGAAATCACAGCATCTGTGAAAAAGATATGAATGGGAATGCGAAGAGTTCACATCAGAAAGTCATTATACGTGGTGTAAATAAGCAGACGCTCTGTATCCGAGCCACTGTGGCCTCATTAAGCACAACCATCAATGTCATATGGAGAGAGCAGTTAAAGAGAGGAAACACAGCAGTTACACACTAGCTGAAGGGAGATCACATTCTGTCATAGGCTCGCTGTGTGTATGAGGTACGTTGAAATTGTCCACCTGTTTGTTAGACTTAATAACCATTTTGTACACTTGCTCACAGGTTGACTATGGACTTTAATAAGAAGTCATGCAGCAAAATTTCCAATGGACTCCAGACAAAATTGTTGTTATAATTACTATTAGTTGTTGTGCCAGATGCCGTGGTGACTGTTCAGAGGCTTGTACACCTGGGAGGGAAAACACAATGACTAAATGATTCAATTTTGCAATACTTTATTGCATGCAAATAATCAAGGTTAAACACAGGCCTGCAGAGCATCGACACTACAGTGTTGTTTTCAAACTACATCAATCAGTCTTCCCCGTCAATCTTTAGCTTTTTTTGTAATAAGTAGGGCTACATGTTTGACTTCAGTAACCCAGACATTAAAACCACTGGGAAACGAAAATACATAATAGCCTTCTAACTATACAACTTAAGGTCTTTGCACATAATTTAAAAAAATGTAATCTTTTGTAAACTTCCTGGTATTAGGTATTGGAACTGGGTGCAAAGATGTCACAAAAAAAATAAAATAAAAAGCTAACATTAGCTACTAGCTCTGAGCCAACTGTTCTCTGATTTTTTTGTTCTCTGATTTCATGGCCTTGTTCTCACTAACGGCAACCCCAAGCATATAAACCACAATGACGCAAATGAGAGGGCACTGACGTTTCTATGTGATTTCCTCTGACTTCTCCAGTCTCTTCCTGTCTCCTGCCCTGCTCAGTGGTAGGCTGGTCACAGTGACGCCTGCTTGTCACAATGGTTACTCTGTGGTTACGTGATCGATGCCTTCAGCTTCTGCAAATCACAAAAGCAGAGGAAGAAACGAGAGAGGAAATAAAGGGATAGAGGGAAAGATAAAAAGCATCTAAAATTAGATTACAAGAATGACAGCAGAAAAGAAGTATCAGGGGGGGAGGGGGGGGTTGTTGTGAATTAACAGATTGCAGAAAAAAGAACAGAAAAGCTGGTAGAAGGAAAAATGAGAAATAAGGGGGAAAAATTGGAGGGAAGACAAAGGTGGAGGGAGGACAAAGTGAAGTGTGTGTGTGTTTCAGTAGAGTTAGAGCCGCTGACCTGGAAGGACTTCCGCATGGCAACTCTCAGCCAGAGGCCACTAGTGTGAGTATGTGTGTAAGGTCAGCGTGGATTTGATCGTGACGTGTGCAACCGTCATCTTCTTCGGAGTTTGAACACGTATTTGATGGCTGCAAATGCTGCTGTATCTATGGAAGTCTGTTTCAACCCCTTGAAAAGAAAAGAGTGCTAAAAGAGTCTACAAGAAAATATCTCTAAAGCTTATAGTAAGGTTTTAAACATATTGTTGAGAAAATACGAGGGATTATTTTGAGATTTCTTACAAGGCATTGTTATTATTTTAATAAAATAATATTATTTGGACTCACAGGATATGGGATCCATATATCTCTCACTTTTCCTGTGACTGGTTCCTTAATACAGCATGATAAAATACGAGACATAGTTCCTGTATTGAGCATAACAGGAGGTTTCACATTGCTCTCGTTTTGACGCAAAGGAGGCATGAAGCTACAGTAAATCCAAACAAACAGAATTGAAAATACAGCCCCTCTTCCTGCAGCTCTCTCCTCTCTGCCCCGAATAAAGATGGACATGATGATGTTTCATTCTGATATGCAAAAGTGAATGTAAAATATTACGGTCAGGGGAGCTGCAATGTTGCTTCTGTGCACAGAGAATATTACAGCTGATCCAAAACATTTTCTTCACAGACTAGATTTTCTAACGCCTGAAAACAGAGTCAAGACGAGGTGGAGAAGTCTAGTTTCCACTTGAATTACAAAATGCTGAAAGGGTAGAATGG
>JAPQRN010000019.1:11198437-11212912 GCA_037367275.1 Coranthus polyacanthus | reverse complement strand
TGTGTGTGTGTGTGTGTGTGTGTGTGTGTGTGTGTGTGTGTGTGTGTGTGTGTGTGTGTGTGTGTGTGTGTGAGCGAAGCTGTTTATGTTTCTGTTCACATTCCTGGAGAGGTTTGACAGCAAGTCCCTACAGACGCCACGCCGCCTCTTCCTCCTCCCTCCGCACCTCTCCTTCCCTCTCATTTGTCGTTCACTTTTTCTTTTTCCATCCTTTCACCGTCACTCACTTTATGTCCTCCTTTCCGAGCCTTCATTTGTTTCTTCAATCTATCTTTCCCAGCATGCATAGAGAATCTGACAGCGAGTTCTCATCTCTGAGTTCGTATTCATTGACAGTTCCGTGTGGAGCCTCACAGCTCCTGCTTTCTGTGACAAAACAACAAAACCTGCTCCCCATCTGTGTGTGTGAATGCCCCCCGCCCGTGACTGTGTGCACACATGGCTACTTGTTTGGCTTAGACTGATATATGGCTTTGCCGATATTGGCCTTGAATTACAAATCAGATATCAGTCAGTCAGAGTGAGCTAGCCCTGAAATGACTCAGAATCTTTGCAGACTGCAGCTTGTCAATACGTTTTTATTATTTTATGCCAGACGTCTGAGCAGAGACTGCTCTCTTCTGCACTGTGAGGAGTTTTTCTTCATGGCTTTTGAAATCCTGCGAGGAAACCTGCACAAGCCAGCAGATGCTAAACCACTGAACTGAAAATACTAGAAGAACTGTTTTCATGGCCTATAATTATTTTAATACACCACCAAATCTAAAGGACATGTTATTCTGGTTACAATAATCCAAACAAAACAAGTTATGGCAAAAACACTGCATGTATTTTGCATAAATGCAGAGAAACAACACGCACACATGATGTGCTAATCATAGCAACCATCCAGCACCCCAGGTGTTCAGACACCGGTGCGCAAGGAAGCTTGGAACTCTGCAGGACTCTGTGCAAGTGAATTATCACCCGTTTGAGGTGAGGCACAGAAAAATCAAAGGCAGCCAGCAAGAACAAGATCCTATTAGCAGAAAGGTGGACTGAGAACACTGGCTAAAAATCAGGCTGCACTGCAAAGTTGAATTATCACCTTCAGTAAAACAATAGCTACACTGGAATCGGTGAAACGCCACACTGTGTCAGTTTTACGGGCTTTAGCAATGGTCGACTTTTCCAGATCAACTTTGCATACGAGGCTGGCTAAATATTTAAGGTCAATACCATTTAAGTACAACATGGATTTTATTGTGTCATTTTGATATTTTTTTTCCTAGAACTTATGTGTTCAAAAAGCAGGGATGCAGCAATGTCTTGAGGGACAAGAAAGCAAACTACATTTTGTTTCAATAGAATAGTTGTATGTAGTTTATTGGCATACTTTTGAAGTGGTAAAATTGTTGCCACAGACAACATCTTTTGGAGGGTTGAGATTTTAGGATACTGGCACAGCAATAACTGAAGGGGCCAAAAAGTAGTCTGAAGAAGTCAAAACTGTAACACTATCTCTCATAGGAAAAGCAGACAGACTTCTTGACAATTCCAAACACTCAGCATCTGATCATTTGCAATCAAATCCCACTGGTAGGGTAATTTCACTATAGTTGCTTACTATACCATGCTATGCCATCGAGCTACCTGCTGTTCCTTTGACTGCAACTCAATTCCATTTGACAGAGAACCAGAAACATTTTTTAATAGGTTTTTAAGAGGTAAGATACATACAAAATAGAATTATCAATCATTACCCTTAGTTTTTCAGGTCCAGATATTCAATCATTTTCTTTGGTAAAAAATGTCAGTGTGATTGAACAAGGCGTTCAACCTTTTGGAAAAGAACCTAGAAGCTCTGTGTTCACTTTGGTGCTGTATTTGTGACATAATTACCTTAAACTTGGCACAGTCACTGATATATTAGGTTAAAGGAGTGCAGTTTGACAGCATTTTTATCATAGACAGGGTTTATTTCTAAAGCTACAAGAATACAACAACAAAAAAAGAATCTCTCTTTGACATTATCCATATAATGCTCATTGTCATAATCCCTATAGAACTAAGTCCACTCCTTTCTTTTAATAACTTTACGGCACCTTCCAGCTAATCCCCCTGCCTTAACAGTGTAAAAACCTTGGCTCGTGAAAATAAAAAAAAAAAAAAATACTGTCAACTGCAGGAAAGCATTGTATCATTCCCAAAAACCTCAAACCCGTCATATCTTAAGTGACTTTCCATCCTGAGCACGGGCTGTGTATAAAGTGGTGACCAGATTTAACTCTCCAGCAGTGCTGTTTGTGTGCTGCGTTTTGTTGTGCGCATCTGTTCGCAGACATGCCAGCCATACGACAGATGAATAAAAGATGCCTCCGCTGACGGGTGACGACGAGATGGGCCATGCTTAATTAATACGTGAATATGGCTGTGGGTCTGCTGTGCTGCTTCGCGGCAGCAGACGACGGGTGAGATGGGTGATAAGCTCATCAACATTTGAGAAAGGAAAGCTTTTGTTTTCTTTAAAGTGGGACTGGAGTTTGACTGTGTGCCGGGGGAAGTTTTTTGTTTTGTCTTTTTTCCCAGAGGTTTTGTTCATGAATTATGCATGAGTTTGTTTTTTACACACAGAATCAAATCTATCAATACCGCCTTCCGCTGAGGATGTATAGATCTGTAACCCTCTTGACCGTGAATCAACAAAAACCCAAGTGATGGAGTGTTATCACAGTTAAACCAACTCCACTGCTGTCAACCAGTTCAGCATGATAAACGGAATCAACTGCAATAGTTCAAGTTTCTATTTCAAGTTTCAAGTTTATTGCAATGTGCATTCAGAGAATACATTGAAAATTGTAATACCTTATGAGTTAGTCTATGTTTATGGTCCAGTGTGTAAGATTTAGAAGGATTTAGGATGATCTAATTACAGAAATGATATATGATATTCATAATTATGTTTTTATTAGTGTATAATCACAAAAATAACAATTGTTTTATTTGTGTTACATTAAACTGAGCTGTTATCTGCAGAGAGAGCAGGTCCTCTTCCACTACGAGTCCACTACTGTTTCCCCAGTTGCTCACAGCGGGCGTCCTTCTCCTTTTTTTTTTCCATTTTATTGCAGGTTTCATCCAGAGTGAAGGCACATTACCCTCAACTACTATGAATAAGTGTGGGCCAGAGTTAATATTCCCTTAATTAAAAAAAAACCAAGAATGGACAAACCAAACACTGGCTCTGACAAGGGACGTTTTGCAGCCACTGTAGGGAAGGGTGAAATGAGAGCAAACACAATACACTATAAACAGTACGAAAGGCTAATAGTGTGCAGACAAGCCTAGTGCAAAGCATAAAGATAAAAACAGTAAGCAGGATAAAGACAGTCCTATGGGTAAACATGCAAAGTATGTCGTAGTGCCTCCGAATTAGACATGAAATCAACCAAAAACATCATTTTTTCATAAGGTAATTCTGGGGGATTTTCATTTCTAATAAGAACATTTTCTGCAGAGTTGAATTCAATTCTCATCCATTTACTCAGACCTCCTGCTGTTCCTTTAAATGTTTAATGTTGTTTGTCCAGTCCTGTGTCACTGGCCACACGTGCGCCACAGATTGTCCAGTCAGTGCAGATTCTGGCAGCGGTGGAAGAAGTATTCAATCTTTTACTTCAGTAAAAGTACGGACAACTGAGGGTTTCACAAATAAATGCCTGTGCTTTATACAAGCCTGTTTCAAACTAAAGGAATGTTGCTTTCTGCAGCTGAGTTAAATACAGTAACTGAGAAAGCTACTTTTTTTTTTTCATGGTGCAGTAAAAGTACATTTAAAACCCAAAGTGCTCCACACATTTTATTGGTCCAGACTCTGGACTTGCACTCTTCTCATCATCAGTCACCTCAGCTGCTTGTTTCTTTAGCCACTGAAAATGTACTATGCACAGTTCTTTTGTTTCACCCACTTTCAGGTATTTTTCTGCACCTCACTCTTCTGAGTTGGCACAGCATCCACCTGTTCCCCACCTTATTCTTGAATGTGTCAAACCCTTTTGGCTAACTCAGTCTTAGCTGTTTGTCTTTAGGGCACCAAGGTGTGTTAAATAGCTATTTGGGTGGGTTCTTTATCTAAATGAGTCGGTTTGGATGTCAAACAGGTGAAATTTATTATTGCACACTGCGTACAGGTGTGCATTCTATTTTTGATTAATACCTGCTTTGTTGTGCGTACGTGCAGCTCTTGCATATCCAAGCTCGTTCTGTGAGTATTCTTTGATAAATGAGGCCCCCGGTTGGCAGCTGCAGTGCGTGGTGTGTAGTCTGAGGGAGTTTGAGGTTTAATTGAAAAATTATCTAGCGCTTGTGTTGTGTTTGGGTGTGTCTCTGCGCTGTGTACCTGCCCGCATCCCTGCATGTTTGTTCACCACCCTGTAACTGTGGAAGCCTGTGAGGATATCGTGTGTGCGAGTGTGTGCGTGTGTGCAGTAGGTGGAATAATGAAGTGGATTATGAGTTGCCCAGTGGTGTGATGAGGAGGAACGGATCGATAACTAGATATGTGCAACAGCGTCAGAGTACAGCTGAGAGAGCTCGGGCCATCGAATGACATTTTGATGGAGAACGAAGGTGTGTGGGTGGCAGAGAAGTAAAATGGCACGATGGCAGGAAAAGCATCAGAAGCGCCAGTGTGTTTCCTTTATATCATCTGTTCACATGTTCACTTTATCACGCTGTCACTCTTAAACGTATTGTCCTTACCCACGCTGCTATTTCCTGACGAGATAGATTTCCTTGATGAAATAAAGTAATGGAAATGGAATAAGGCTTGCCTTCTGTATGAGCTACAGAAGGCAGAAAAAGGAAGATTAAGAGGCGAACGGACAGAAATATAACACAGGCATTGTAGCAGGACTCTTTTCTCAGCCTCTCTTCTCTCTGCGTCAAATCCGCTGTCTCTTCTGGAGACAAATGGTTTTTAATCAGAAGAAATCCTCCCACCAGAGGTACACTGAGACAGTCTGGACCTGACGGGCTTCACAAATCAAAGCTAAACCCTTCTTCTGCTCTTTCGACAGTTCCAGAATTAATTTCGAGTTTGTCAGCTCACATCTGAAGAGTTTTCTTTTTTTTGCATTTTTTGTTTTGTCTTTCTGCTTTCCTGTAATTTGCAGCTTGGAGTGGTGGAAATTTTTGGCATGCTGTCGATGACTCCATTTTATGTTTAGTTTTCATCTGTTAGGGTTGGATGGCGTGTGTGTGTGTCTATCTATGTCAGTCAGCTCAGTATGGAAGCTACAACTGAAAGGAAAAATGAGGGGAAAAAAGAAAGCCAAGCCAAAGTCTCTGCTGGACACCATGAATGAGAACAGATCATGTGAAGAAGCTGGCAGGGGACGGCCGCCTTTTCTCTATCTCTGCCTGTATCTGTCTAGAGTCTGGAACTCAGGCTTTGTGTCTCAAATCTGCTCTACCATTATCCACCAACATCTTCTTTTCTGTAGGTTTTCTCTGTCTCTTCATTCAAGTTCAGATTTAAAGGGGAAAACCATTCCCTTTAAACTATTTCTTTTCTTTTTTTAGTCCTTAAAGCTAAGGCTGTGTTGTTTTTTTTGTTGTTGCTGTTGTTCATTTTTTTTGTCGTAAAGGGCACGTGTCAATAAAGAACCTGTAAGCATCCTCAAACCTTAGTGGTGGTTGTCGTATTATTTACTTTTCTGAACCCAAAAACTTAAGAGAGAGGTCAGATATGGATTAAACAGTGTGGAAGACTGAATCCATCCAAGTGACTTATTACATACTGACTTCCTCACGGTCCACGGCTCCACATGAACAGACTAAGAAATGTGTTTCTATTTTAATTTGAGAACTTGTGATGGCAATCCATTCCATCCTTCCATTGTTTTATGGCATTCTAGAAATTAAATGTATTATCACTCTTATTTCTGTCATAAGAGTTCTCAGAGAGAAGCAGACAGAGAGGACTACAATGTGCATTTCAAAGCTGCATTCACTACACACATTAATTTTATCAATAAACACACTTTTGTTCCAAGCAAAGGGCAAGGACCTCGGCTCCAAAATGAAAACAAATGTGGAAGTATCTTAAAATTGTAATACCGCTGACGACTGCTGGGTTTTGGCTCCAAAAAGCCCTGGTTCCCATAGACTTACATTAAACTTCTTTCTAAAAATACTAAGTCAATATTTTTTTTTTCCCAGGAGTCATTCTGGTCTCATCGGTTTTATTTGGAACCTATAATAAGTGATCCGGTGGTCCATCTTTATTATTGCTCCGTTAATAATATCTCAGGTCGAATAGAAGGCTTTGATATCTGCCGTGTCGGACTTTGATTGACAGGTCTGTATGACAGCTTGCTCGCCTGCAGTTTCGGTTTATTTAATAAAATGCTTTTTTTTTCCTGACAGACAGTTCCATTGTAGCTGTGGTTAATAGGTCACACTAACAAGACTGTAAAATGACTTTTTTATGCAGCGCTGGATGAAGTTTGCCATTTTACAGAGTCAATAAGCACCACCTCTGACCCCGCGCAGATGACTGACTCCCTGCATTCCCGCAACTCCACCCCCTTTTGTCCAATTATGGTCACTTCCTGCTCCAAAAAGCCAACATGGTGACGGCCAAATCGCACACTCCCGGCTTGAGAACGGCAGTTCAGAAACCAATGGGTGACGTCATGGTTCCTCCGTCCACTAATTATATGCAGTCTATGGTTCCAAGATAAGCCTCTAATTAACAGAAGCTATCTTAGCACACAAATAAAAAGGTGTCTCTGTCTTGAAACCAATGTCACTGGTGTTTATTTTATTCGGTAGTATACAGTATTTGTTCAACCTCAAATGGTGCATAACTACCTTACTTAAAGTTAAAGCAAAAAAATTTGAGCCTTCTAGCCCATGGCATTGTGGAGATATTGACTGTGACAGTTGGAATCCCTGGCATATAATGCAATTGTATACCCAAGTGTCAAACCTAAATGTTTTCCCACAGTGAACAGATTCCAAAATGAAAACTTCTTGTATCACCTTCATATTCATTATATTAACCACACTGTTTATGGCTGCTTTCTATCTAGGCATGACAATACCTGTTTGTTACTATGATGTTTTAGGCCGATGTACATCTTGGCAAGATGCTGTATGGTAATTGTGTGTGTTGACATATTGAAGAAAGGGTTCAGTGAATGATTCTTCATCAAATCTGACTAGATCAGCAACTGTTGTCTTTGATAGTGTTGTAAACAAACATCGGGTAGATTACTGGAATTACATTTGTGATCATCCTCCTTCTGGACAAACACTGCCTTTTGCATGTCTGAGGTTTACAGTCAGACGGTACCGCCTCTTGGCATGGGCCATGTTTATCCTGTTAACTCAAATACAACTGCCATCTAACACAGGACAGAGGGTGGTCCTTTTTAAACATACACTAGAAAGACGTGACTCATTCAAACTATGGCCATATTTTTTGCACTGTTTACATCCTGTTTAGTCTGCTAGTGTCATGAGTGTCAGTTTAATAAACTCAGCAACTGTCATGCACGTAAACATTGATATAAGACAGATAATCCTCCTCCAGCCTAAGGAAACATAAGCCTTACATTTTTCTGGTTTCTTGTATTTCTCAATAATCCTGTTTCTAAGCCAGAGGGAGTTTATTTTAGCAAGCTCTAACCCCTATAGCATGAAACAGACAGAGGATATGGAGGAAGGAAACCTAATTAGAAAGACGGTTGATCGGCATCAAAACAGTCAGCCTGCAGCTTTGTTGGCAAAGTCAGGTAGGTGGTGATACAAAGATATGACGTTATATTAAACTATAAAAGTCAATATTAATTACATTTCGCCATGTGACTCTTTACAAATGTCCTTGTGTAAAGATGAATCTGATAAAATCGGGCCTAATCGTGAAATGCCCGTGCAACTGACATGCTATCCAACGCTAAGTAGGGTGCTTAAAAGCAGGCTATCAACACAAAACTTTGATTTGCTAGAAGTATGAATGAGAGAGCAAATAGGTAGCTGATAAGACCCTTGAAGATGATCATAGTAAGGGTGTACAATGGAGATAAGCAGTGCAGTGGAAAAGTAATATGGCTGTCTGATAAAAAAAAAATGAAAATGACGTTTCAGTTCATTTTAATGACCTTTTTCAACATTGACAGACATAGCCTAACACTTACGTACTTCTGTTTGGTTCTGGTGTCCACTGCCTCGGTCGAGTGACTTCCTGTGAAAACAGATCCTTTATCCTAATTTTTTTTCAGTTTTTAGTGTAGAATCCAAAATGCTTCCTCAAGGTACTTACCAGGTTGTTTGTCATGATTACCCATGGACACATAAATGCATTTTCATGTGAGGTATACATGTATGTGCAGTGATGGATTGGCCATCTGGAAATTTGGCAAGTCCCAGAAAGGCCACCCAGTGATGGACTGCTCAGAATGGGTCATCATACTTCATGAAGCCAAAACCCAATTGCCCAGTGGTTCCTTTTCAAAAGCATGTATTCTCCCACGATCTTCTCAATGTAACGACGATGGAAAGGTCAAATAAGGGCAGAAATGAATGTTAACAGTGCTCCAGCATTCCCAGAATAGATGTATTAGGAGAGCTTTTCATATTCTGGTGAAGCTATTATACTATACGTTGTGGCTGAGCCGTGTTCTTTACCATATTTTGGAGGAGCTGTTGTATAATTATGCACTGTGCTTTACTGTCAAGCCTATGTATTTGTGCTGGATATGCCTTTAGTGGTGGAGCATATCATCTAACACCTAGTACTCTACCCCTCTCAGATTGTGTTAAATCATTGTCAGTATAACACATAACAACACATTATGGTATGTGTCATTTGAGTCTGTAAAGTTTTATCTTAAGCCTTTTATGTGAAAAATTGGGTGTTAGATTTTGAAAAAAAAAGGCCAGTCTTTTGCAAATGCCAGAACTGTGTTTGATCCCAGTCTGCCACTACACCTGGGATATATGAACAGGTGGAAATGTGCATGTACTATATTCTGAGGAAACCAAGATTCAAATTTATCAGAGTAAGTAAACTGCAAAAATGAGTCTGGGGATGTTAGGATCGTGGATACTGGAAGTGTGTTTATACATTCAAGTTATCTTCTTTCATTCTTGAAATGAAACAGAATCATGGACAGACATGAGCAGACACTCAAACATGAATCATTTCTGATAAATTAAATCAGTGTTGTTCCATTTTTTTCCCCCACTCAGCCTATAATACTGCTGCATAGCCCTTTTCACGCTAATTGGCATTGAAAGCTAGATGTGATATGAAGTTTTCTGAACAACAGAACGTGCAGTTGGTCATATTGACATGTATCATGCACAGCTGCAGCACAAGGCATGGTCTGATCCAACTTTGACTTGGAAGACAGGATTACACCTACAGATTGGTTATTTGGTTGTTTCTCTGTTCCAAGACTAGAACCATTTCAAATTAATTTTGAATTCAAAGTAACAGCTCTTCAACAGGCATGTTTCACCATAAATGAGACAGAATTAGCAGCATGTCACAGTGCCTCACTAATTAGAATTACTGTTCTATAAATGTTCTTTTAAGGGAGTGCAGAGGCAGAGTGTAAGCCTTCAAATGTGAGATTGCACATTCAAGTCAAGCTAATTAACCTGCCATATTCATCCCATGTGTTAACACCTTCACTTAAACAAAAAGAAAGAGGAGCATCTTATATACTTCAGAGAAACTGTGTAGAAACTAATTAATGTCATAATATGAGGGATTTCAGCATCTGAATGCACACTGAACATTCAATAAGGTCCAATTACTCTACCTGCAGCAGTTCATTTTTCAATTGAATGTGGACCGCTGATATGTTTTTGTCCAAATCTTTAGCAAGTGCTTATGTTGCATAATTAAACTATGCTGTGCCATTTACCCATATTTAGCCACTTTTCCCCTTCTGCTTTTCTTCTGCAGCCTCTAAAAAGGCCCAAGCTGGATGAAATACTAGCAAAGTCAGAAACATTAAAGGCCAAGGAATGAAAAAAAAAAAAAAAGGCCACCGAGAAGTGGCGCGGCCATGCTAACCTTTACTCAGACTCACACAAGTTGACAAAAAAACAGAAGAAGAGAGAAAAGAGCAGAGTGTTCCATCTGGACGAGTAACCTTTACTTCAGCCACCAATCAGGCCACTGGGAACCGTGTGTGCATGAAGGTGCACGTGTGATGTATACATTATATATATTGCAATGTTGTTGTTTTTTTTTTCTTTTCCAAGAGTGGTTTCTCTGTCACTGTGCATTCGTATGTATATATTTTCATCTATATCTAGATGTATGTATGTTTCTATGTGAGTACAGACAAGGGAATGAAGAAGTTGTGATGCTGTGGCGTTATGCGTGACAGTATGGTGTGGGGCTATCTTTGAGGTGAGTGTTGTGTATCTGTGTGTGAGAGAGAGAGCAGAGAAGGCGGGCTGACATTTCCAAGCAGCCTGTTTATGACTGGAGGCAACGGGCGGCCGCAATGCAACTTCACTTCCTGGGTGGCCGAAGCCTCATTAAGGAGGAAAAGGCTGACAGACTGAGAGAAAGAGAGACAGAGAGGGGGAGAAGGAGAGATCGAAAAAGACAGACAGAGGGGAGACAAGAAGACACTTCAATACAAGGGCAGTGAGGATTCCATGTACAATGATGATCTTTTGCGCTTTGGGCGGTATTATTCTTTACTCTCTTGCCAATGAAATATAATTACTAAGGGAAAGGAGAGGTGAAACAAGGGAGCTCTGGCCTTGAATTCCCCCACATGTCACTGCTACTCATTTGCATTCATCTGAGGCCAGACAGTGCAAAATGATTCCTGCCTTGTTCAGTGAATGGTGAAGTCTGAGTCCAGCTGGTTTTTGGTCGGTTCACTACACAGTGTTGGCAGAAGCTTTTAGAGCCTTTACTTAAAGCTGCATTAAAGGCACCCTGTGGAGTTTTCTTGTAAACAAATGATGTTTACATACAGTGCTATTTACCAAACAAGTCCATTTCAGTCCTTGCACAGGCCAAGCTTTTTTTTAAATGCAGCACTGTTTACATCCGTGTCTCCTCATGTTCATTCATCATTCTTTGTTGGCGTACTGCTTCATCTTGGCACCACATATAGGTCCAGTGGTGGAAAGTAACTAAGTACATTTACTCAAGTACTGTACTTGGTGCTTGTACTTAAGTATTTCCATTTTAAGCTGCTTTAAACTTTCACTCCACTTCATCTCAGAGGCAAACATTGCCCTTTTGACCGCATTACATTGTCTGACAGCTTTACATTTACGTATAAGAGTTTGAGATTTGACACAATGGATAATCAAACAAGATTTTACAATACAACACGCTGTTAAAGATTAAAACAGTGTGTGTGTAGGCAGCTCCCATGTCAGATGTCTATGAGTTGGAAACTTCTTCACCAAATATATATATTTTTTTTTTTTCCCCGTCTAAACTCCTCACATGGTTTCAATCCAGTAAATGTTCCAATTATCCAATATGTCACCAAGCAGAACATATTAGAGAAAAGGTGCACAAACTGAAAACAGATTTGTGTTTCAGAGCTGTGTTTTTTTTCTTCCTTCCTCTCCCATTAATCATGCGATGAACCCTCAGATTTGTCTGGTGTCCCCGTTTATAAAACTGGATACAAAGTCGCTCAAACTCCTCCAGCAGCTACGACAGTAACCTGCTGCGACAACACTGGCGTTTCATATTCATAATCTGATGATATTCTCGATAATTATATAATATTCAGAGGGATCAAACCAAGACTTTGGCAAGTGTATTTTCACACAGGACCTTTACTTGCAATGGAGTATTTTACGCTGCTGATTGGCACTTTTACTTATGAATCTGAATACTTATTCCACCACTACATAGATCAGTGTAATCGTGTGACTTTATATTATCTCGTCAGTGTATGTGCACGTACGCATGTGACCTTGTGTTAATGCAGCTTCATATTGCAACTAGAGGTCTAAAACTCCAGGAGGCACCTTTAATCAATTTTTTTTTTCCTGCGGGGGGACCAGTGACTGTGAAAGATGAAATTGGGTCACACATGATAAACCCACAAAAGAAAAAGCCACATACATCACAAACTCCGCACTTCTCTTCACCTCATTGAACTTTCAAAACCTTTTTAGCAGATTGTTTTGTTTTTGGGGTCAGGGAGTCTTTTTTTTTTTTGTTTGTTTTGCACACATATGTTTAAGCAACAATGCGTGGCTCAGAACAACAGACAGACACAGTTAGCACGTAGCTGGAAATGCATTTTAAAGCTAAACAAGCATTTTCATCAGAGCGTGTATTGGATTACAATTGTTTTTGCTCTATGTCTGCTGGATGTATAAATTGTTTTCTCGCCCATTAGCCACAACAAAACTAAAGGTCAGCTTCCACATGATGTATTTCCAGCTTGTTCTTTTACTTCCAAGTTCGTTTGATTGTTGTCATTACCAGAGACTTGTATGCAACATTTAATTGCGTAGGATGTCTTGTCTTCTAAACCCGATGTTCAGTGTCTGCATGGCTAACTATAGATGTACTTTTTTTTCAAATTTCAAATGAAAGGTCAAATATTTCTCTTTAGAAATTTGTCCCAATTAAAACTGCAAGTGGTAACGATCAGGCTCTCGCACTGATGGGCTTTATTGTGGGCAGGAAGACGTCTTCAAGCCTTACCTCATTTCAGATGTTTTTCAAAGGATATCACCTCCTGTGTCAACAGTGCAATGGCTGGATGATTAAAATGGCAGACTTGGGCATAGGGTATGTTTCCAAGAGGCTTTTTTGTAAGTCTGGACATGGTACATATGCCTAGTAAATTCGGTTAAAAAAAAAAAAGATAATCCTTATACTAAAGGTAAAGGACCTTTACTCATACCCTAATAAAAGTACAAGTACCTCAAAAATGTTCTCAATTAAACCACTGAAGTAAATGGATGTACTTTGAAATGCTGCATATCATGCTGCTTATCATCTTGTGGTCAGATTTACTCTGAAATTTTTCAACCCAAAGTATTGAGAGTGAATTAATGCGAAGGCCTGAGGGAAAGGCAAACCGCAGAGGGTAATTTTACTGCGACTCGATTTTCCTTCCTTCCTTATTCTTCTCTCTATCTTCTCTTCCTGGAGTCTCTCATTCAGCTCATATAAGATAACACGGATAACAAATTGTGTCTCTTCGGCTCTGTGCTGTGGCAGAGCACAGCAGCTCGTGATGCACAGCTCCATGGCTCTGATCCATCTGAGTGCCTTCACTATAAAAGCACTAAGCAGCTTATGCTGCTCCTATAAAAGACATGCATATCTGAAAGCCACCTTGCTTCAAGATTTAAGCAACATGCTGTTAGGGTCAGACCTGTATGGGTTTATGAAGACCAGTGCTGATAGGCATGATTTAGGATTAAGGGTAACAATGATTTGAGCCACTACTTTGTGCTGAGATACCTTTTTAAATTCAGATTAGTAATAATATTTTAATCATTATGTGGGCATTTTCATGTCGAGAACAGGCGTGTTTGAATGTATTTTTGAATGCAGTTATCTCAAGATCATGACTTACTTTGTTATCTTGAGATAATAAAGCTTGCTTTTTCACAATGAGTTAAATATTTTGTTATCATGAGAAAATAAGCTAATTTTCCCGTGGTTTCATTATCTAGAGGCAGCAACGCTCATTTTGGTTTTTGTCTGCTCGTTATTTCTTTTGTTGCCATTATGCTGTCACAAGCTTTACCATTTTTTCACCATTATCGTTTTGTAAATATTTCGTTGTCATTGATGCCGAGCCACCCGGATTATCTGACAGTTGGTTTTGAATAGTTGTGCATCTATCACAGTTATATACAACAGTGAAAACCTGACTTGAAACCATACTTTAATGACTATAGAGCTTTGGAAACATGACCTATCAAAATCTTCCTCTGACAAATGACAGTTAAGTTCATTAGGAATTAAATGGACCACTTTTCAATTCAATACACTACAAAGCTTTGCTGGTGTAACCTTACTTGCTCTGGTATGACAGCTTATTTAGCAAAGTTCTGAAGGATATTGCAGTGAAATTAACATTTCAAAGTCAGTGCTCTGACTTAGTTGCACTACTGCTGCAGTACATTTTAAGATGTGTCATACATATTTGTTTTATTGAAAATGAAATCATTTTAAAAAGTAGTTTAGAGTACCCATAAGTATACCACCAAATATGATATATGCTGCTCTATGTTTTATCTTTCCTCCATCTCCTTCATCAGGTTTTTGCTCCAAGAGTGGCTGCATTATTCTTTTATTTCCCCTGCCTCCGTCCATCTCTGCGCCTCCATTACCTATCTACAGGGATGAATGTGTTAAAGCTATCTTTGACTTCACTTCCGATGCAGGGTTCATGTTTTTCTAAAATGCCACTTTCCATTCTGAGTGCCCTCTTCGTTTCTGCTTCTCATCCCGTTCAT
>JAPQRN010000019.1:11171827-11194144 GCA_037367275.1 Coranthus polyacanthus | reverse complement strand
CATCTTTTACATTGTGTTCGTCTTGTTATGATTGTCTTTTCTAGATGTTATTCTCCCATCCACTTAAGACGAAATCGCTCCTGATGTTGGGAAGGCGCACAAAACTGGAAAAAATAAAAATAATTGCTAATTCCAAAGTATTTGTACGTTGTTACTTCCAACCACCGGCTGCATGTGTGCATGACTCAGAGCATCGATTCAGCTTGACTTTCTTTGTCTATTTGGTGTTATTGAATAATTCTTGATGAATACCTCAGTAGAAGACTCTCACTATTTTATTTCTCAGCCTGCTTTCAGATGCAAATCTTATAATGACAGAGTTGGAATGATGTGGATCTGAGAGGTTTAATAAATATCCTCCACACACCTGTTTGTAGGCGTGTGCTAGAGCCTTATCTCTGTCTATATGTATGGACATTTAACTTCGGTGGCATGAGTTTAGTTACTGAAGATAAGTTGTGCATTTCAAATGCAAACCCAGACTCACAAACACAGGTGCCCGCACACAAACACAACAGCTGTCTCTGTAACTGAATTAGTTGTGTTATTGGTGTGAATCTGCATAAGGTCTCCGGACGCACAATTATAGAAATGACTCAGGGATCTGTCACTTTTCGACGATACCTTACTGAAACAGATGTGAGAGTGTGTTTACTGTAGACAAGGAGAGCTCCAACATGAACACAGACCTTACAGCATGTGCCGCTTTACATCATATGATACTGAATTTCAGATATTATGAACTGCTCAATGGTTCTAGACTACTAACTAAAGGGAGGGGAAGAACACACATTTTAGCTTTATCGTCGGGTGTGGTGACAGCCTATAGTTTACATTTATGCTCGCTTTAGCAAGAAAACAGCCACAGTAAAACCAGAAATCACCTCCATTTGGAGTGTTTTTCCATACGGTTTGTGTTGTCATTAGCTGCGTTATCTGATATGAATTGTCCAAAAAAATGTCAGAGTGCCTGGTGTGTTTCAAACTGCCACAACTTGTCACACCACTTATCAAAAAAACAACTAACTTTGCAAATACAATAACACTGTTAGTAACTTAATATCTTCAGAAGCTATCGCTACATCGCCAACATACCAGTTTAGGCGAAACTTTGTAGTAGTGGGTGCTGAGTACAGCGTAAAAGTTCTTGTCTTCACTCGCCAAAAAAAACTGAAAGCAGCATGAATGTTGACTCTTGTTTTGCCTCTGTTTCTATCACTTTTTTCTTCATCAAACGTGGTCTCTAAGCCGCAGCAGGCACTGATAGTGATAATGGTAGCTTGGCAAAAGCCTCAGCTGTCGTCGTGTTTCATGTTGTGTTTACGGTTCGTCTCAGAAAATACCTGTCCTTCCACGTGATTGACAAGAGGTCAGGGAACGCAGAGTGATCTGACGAGACATGACAGTACAGGCCAGTGCTAAAGCAGAAATATTACAAATTATACTCTGCGTATCTAGATTTTTGATGTTCATGAGTAGTGCGGTGTCTTCCAGCTTCCAGCTTTAGTAACGTCTGCTCACTGTTCACTGCTTTCCTTCCTGTTCCATTCTCATCAACCTTGTTTTCTCTAAAGGCCTGCAGCTGCTTCTAGCAATAATGCTCTGATAAAGTCATTCAGCACTACTTTCCCAGCACCAAACAGTAGGCAAGTGAGAAAAGCTATGCCTTGCTCAGATTGCTGGCCCAGATCTGCTTTTTGGCATATCCCAGACTGTATCCAGATAGATTTTACAAAGTCCATTGGAGACAGTTTGGACGTTTTTGTGTTGTCACCATAGCTGTTTTCTCCCCCTGGCTTTACATCGCTACATTTACATTTGTATAATTCTCTGTCCACATATTTCACTTATTCATATGGTAATATACACTGCTTTTCAATACTAATCTACATTTTACCTCTGTTTCACCGGCACACTTTTTAACTGTCACCATGCAAACAGGGCACACCTGAAAATGAGAGCTCAGTCTGTGTTTGTCCCCAGCGCTGTCTAAATAAAGGTAGAATGAGTGAATATTCTGTAGCTCTGTATTCATTATTTCCAGTGAGAAATGCTTTGTGCCTCATCAGCATATTCCCCAGCCGGTTGCCCTCGGCATGCCGTTGTCTTCAGGGTTGTAGTACAGAGGGAGCAAGATATAGATGGAGCGCTGAGGAGGCACTGTAAATATTTGGAGCTGCTGGTGCGCCATTTGTTTTAAGCAGGCGTCCACAGATCGTAGAGAGTGGGAGGAGTGTAGTAAAGATGGTAGCGCTTAGACAAGCACGCCTTCTATGTTAGAAAAGTAGTCATTCAGTCATGGCTCTGTCTGTTAACAGATGATGAACAAAAAAAGAAGGCGTGGTGGGGAGGAAAGGGAGCTACATATATTTTATTTATTATTTGTATGTTTGACAATTCGTATGTTTGAAGGTGTAGTTTTTTCATTCAGCTTTGACTACTCACTCACAACCCGATACATATCGAAAAAACTCAATATACGCGTGTCCAAAAATTAAATGTCCAAAAAGTAAATGTTGACATATGAGACAAGACAACACCAAATCACTGATCTGGCATAAGCTAAATTCTAACTACATCTCAATCCAAAATCTAAACAGAAACCCCCATATAAGTCAGAATGAATGAAATATGTGGAGAGCAAACACTTATTTGAGAAAACACATTATATAATTGGCAATTTGAGGAAAGCAATTACTAATTTGTTTGCACAAATTAACTTATTTAAAAGGATAAATTGACTAATTCCAAATGATAAATAACACATTTTCAGGGCACAAATTAAAATGAAAATAAGAAAAGGAAAAAAAAAACAAACATACCACCTGTTGGGTGACACTGTGACAAGAAGGGAAAGTTGTTGTTGTTGTTTATTCTTATTTTTTTAATATTGTGTTTATTTGTTGAATTACTTTGTGATTTATGTCTTTATTCATGCACTAAGGCTTTCCCTGAGTTTTCTCCTCCAATGTGGGTCAGTCTGCCTCCAGGAGCTGCTCTCCAAGTCTTACTCTCTTTAGTGCTTGATATGTTTTTGTTTTGTTTTTTTTTCTTTTTTCCTCCACTCTTACCATTGCTTCTGTCTGTTTTCTGAATTCCACATGTTCCTTCTATTCCTCTGACTTCATTAAACCACGTCCTCTGCCACAGTGGCACCGATGGCGCCTTTTGTCCGCTGTCTCCGCGTGCTCTTCTTTCTCGTTTTTTATTTTGTCTTTCGGGAGATCTGTAGTAAAAAGGACAGATAGACAGATCGATAGAGAGAGACAGAGAGAGCAGAGAGAGGATTAAGGTATACAGACCATGACTGTGAAAAATAGATTTGTGCAGAGAAAGAAGTATAAGAAATCCCATCTTTCTCTTGGTCTAGCGTTCTTTCGCTGGTTGGACAGAGATAGCGGGGATAAAAGCTGTATTCCTGGATCAGGGTTCGCCTCAGTATTGTCATCCCTGGGAGCTTAGAGGCCGAGCGGTCGTATCGCAGTCTGAGTGATCGTGGACGGTGGCTTTTAGCCAAATCTTAGACATAGACACATATGTATCTATTCCCCACACACATGGAAAATGGAGTCTGTGTTCCCTATAGGAATTGAAGATAAAATGCACTGTGCAGCTTTTCCCATTTCCTTAGCAGCTTCACCTTTTTCAAACTAGAGGCTTTGTCTTTCTTTGCCCTTCAATGTAGCCTCAACAGAAACATGGCAAAAAACGTGTAATATTAGAGTAAGTTAAATCACTACCTCTTTCTGTGTATTCAAAGTACATATCAGAGCACCAGTCCTTCAGGTGAAGTGCTTCATATTAATGGGATGCTTTTGAACTCATCCACTGCATTACCAAATGTCAGTAAATCGGAAAATACTTCATTTTCCTCCTACTATTATTAAGGCCAGCAGTGAGTGGATGCCAATCAGTTAAAAGCGGTATGTTTCTTAACCTGCAGCCTCTCTGCCATTGCTTTTGTGTTTGGTGTTTGTGTTTGTATCTTCCATAGTTTTCAAGAAAAAAAAAAAAAAATCCTCAAAACTGAGGCCATCTGGTAGTCATTTGGGGTTTTGGCAGTTTTAGTCTTCAAATCAGAATTCAGATGATGACAATGAGTGAAAGGTGCATCCATAGCATACTGGAAATTAAAGCTTATGCTACAATTGGCTACTTAATTTCACCATTTACATTTGCTCGTGTTTTAAGGCAGGAATGAAAAAGGTTACATTTTTCCTTATTAGATCGTCAGGAAGCTAATGTTTGCTGCTGCCTAAACTTATCCGGAATAATTTAGTTTTTTTTAAAAATATCTTCAACTTCGTGATTAGCTCGCCAGCAAACCTTAGCTGCATTTTGCTCACAAGCTAACGCTACATGTGGTTAGCCTGCTAGCTAAGGTAACATGATTTGAGTGTGTTTGAGCGTAGACCGCCACTGCCTATTTCAGAACTAGCAAAAACTAAAGGTAGCATTATTTCATTTAAATCGCCTACTAGAGACGGGAAGCAGCCTCGTTTCGCTCGCGTAGACAAAATCAGGTTTCCGTTGTGGATCGAGAAGTGTCAGCTGAAACATCACTAGCCTGTGTCTCTCTGATAGGTTTTATAATATGCAGAAGTTGTTGGGTGAGAGCTACTGAAATCCACTGGTGAGTGTGACACGATTCTATCAAGCAACTTCTTTTGCTTGTTTTAGTTCTTTCTCTTTATTCACCCGATATAGACTGAAAGAATGACAGCGAAATTGTTCAGATGTGCCTGTGCTGTTTTTGCATCTCAATATGGGTAAACACATTTGTCGTTTGTTTAATATCCCACGATGACGGCATTAGATGTGCGTTTATATGTGTGTGTTATAGAGGGAGGGGGAAGCAGTGCCCTGCTGCCCCTTCGCTGCTGCCGTACTAATCATTCTTCCTGCCACACTCTTTGTGATTGCCAGCCCATCCCTGCACTGCAGCTAAATTGAATCAATTAAAATCTTTCTTGTAGATGGCTGCTGTTGCTTCCACGAGATTAGGCTTTGATCAAGAAACACACAAATAAATAAATAAGCCAGCGGAAAGGGAATAGAAAAGGAATGAACTCAATTAAACAGTAAGCAGTGGGACGTGCCTGTCTTGCGGCTGTCAGCGGGAGCGCGTGGATGCTAATGTACTGTATTTGTTTGTGAGGGAATAAGCACAAACTGTGCGAAGATATTTGTGAGATGATTGTGCGTTTGTGCAAGCTTTCAGCGGTCATACATGTGGAGCCTGTGGGTGTGTGAGACTGAGAAAGTGCTTGTTAAGTAAGAGGCTACTTGTGAAATGATGATCATGAAACAATACGAGAACCAGTTTTGTAGCTTATGTTTTTTTTAAGTTATGTTTTTATCTTCCGTTATTAAATAGAATATTCAAAATGTTCTTATTTAAGAAAAATAAGTGGATTTTTTAAGTGTCCAAAATATGGTGCTGATAAAAAATTAGGCTACATTTTTCATTATTAAACCCTTGGTAGGTAAGCAGAATGTTTAAGGGTTTTTTTTTTTTTTTTTGTTAAATATAACTTTATGTCAGCCCCCCTCAGTCTTTCCAACTGGACCAGTGAGCTATTGGTAAATATTAGTTAAAACATTTATTACATTTTTTCCAAAATATTTACTAAAAAGAATACAATTAGAGAAAAAAGGAAAAAGAAGATGTTTTTAAGGCAAAAAGTTCTAGTCCTGATGGCTCTCTGTTTTACAAGTCCTTGTAATGTTTGAAAGTCAAATTTCACTATATTTTTGAAATGGTGAATAGGACGTAGCTTCCCTCTAGGCTATTTGCATGTGTAGATTTCAAATTTGCCAAATAAAATAAGATAAAAATATGATTTATGTCAATGCAGATCAGATATGCATCACCTCAAATGTACTAACGTTCATCTCTCTGATAGGTTTTTCTTTTGAATTGGTGGGTTTTCAGCAAAGTAAAAGCTTTTTTAATTTATTCTTCTTTACTTATTATGACATTGTTCTGGTCCAGCTGGGTTTTTTTTTTGTTTAATTTCCATTATGTACAGTGACGACATCAGGACTCGAGCAGCCTATTCCAGGGACACGTCCCTCCTCTGAGGTATTACTGCAGGTCTCTATACTCGTGCCCTCATTGCATCCCTGTGGAAATGAATTACGGACTTGACTGACACCGGATAATGAGCATTCCATTTAGCCATAGAGTGGGAACAACAGTGAGAGTAAGAACATGAAAGAGGAGACAGGCAGGGAATGTGTGAGTGTGGGGTTAGAGGAAGGGGATTGTGGGTTGAGTTGGTGGGTGTAGAGTGGAAACTCCCAGGATGCCTGCAGTAGGTAATGGAGCTTTTAGCATGGAAATCTGCAGGCAGTGGTGCTGGGGTTGGACATGAAATTGCACTAAAACACCAGAGCTCTCCTGTGGGTATACTTGAGGTGGCTTGTCCCGTCTGTATATTCATACCTTGCTAAGCAGTGGATCTTTTGTAAAGCAGCACTGCACTAACCAGCAGAATCTTGGAGGTATAATTGAATGGAAAAAGGGGATGAGGAATGGAACTGCAGAGATAGTGATGCTGCTGGTGACGAGAGAAAAGAGAGAGTATGCATTGTTTATTGAACTTTTCTCACATCTAGAAACATTATGAAAAGAGGCTAACTCGAACTCTACTTGTTTCTGCATGCGTTGTTTGCACAGTTTTCATTGCCATCAGACATTTTTTAAGGTGCACCCAACTTTTAGCTTATCGTCCACAAAATTTGTCCAAACTGTCTGTTCGTGTTTTGTACCAGATTTGACTTTGTTGAGGCACCATAACTGATAGAAATCATACAGATCAAAAAGGTCAGAGTTGTCTTTTAAAGGTTCAATGTGGAAGATTTGTAGCCGTTTGTGTGCTTACGTGAAGGATCTCCGTTGTGCTGGGAGTTAGCTAATTCCATTTCTGAGCTAACAGTAGGTGTAACTATGTTGATGCATTATGTTTTTGTTTTGATTTTTGCCGCAGAGGAGGCACTGAAGTGCTCAGGAGCAGGCATGAATGTTTTTGCAGAAAAGCCTCTACACAGAAATCAGTGTATAGTGACTGTAATCCTGGATATAGGCAGTCATTATCTTAGAAATGGAGTTACCTAACATCAATGAACAACCGGCTCCCAATGCAAAATAGACTAAAACACAGACTTCATTCAATTTAATTAAAGCAGGTTTCAAACATCGTAGACTTGAGAACAGGTCAAATGGTGTAAGGTGTGTTATGAACTGATCAATGCTCTTGTTTTGGTAGTATTAATGATTTGAGAGGTATTTATTTTACCTCTCTTCTTACCTTCTCCAAAAAGTCTGTATTTTAATCTCATTTCCAGTCAGTGTACGCATAATAGTTAATGCTGGCTATAAAAAATATGTCATTAAGCATTATGTCTTTGTATTACCAAAGGCAATGAGTATTAAGAGCGGATTATATCTGTGCAGGTGCTCTTTTAATGAACTGAAAATGTGCAAGGACAGTCTTGTTCTAAGATGTGTTACAGTACATTGGTGCGAAAAAAATAAAACAACAAATCCTCCTGCACAGACCAAAAAAGAGCTTTCATGGCATATGATGCCATGAAAAGTACAAGATACTGTACGTTCTATTCAGGGCTGGGTCATAGATTTACATATGTCTCTTCTCAAAATGAGTGTGTCTGTGTTATATTTAGCGTATCCACACTTTAAGTGGCTCCGCAGGGTAATAACTCTTGTTTTATTGCAGCAAATTATTAAACAGCTGGGCTTGTTGGTTTTTCTTTGTACATTGCAGAAATATACCGCGCTATGTAGTGCCAGTTACATCCTGATGGGCAAAAAGTACACTTCATTTTTCTTTGTTTTTTTAATCAAGGAGATCAAAAAGACATTAGGTCAATATGAAATACCTCTGTGTCTAATGATCACTTTTCAGGGAAGTTGAGACCGTATGTAATAAAAGGTGATTTTCAGTTTCTGAATTGTGCGCTGACCTTGTGATGTTTTAGAGGCAAAATCAACAACTTCACTTGTACTGATAAAATATCATTTGATGCCATTTCAGTAACAAATTACATAGAGATGGGTTTGGCTTTTATCTATGGTTGTTCTTTTGTGTCTCTGAGAAAACAACCCTGATGATAATAAGCATGGTCGTTGATTCTAACTGAAGGTGTGATGTTTGGTAATTCTATCGAGTTGCCTCTTGGGAAGAGGATTAAGTGTTTCTGGAGCTTGACCATTGTTTTGTTTTTTTTGTGAAGAGCATCTAAACCACTGGAGTACCCACTTAATGACTGTAATGAAACTCATTTAGCAAGGGAGGCTCATCTTTATTTGCGATATTATTATTGTTGTGCAGAGTAATATTGTATGCACTAAATCCTCTGCTTAAGGCGTTTCTTCTAATAATAATTGAAAAGGATAATCCCCTCTTAATGTCCCCTCTGTTCTTTGTCCTCCTGTGCAGGCTTCCTGAGTACAGGTGACCAGGCGGCCAAAGGGAATTACGGTTTGTTGGACCAGATCCAGGCACTGCGTTGGACCAGTGAGAACATTGCAGCCTTCGGTGGTGACCCGTTACGTATCACTGTGTTTGGCTCAGGTGCCGGAGCTTCCTGTGTCAACCTGCTGACGCTTTCTCACTACTCTGAGGGTAACCGTTGGAGCAACTCCACCAAGGGTAAAGAGCCGGAAATACACTCACACAGGGTTTTTATTAAATACGCTTAAGAATGTCTGCACTGCATTTGAATGTCATTTGTATGTGGTTTGTGACTACCAGCGTGAGTGCTGACCAATCTGGTGGGCGGCTGTGGCTCAGAAGGTAGAGTTGGTTGTGGGAATGGGTAAATGTGACACGTGTTATTTACTCTTATGTTGGATTAGCGGCACCGTTATGTTAGGTGTTATAAACACGATGCTCTAACTAAGATACTAAGGTAGAAAAAAGCCAAGTCAACTGTAAGAACCATGTGTATGATTATATGATGTATCTTCTAAATGGCCTTTTGTTCTCATGAAGGAGTTTGTTTTCCTGTATTCTAAATACATATATCTACAATAATAAGACACTATGTGAGTTTAGTTCACACCTGGCCAAACAAACCGTTCCAAAGAAGAAACCATGAGAGTTCAAATAAACCACTACTAACCACTCCCTGCTTTGTCTGAATGCACCCTGACTAATTAGGAGGATTGTAATACTGTTTTGCAGGCAGGCACATGCAGTAGGCTACTTAAATAATATACACATACAAATTGTAGATATAATCCCTGCAGAAGCCAATGCAGATTTTGATCAGTAAGTCAATGCTGATGCCGCGACTCATTTGAAAATACTAGAATGTTTCATTTTCAACAAGAAAAAAAATTAGCTGTTAAACAAACAGGGAAAAAAATAAAGATGATAGGATATGGCTTTTCTTTATGTTTACTGATTAGCCTTGTCTTGCATTTCTTTGACAAGCTATTATTACAACAGGATAAGGTCAAATATATGCAGAGCAACAACACAGTCGTCAGCCGTGCCGTTTATGTTGTGTACACTTGAAAATCTGTATCTATAAAGATGCGTCTGGAGACAAAAATGCAGTCATGTATTGTCCTAATAAAAAAAAAATGAATTATTTATGAAATTGATGAGACTGTAAGCTGTTGAGGGATAGCTACAGGGATGAGTCAGTTTTAGTCAAGGTAGGAATGTTTTTTCCCTGGAACGTTTAAAGGATAATGCTGGTGTTATTCTTTATTTGTCTTATTTTATCAAATCTCTCAGAAATACCCAAACCAATATAGCCACAATGGTATGGCATTTTGTAATACTTTTTAGAAAACAACTGAGCTCTATAAGACAGAGGAATAAGATCAACAGATCACAAAAATGACAAAGCTGAAATTGTTAGCCTTGTGACAATTAATAGTCAATAGTATAACCTTTCTGACTCATAACTGACAGCAACCTCTTACTGTCTTTCCTAACTAGTTTGGCACATGTCTCATGAGGAATCCTAGTCTGTTCCTCAACGCAAATTGTTCCAGTTCATCCAAATGACAGTGTTTTCGAGCTTGTATTATTTGTAGTTTTGCAATCTGGGCTGTTATTGGGCCGCTGCAGGACAATGATTCTGGTCCAACTTGGATCCATTCTTTAGGTCCTTGTCTAAATGGAAGACCCAGCACTGACTCAAAGCCAGACTGGAAGCAGATCTTTCTACATTATTTTTCAAAATACCAACATAAATGTCTTTCTGAATGACAAAAGAACACAAACAAGGTTCCCTGTGTCTAAAGCAGTAAAACACCCCCACAGCATTATGCTCCCACCACCATGTTTCACTGTGGGAGCTGTGTTTTTATGATCGAAAGTTTGTCCCTTCCTTCGCCAAACGAAAGCATCCATGCCCGATCCACTCCAGTTCGAGCACATCAGACCAAAGGCCAGACTTCCAAAACACATGCTGGTGTTTCACATGGTCACAGGCAAACTGGCTTTGATGTGCGGATGTGGGACTTTTACTTGGGCGATAACTTCAAAGGCCACCATGATAAAGAGCCCTCATAACAGTCTTCCTTGAAACTTCAAGTCCAGAAGAGGCCAGTTCAGCGACAATTATCTTGGCAGAGATCCGGGGGTTCTTGCTGACATTACTGATGATTTTCCTCTTCAAAGTCTTTGATGTGTTGCACTTGCAACCACACCCAGGTTTTATTCCAACAGAGTGTGTTTCTTTATACTTTGCAAGGATGTAAAATGCAGCTGTTCTAGACACCATTTATTACTTCAGTTCAATACTGATTGATTGAGCCATTCAAGTCCGACGGCGTACAGTTGAAAGCATACAGTTTCAAATTTTTTGCTGCATTTGCTAGTCATTTTCTAAAGAGCAACTTTAGAAAAGGGCCCCATTTGGTACAATGACTCATGTTTTACTCAATACAGTTTTGTGAATGATGTTAACATTGAACAGAATTGTAGGAAAATGTTTCATTCCTCTGTGGAGGTCAGTCATTTTGACCTTAATTGTAGGTTGTGTGTCCCTATCCTCCGTTCAAGGATTGATTTGACCGATTAATTCCTCTTCCACCAGCAGGAGAAATGCCACAGATAACTTTAAGAATGAGCAAAATCACTCTTGCCAGCACCGTTATATGAGTTTTCATGGACTTTTTGACAATAACAGACTAACAACTGTAATGATGTAAACTTTTTAAAGGAGGTGTATGGGCCTGTTGTCTGCTCTCATGCAGTGGACTTCACTCTCTGGCATTTGATTTTCTACTAATTATCATTTAACTTCATCTGTGGTCAGTTGCACCTGTCAGCATGCATTAATGTGTAAAATGTGTTGTCCTGAAAATGTAACTCTTATCTCATTTGAAGAATCCCTGATTTACATTTTGCTTCATCCCTCCTTGTTGTCATGTTCAGGCCTGTTCCAGCGGGCCATCGCCCAAAGTGGCACTGCTCTGTCCAGTTGGGCTGTCAGTTTCCAGCCGGCCAAGTACGCCCGGATGCTGGCCCGAAAGGTGGGCTGTAACCTGGAGGACACTGTGGAGCTTGTAGTTTGTCTACAAAGAAAACATTACAAGGAGCTTGTGGATCAAGACATCCAACCAGCTCGCTACCACATTGCCTTTGGACCTGTTATTGATGGGGATGTTATACCCGATGACCCGCAGATACTGATGGAACAAGGTATCACTTCACTTTGAACACGTTTCAGCAATGTTCTTACTAATTATGCTTTACCAACTAACTGACAATTTTGTTTTTTTCAGGCGAGTTTCTGAATTACGATATTATGTTGGGAGTGAACCAAGGTGAGGGACTGAAGTTCGTGGAGCTGATCGTGGACAACGAAAATGGTGTCCAGGCTAATGACTTTGACTACGCCGTGTCCAGCTTTGTGGACGACTTGTACGGCTACCCAGAGGGCAAAGACATCCTCCGAGAGACCATCAAGTTCATGTATACAGACTGGGCTGACAGACACAACCCTGAAACCCGTCGGAAGACACTGCTGGCCCTTTTCACGGATCACCAGTGGGTAGCACCTGCTGTTGCTACAGCTGACCTTCACTCTAGTTTTGGATCCCCAACATACTTCTATGCCTTCTACCACCACTGTCAGACAGAACAGGTAGGTCATTTGTTACCTGGGTAATATATGAGGGTGCATCTACTTTTTGTCTCTGGACAAAGCGATACTAATGATTGCAGTAGGCGTATCGTAAAGCCCTGTTCTGACCAAAGATTGACAAGGTGAGCTGAAAACACCGGCAATGTAAACCTGCCACTTTATACCAATGAAACGAGACAAGGCGATCTCTTTACTTCTGATCTTACTGCCATTTTTTCAGACTTTGCTGGATATAATTTGTAGCATCTTAAAATATGAACAAGGATAGTGATAGCTATCGACTTGTTAGTGACTTGCAACAGTTGTATATCTAGTACTGATAAAGAATCAAGTCCAGAATTTTTCTATCTATTCCCGGTGCAGTTCTGTTGTTTAGAGGACACTAACTATCGAGACATCATTGACACGATAACACTGCACTTCTTGGCTACAGCCCATAATTACAGAAAAACACATTACACTACATTCTAAAAACAGCCACTGGTGATCTGACAAGCTGAGTCTCAGGCAACTCCTCTGGCTTTGAGTCGGGCAAAAATGGGAAGTTCACTTCAACTTTTCCCTGCAACCAAGTGCAGACCAACCACTACCATTATTACCTTTCACAGTAAAAACCCTCAACATACACTGTTTGACTTAGAGCATGTCAGAAGGAACTGAGTAAAATAGCCATCATCAGTTTTAGCCATCATATTTAGTGCTATATATCCATGTTATGTCATTTCTTTCTAGTGAGATAGCCGCTAGTAACATTTAACATTAAACACTCATTTAGTAAATAGTACATGACAACGGAAATTAAATGAAACAAACTGTTACAGTGAACAATTCATTCATTCATTCATTGAATTAGGACATTCTTGAAACCTTGTGATATAAAATATAGGCCTAACATAGGTTTCATCTCTTCCAAAATTCACCTATAATGTCAAGTCATTTTGAGATTTAAATGTAACGTTATATGTAGGATATGTTCTTAACTTTCATGTACACCCACTAGGATTTATATTGCATTGAGCTGGATACCACAGACCTAATTTGTTCTGTGGACAAGGTAATAGACCATCATTAATTCAAAAAAGGGTTTTGCCCTTGCGAAACATCAGTACTGTGATAGCAGGTGGATAAAGTTGATGAGATGCTGCTAAAAAACTTAGACAAAGACAGAAAGTGGAATCATGAGTTGAGATTATTTTGTCACAAAATGAACTTTTATGCACACAAATGATGCTTATTTTAATATTTCTTTAATTAAGGCAACCCATGGCTGTTTTTAAAAAGCATACAGCTGTAGTGGCCTTGATGTTTTCGATTTTGTCTTATTGTGTCAAGTTTGGAGAGAAATCTGCTTCTAATTGCAGGAGAGGACAAATCTTTAATTGGATGTTATGAAGGCGGATTGCATTACAGTACAAAGAGATAATAGTTCATGGCGCAAAACATACAGTTTTTATTCAAATGCCAATTTTCTAAATAACTAGTTTGCAGCATGGGAATCTTTTTAAGCCTTGGACTCACAATTTCTTACCCTTACTTTTTCTTGTTTAACCACATTTTGAGTGTTGCTTATACACGGGTACACTAACTAATTATACAGTTTGAGAAAGTGAGATGTGGTGATTAAATACCCACATTTCCTCTTGCCGTATTTTTCTTTTAAAACGCTACTGCACATAACATACTTTAGTGCTTTACTTTAAAAATCCAGCTCAGAGCTATCATCTCCTGTCATCGCCATCTCTTTCTTTCCCATCTCCTCTCTCTCTGTAATACACTGAATAATTGGTCTGATATGGTGGGCACAATGGTATTAAAAACTTATCTTATTTCCTACTCTCACTCAAAAATATTGTGTTTTCTCAGTCTATTTATTTTTGACTGTCTTTCTGCGTGTGTCACTACAATCTCCACTGTGTCATTGGCTAAAATAATACTAAATAAGTCCTGTGTCCTTCACGTGAATATAGTAATGCTGATCTGCATTACTTGTTTAATGTGTTTCTCATTAGGTGCCACCGTGGGCAGACGCAGCTCATGGAGATGAGATTCCTTATGTGTTCGGCCTGCCAATGATCGGACCCACAGAGCTGTTTCCCTGCAACTTCTCCAAAAACGACGTGATGCTCAGCGCTGTCGTCATGACCTACTGGACTAACTTCGCCAAGACAGGGTACGATCAACAAGCAGGGACTTCTGAAATGTTCTTCTCATGGTTTTCCACCAAACTCTAGGCTAGACTGAAAGTAAAACTCTTAAATGTACATACAAATTCAAATGAAGTGTGCTCACTCTGGAAAAAGGATCAAAATTAATTAACCACTCTCAGATCAATATTTTTATGGAAAAATCAACATTTTTTTCAGTCACTTCTGCTTCATGTGACCCAGCGATTCCCAGTCAAAGCTGAACTGTATCACTGCATTGGATAATTACAACACACCTCATTTTAATGGATTTTATTGCTTTTTTTAATTTTATATCAATATTATTTGGAACTTTTATTAACTTTTCTCATAATTACAAGATCCTGATCTTGTAATTACAAGATCTTATCTCATAATTATGAGGTCTATTTTTGTTCTTTAGTGAATGTGCTGAGCTCCTGTACTCCAGTACATCACACCTAAAATATCTGTAATTTTGGGGGAACATTTTGCTGACCTTTTGTAAAGTTTCTCTGGCAGAGGCATTATAAATGTATCTAACAGCAGAAAGCAATCCGCCAGGAAGTTGCTGCATTTTAAACTATTAATGTAAATTCAACTGTCCATCCATCTATCATCTTCGTCTTATGAAGATGCACAGATGAGCAGAGGAAGATAGATGAATGAAAATGCAGCATCTCAACTTCCTAGAGGTACGGGCAGATGGCATTCTGTCATTACCTATTAGTCATCAAAGTGTCTTAATGTATATAGTTTTTACTCTACTTTGAAACAAGCACCTGTTTAAACAGTGTGCCAAAATACAACTCAGAATTTAATGTACACTGTAACAGGTGGTTATTAGATATATAATAGAATCTGGATTGTAGTGGTAAATGAGATAGGAGACCAGGTCCAAAAACTATGAAAATGCAGTTTGTTAATTTTTTCACCCTGTTTTGAGTGAGTGCAACATGTTAACAAGCTAGAGCAATGCTTCTATCGGGGTTGTGTTTCCACTCAGTGAGTCTACATTCATATTTCTTTAACATTTTTTCTGTGTGTGTGTGGGCTCTATCGACATCACCTGATTGACATGTAGCTCTTTAGCTACTCACAAGTTGCTAACTAGTCTATCAATTGGTGCCTACAGATTGTAGTGCTATCACTTGCGCCCACAGTTTTCATCCATCATTACAGACACACTATTTGGAGAGATGGTGCTACACTTTTATCGGTTCTGTTAAAAGTCACATCTTGCTAGCTGCTTAGTTTACTTCTATCTACCTTGTGCCTTTAAATGTGTTTTACATGTGGACAGTATCAGATTCCAGCGTGGAATGGCCACGTTCTGAACGGAGCCACATGTGCAAAAGAACAAAGACAACAGCGTCGCATGCAACATACTGTCATCCTGAAGTAAACGCAGCGCTTTTAAAGTTTCATTTTCAAGTTGATGTGCTGTGGAAGTCAACAGTTTTTGGAGTGACATGTGGCGGCACAGAAATGTGACAAACGATCGATCTGGAGTGATGTAAAAGTATTCTGATATGACTGAGGTTGCATTGTAAAAACATCAGATCTATGTCTGATTTAGCACCACATGGGAGTGAGGTCCAAATCAGATTTGAAAAGGTCATATTCCATGTGATCTTGAAAAAATAGACTTTTGGCCAAGCATCAGGTTACCGTTGCCCTTTTTGCTAATGTTTTTTAATCGCTTATTAATGATTTCCAAAGTCTTTGCAGCCTAATTCATCATATCATTTGAGGTATGAGTAAATTAAAACAGTTAAACGATTACTGACTCATCACTATAAGCAACAGCAGAAACAGAAAAGATAGAAATATACATTTCACTAGCTGTAATGTTTGACAGTGGTATTTGGCTTATGTTAACATTAACTTTATGGATATACTTTATGGCAAATATGGATGTGAGCACACAAGAGCAAACACACACAAAGTAATGAGACAATATGTATTTATACCTCTGCAGGAAAGATGTTACTTTTACTTTGCAGTAAAATTTAAATCGGGCAAATTTAACATCAAATTTTCTGCAAATTCAAACTGTCTTTTGATGCGACATATCAATAGTCTGCAGCTTATTGAGGAACCTTATAATCATCTGTATGTTGATATGCAGAATTTTAATGTGTGAAAGTTTAGCCAAAAAAGTATACAGTATGTGGTCCTTTGTTCTGCAATCACTTGATCAACATGCAATTACTATTACAATGCCATGATCATTTCACTTTAATTGTGTTTCTTCAATATTAAGCTTTCTTTTGATGACTGGCAGTAGTAAATGGTTCTATCATGTTTTATGGACTGTATAGTGTAATTGGTATTCTATGCAGATACCCACTACATATCTTTGAACACATTCTTAATTAATGGTTTTAGCCCGGAGAGTGACATTCTTGATGGGATTGAATTAAAATCCTTCTTTTTTCTTCCTTTCTGTCTCAAGTTGCCTTTCAGCATATAGTCATGGTGGTAATTGTTTTTTGCGAGCGTAATAGAGGGACATTGGCTTTTTCAGTGCACTGCCCAGCAGCCCTTAGGGGAAGAGAAAGGCACTAATGATGTACATATATAACCTCAAATTGACATGGAATGCCGGGCACCTGGGAGATTTATGCCACCAATTTGAATGGTTAAGCGTGTTCCTGATGAGTTCTGGCTGGCTCCATATGCCGCTTGCAGACAATGGGGCGCTCAGCAGCTCTGAATGGGCCCTGCAGATCACAAGACTGGCTCTGTTCTGCTCAGATTAAGTGGAAGTGGGTTTATTTAGCTCAGGACCTTATGCTGAATGTGCTCTGTAAGATCCTCTGTGTGTGCTGAATATAAAGCAGGGGTTTACATCAGGTCATGACCTGCATCTGCAGCGCAGTTCAACCTCATGTTATGATGACTTCATTCTCATGTTTACCCGGGGACAATTTCACAACGCCAGACCTCAACTACTAAGGCTTAGATCTAGGTTTAGATGTTAGGTTTAGCTGCTTAAAGCTATGTGGTTCTTCACTATCTTTAAGGTTTGTAACAACACATTGCATATGTAAATACAGCCACAACAATAAAGTCTTTTGAATTATGATATGACTATTCAGACTGAGGTCGTATCAGACCTGTATCTGATTTAAGACCATGTGTGGAACTGATCCAGGTCAGAACCGACAAGATCAGAGTCCATGTGATTTGTGAGGTTCACACATAACCATATGAGTGAAAACATCAGATTTGGGCCATTTTTGCCTGAATGTAGCCTATATAGCTGACAGTCTCCTCATCATTTTATATTACCTGACCTTAGTACACTTGCGAAAAATGTTTTCTGGCTCCACAATATTATTAAACCACACACAAACCACCAAATTACGCCGTATGTTATCCTCCCTTTTGTCCCTCGGTGCCACTAGTTTGTGTAAGTGACTGTTACCAAGGTAGTAAAGGTCTTAGTTAATTCTAATTTTGCCTGGTAGTAGGGTGGCTGAAAAAAAGTTACCCTTTATTTTGTGAAGCTAACTTACATTAGACTAATTAAGAGCAACATTTAGACTGGTCTAATTCTATAGACCAGTTTAAATCATCTTTATGAAACCAGCCCCAACAGAATTGGAAAAGTAGCTACAGTATTTCTCTCTTAAGGTTAGTTTCTGATAGAGCAACTTATGAAACATGTGCTTTATGTAAATTATCAGCACTGCTGAACTGTATCTTTACCCAAACATATTGTGTAACCGGAGGCTTCTTTTTATGTATAAGTTAAATATAAATAGGCTCACTTACCATAAAACATCCATAATTTAAAAGCTTTGGGGTAATATTTTAGCATTTGAAAAAAACAAAAAACTCTTAAATTAGAGAAACATCTAAGTTTATTAGCTATTTTAAGACCTTTTCACCCAATCAGCATCTTTAGACAACCAATCATCTGTGAGCAATAACACCCCTTTTGACCTTTTTTTTGATTTTATCAGGTGTGATATCTCAGACACAGTTGATTAAAATTTGATGAAACCTTGGGGCTGCATCTCACCACCACTTCCCTGTATTTTCATAATTACACTGATTAGCCTGAGGGAGATGCTACACTTAGGTCAAAATTAAAATTTTAATAACCAGACAGTCATGTCCCCAAAGATCCACTTCACATTTAGTTGTGCTTTAGCTTTTTCACCACAAGGTGACACAGGTATTACTGGCTGGCCATGAGACGACTGTGTCCATGACGGGGGAATGCGTTTACTGTATAACTGTAACTGTTTAAATATTCTGACATTTACATATCTCACCTTCACTCCCGTCCCTCCTCTCCTCTTTCTCCCCAGGGACCCAAACCAGCCGGTCCCCCAGGACACCAAGTTCATCCACACCAAACCCAACCGCTTTGAAGAGGTGGCGTGGACCCGCTACAACCAGAAGGACCAGCTGTACCTGCACATCGGACTGAAGCCCCGGGTCAAAGAGCACTACCGTGCCAACAAGGTGCAGTCAGATTCTGCTGCACTACATCTTTTGATGATGATCCTTTTTTTAATACTCTTATGCTAACTATGCTGGAATTCTATTAATACATTTTACAACATAAATTCAGTAATCTCTTAACAGTTATTGTCAAACTGAGTACCTCTTTTGGCAAGTTCCTTTGGTCAGTTCTTTATTCTTTCTTTTCCACTCTGTGCGATTTCTAAGACTGTTACTGGTATTTGAACACCCCTGCTCTCTCAGTGCTCTACCCAAATTTCAATTCCCCCTGTCCTGTCACAAGCATGAACACCCTTGCTGACTGGCCTCAATAGAGCTGTGTAAATCAGTCCGGGACTGTGTACAAACAGAAGAAAACTATTCATTTCCTGAGAATGGAGTTAGTAAATGGTGAAATATTCACTGTCACGCCAGGTAACATAAAACTGATTTCCATCCCCTCCTTCTACCACAGATGATCGCTACTCTGTCAGTGTCAACATTATCAATCAGTGAATTCATAAATAATGAAGTCTAAAATATTTTTAAAAAGTCAACAAAGTCTTCATTAAACAATACATATCCTCATAACAGCTCAAAATATGGCTCAGTGTGTCAGATATGCTGCTGCTTCTAAAGGTGTCACAGAAGGACATAGCAGGTAAAATACTATAACAACACCAGATGTTCATACCATCTACATGTTCACTTTTTATATGTGGTTTCTCCCATGACGATTATGATAACGTTGTGTAACACTGGTGTTGATGAAAGTTTTCTCTTTTTTTCATCCAACTGAACGCCGGAACGCCACAAAAAAAGCTTTGAATGTTCCCTAAAGTTGTTGGTTAGATGTGGAAAAAGTAAACACAAAGAAGATAAATTAAAACAAAAAAAAAGGAAGACAAATATCACAGAAGCAACTTACTGCAGTGTAGATTGTAAATGTGGAGTGCCAAAACATTTTTCCTGGTAGTTGGATTGGCACCTGATTCAAATTGCTATGTTCACTCCTGCCAAAACCAATCTAACCAACAGGGAGAGGAGAGTCTCACTCAACAGGACTAAGTAGCATACTTTTGAAAACACCCTAATTTGAATCCAGCCCAACACTTGTTCCAGATTAGGGGTGGGTTATTTGAAACTGAGAGGGCCTGCAAAGATGTATTCAGTCCTTGTCTGTTCTTTGCCTTTTTACTCTGCTTTGATTCATACTTTGTCTCCTTTCCTCAGGTCAACTTGTGGTTGGAGCTGGTTCCTCATCTGCACAGCCTCAATGAGGTCACCCAGCTCATCCCCACCACCACCAAGGTTGGTACTAAATCATCTAGCTCTCATGCTGCTACTAAAAGTTAACAACCTGAGTCATTCACTCCTGAGCAAAGCTTTGGAGTGGAGCCAGGCAACTTTAAACAGATTGAATGTTGACCCGGAAATGGTCTGATCCTGGCCTCATGTGGGTTTTGTGAGCTCAGACTTTGTGATTGCACATGATATGACAAGTGCATAGCACATACAAACGTCTATGTCATGTGCCAAAAGCTATCATATGCATCAGCTTTATGAGCAGATGTCTTTCCATCTCTCTCAATGGAAGAGTCAGGTGTGCTCAATGAATGAAAACAGATTTGAGCTGCTGCCAAAGTAAACATTAACGAAAATTATGCTAATCGTAACCTACTCTCTGCCTGAACAGTAATTAGAATCATGTTTCATATTCAGTTGTGTCCTTTAAGTATTATCAAGATTTAATAGTTATGATGGTGTGTGAGCGCTATTTATACATAAACATCATGTGGCATTATGTTGTTCACTAGTAATACCTGGATTTATATTTACATAGGACTACAAACTATAATCTACTGAGTAGATGAGTTGTACAGATGAAATTTAATTAAATTTATAAGTCATGATCTCAACCTAATTGAACTTGATCAAGAGCCACCAGAAAACACCAGCAATGGCTGTTTGTCCAAGTACTAAAAATGACCTATGTTTACGACAGTGACCTTTCGTAGTCTTGATGACGGTCTCTCTCAGAGGCAAAGACTGAAGTAGTGCTTTGACGTTATTATGCCGTAAAAGCTCTATGGGCAGAACTACACAGACAGCAGTGAGCCGGGCAGAGCCACGAGCTCCCTTTCACTCTTATGAGAGGCTGCAAGTACCTCCCATCAGCAAACACATCAGTCATTTTTATTATGGTTCTTTGAGTCATTTTAGTGTTCAAAATGACAGCATTTGGAATGCTGTATGAGATCTTGTTGGTTTTGTCAATTAGAATTAGAACAAAATAAATCAGAAAAAAAGATATCAATAGAGGGTGCACAGGAAGTCACAGTAGGCTGAGCCGCAAAAACTCATAAAACACATCTACAATGGGAAAAAGCACTTGTGCGACTGCATGAAAATAATGCCATTTTAGGCTTTGTCTCTCGCTATTGCTCTCTTTTTCTTCAAATCTTTGAGTTTGTGAGATGTGAATGATATTAAATGAATGTTTAATCATATCAAGGGTGAAATCTTAAGTCAGACAACGGGTGGGATCAAGTGAGACCGGAACTTATTTCTTATTTCTGTCTTGACTGCGTTGATGAAGACCTGTCGGCTTTATTACCAAATATTTCACCTTCTAACTTTCATCTTAACTGGACTTAATCTGAGTCTAACAGCTGCAGAACACACAACATTAATTACTGTCGGATTCCAACCAATTTGGTGTTAATGAATTTGCCACTGCTGTGCCGCGTGGAAATGCGCACAGGTTCTTTGGAGACACACTTCTCATTTTAGCTACTGTGTGATGCTGCCAGCATTGAGTAAATGGAATATGAGTACTAATGTTTCTGTGAAATTCTGGTTATCATTCAGTGACACTTAACAACAACATTATTTTAAGATTCAGATATTAATGGTGCATGATTCCTACCTAATAGCTGGAGCCTATTTTGATGTAGATTTCAGTAGGGGAGGAATGCTAGAGAAGCAAAAGAAGCAAAATACTAGTCTTGCGTAGCCAAACCTATCTCCACATGTCAGCCATGTGCCAGCGCTGGAGATATTTCTGGCACCCTTCAATCTGGTGATTGTGAAGAGCTCTCTGCACATGCATCTCGGCTAATTAAAGGCATGTAAGTTGAGAGTTTAAACTATCTGCAGTTTTCATTATGGACCGATCTATGTGCAGTGCAATTTATGGTACTATTAGGGACGCGACCCTTTCTTTGTGGATTTGGCCCAAGCTCTAGTAATGTAGGCTAGTGTTTTGTGTTTTACTCACACGATTTGAGTGAAAAAAATAAGATCAAGTATCAGTGCTTATTTTATGTATTCCTTCGTACCATTAGGCTTTGATTTGGCTTGTTTTGCCACTGAGTCCGACTGAGGAGGTGTTTTCTGGTGGTTTCTTTGGTTTCATCAATTATAATTTTATATGAGGTATTGTTGGTCATCAATCTAAAATACAAATAAATCATAAAAACATAATAAAACAGCAGCAATATGGCATTTTGACATATGAAAACACAGTGTCCAGAGAGTTTAAACTGCTCTTGAT
>JAPQRN010000019.1:11126721-11171727 GCA_037367275.1 Coranthus polyacanthus | reverse complement strand
AACATAATAAAACAGCAGCAATATGGCATTTTGACATATGAAAACACAGTGTCCAGAGAGTTTAAACTGCTCTTGATGTATTTCCTTTCTCCAGATCCCTCCTCCAGAGGCTACCAATCGCACCCCAAAGACCAAGGTTCTAGTAACCAAGCGCCCCAACCCAACTCCATTCCCCACTGAGACCCAGGACAGCCACAACCAGCCTCACCTGGTGGACCAGCGGGACTACTCCACTGAACTGTCCGTGACCATCGCTGTGGGAGCCTCCCTGCTTTTCCTCAACATTCTGGCCTTCGCTGCTCTCTATTACAAAAAGGACAAGCGCCGGCACGACGTCCACAGGCGCTGTAGTCCTCAGCGAAGCGCCGCCAATGACCTGGCCCACACCCAGGAGGAGGAGATCATGTCCCTGCAGATGAAGCAGCACTCGGACCTGGACCGGGATTGCAGAGGGGTGGGCGACTCCCTGCACCCGCACGACGTGGTGCTGAGGACTGCCTGCCCGCCGGACTACACTCTAGCCATGAGGCGCTCTCCGGACGACATTCCGCTCATGACGCCAAACACCATAACCATGATTCCCAGCACCATGGGGGGGCTCACCTCTCTCCACTCTTTTAACACCTTCCCCAGCAGCGGGCAGAATAACACCCTGCCCCACCCGCACCCACACTCACACTCCACCACTCGGGTATAGCCCTGTGGACGCACCCACGCAGGCAGGACTCTGATAGCTGAGGCAAAAGCTAACGCCACTGCTGCTGCAGAGACTTAAGGCTGACATGCTGACATATGCAGATGTGTCCGCAGCTGAAACGCCAGCCTGGAGTTGCCAGAGACCCATGGAATTCCACTGGGATTGTATGACACCCTGTTAATACCTGAGGGAATATTGTAGAGGGATTTGGGGGGGCTTGGACCAGAGGGGGAAAAAAAAAGAATTATTATGTTTTTTGTAGAAAAATAAGAGACCAGAAGAAAAAAGTACAAATAAGGAGCTAAAGAAAAACAGCCTCACAAGCTAAAACAAAGAGGAATATGTTTTTTTTTTATTATTTTTGTTCTGATATTGCTGCAAAACAAGGTACAGTAAACTACTTTTTCTTTCTAGTGACAGATATTGCCTTCGGGATCTTTTGACAAACGACTGCTTGACAGTATTATCTGGAAGCAGAACAGAGCATCAGACACGCCTCGGAGGTGAGAAGAGGGGAGCACTTTGTAAAAGAAAGAAAACATATTGTTTTCCTGTGGCATCACACTACAGATTACTCTTGTGCAGGGGGCACAGAGGAAATGCCACACAAACCAATTTAGGCATGTATTAACTTCATAAATGGAGGCTATGTAAGATAAAACAATTGTGGGAAAGAGCAAAGAAAGGATGGAAAACTTCAAGGAGAAACGGAAACCCTGTATGCACAACGGAAACCTTTTGGGGAAAAATACATCACAGATACTTTTCATCCATTTATTTTTGAGGATCAGGAACAATTTTATTGTATTGTATTTACATATCTAGATCTGTACACTAAGCACCAAGGCTGTTTAAGCCCTCTTCTCTTGGGGGGGGGCGTCTATACTGCAAATCTGCCAGCAGGACTGAACACGTGGAGATCCACCGACTGGCTTTCTGGCAGTTCAAACTTCAACACAGAGAGCTGGGGGACAAAAGGAAAATTGGATATTTTAGCACGATGCGCATGACAATTTATCTGCTTGATGGCTGCTCTGCTGATTATGTCATTATTAAGAATAATTTTCACCCTCTCCCTTGCACTGGAGCAATTTCAGATGGATTTCCTGATTGGATTACAGGAAAACACATGCCCAAACAGGACCATGGGAAATGCAGTTCCAGGCTGTGGATGTTGGAGGGTTGGGACACAGAAGGGAGGGCTGGGGATATGGTCAAATTTCTTGCATAACATAATATAGCTTGAGTGGAGGTGGGCATATAAGGACTAGTTTTGTACTCTGTGTGTTGGTACTACTTTTTGATAGTGGTTAAATCACATTACACTGTATCAATCAAACTCATTGTACCTTCAGTTGAGATCAATGTTCTATGCTATTCTACCTATTGGACCACTTTACCGTATAGAAGTGATTACCTGCACTGTTTATTCCATTTTCCATTTTTTTTTCTTTTCTTTAAGTGGCAGGTGTGCTGACTGAACAGTGAATGCCCACGTGTCTGAAAAACTGGAGGGTGAACGTAGTGGAAAATGTTGGAGAATCTCTGGGCTATGTAGCGTTTCTTTTTCCTTCTGTAGAGCTGTTTAATGATGAATGCCAGTACATGACTAATAGAAGTCAGAGGCCAAGCACAGACAGATCACTTTCGGTAGAACTCAATGTTCTGCATGGAAATGCACAGCAGGTGGACGAGATGACGAGCCAGGGTCAGGGTAGGTCGGTTCCCATGATGCGCATTTCAGCTAGTTTTAATCATTAGCTAAGTTTTTAGAGATGTATTGCATTATAGGAAGGAAAAAGGAAGGCATCCCATAGCAGCTGAGACCCAGTCACCCCTCTTTACCTCACTTTTAAGAGCTAAAGTACTATAGTTTTTTGGGCCCGACTCTTTTGCTACTAGAGATATTCCACTCTGTTACACTGAGATGTCAGGCTGGGCTGTTTAGCAAAACGTTTTCCCCCTCACAGCCACACTGCCTTCACTTTACTGTCTCCTGCAAAGTTGCCTGCCATCGCTAACATCTTTAGGTCAGCAAAGCCTCAGCAGATAACAATGTTAGCCACCAGAGTAAGGAATGTGTCACGCCGCAAAGCTGACTGCAGTCGCATCCTTAAGAGGTTGGAGTCACTGCAGGGGTAAAGTGGTGATCTTCAAAAAGCCAGACAGAGGAATACCCTGGATGGCAAGCTCTATTGTGCTCAGATATATAAATGTGTACGCTAACGCAGAGATGCTACTCGGTAAGCTGAAACGCTTGTCTCCCTGTTTTCTCTTCAGTAAAAGTGGAGATGTGTGGAGGCCTCTGTTGTGAGAATACATTCTGCCATTTTCAGCTCGGTCTCAGGCGCTGTGCAGTCATTCAAAATAATGAATGCAGACTACTGTTACCCCATATAACACTGCAGCACACAAGCTGTATGGGGGGGGGGGGATAAAATCTAGTTTGTTATAGGGAGTGTTTCTTTCTGGGATAAGATTTAAATTGAATAAACTAATTACAACTGTGTCGTCCAGATTGTTTCTCTGGATGAAATGAAGCGCCAGGCCTCGATCTGGGATTTAAACAAAAGACAGATTCCAAGGCTATTATCACACATCATCCTCATGGGCCAGGGACTTTTTTAAACACCCCTCTCTGTCAAAACAAACCCACAACATCAACAAAAAACTGTGAATATCAGAATCAGGCAAAAATCCATCAACGGGCTGTTATTTTTCTGCCGATCTGCTGACCCACACATACAGTACAAGCGTATGCAAATGAGAATATGTGTGTGGAACCCTGAACTAAGTAATTAGGCCTGGGCTTTCCAAGTGTTTGGGTATCTACTCCAGATATTGTATAAAGGCTAACACACTGATTTCCTGCTCTCGGACTCAAGATTTATTAGACCCATATAAAAAGCAACATGACCTTGTTTTTGTGACCCTAAGCCAAGAGCTGAAAAGTATTTCACAAAATATGGAGGAGAGCCTTGGAAGAAAATGAAATGCTAATGTTGGCTGGGCAGCCTACTGTCAGGAAAGGTTGAGAAAGTGTCCTAATAACCATATGTCACCAAGACCTCTTATGGATAGAGTATTGTTTTTATATTTGAGGTTCATCAATGTACTGGGATAAGATAAAGTTAACTCATTAATAAGCAACCACATCACAGGACCATGTGTTTAGAACTGAAAAGAATAGTGTTTTATTTCATTTCAGTCAACCTGTAACCAGCTGTCTGTCACCATGCAGCTATCACCATCACACTAAATGAAGCATATTTATTTTGAGTGTGATTAATTCCCCCTCTGCTGCCAACCCACACTGGTTCTTACTTGCCTTTCATTCATATAACAGTGTCTGTGTTCGAAATGACATAATAGCTACTACTCGCATTCTGACCAAAAGTAGGAAGTAATACTATGAGATATCTGGATATATACTGGCCTGGCAAAATTTCACAGTACTCTGCTTGAGCTGTCCGCGTGACATTCTGCATCCCACAGTACATTAAAGTGATTTTTTTTTCTTCTTTTGTTTAACATTTGACGTGCATTGCAGCTCACCCACCACTGCCGACTACAGCGGGGTGTGGACCAGAGTTCTTTACTTTCTTAAAAAATAGGTAAGATTTGCCATGATACAATTTCATAACAAATAATGAAATAACATACATTGCAGTTTCAAGCATTTGAAGGATCTAATAAGTTAGCTAATGGTAGGTACCAATCGACACCAGTCACCAAACAATTTCACATTTCTATGTAAAAATATAATGTAGACTTCTATACACATCTGCCAACAGCTGCCAGCTAATTGTTCCCATGGTGATAAGCCTGGCGTACTGCACTGCATATCACTGTATATAGTATACAGCATGCAGTGTGTAGTGTCCAGTATGTGATTCCAGACACAGCCATTGTTAATATATGTACAATAAGCATTATGGGTCATGTCTGATGGGACAATAAAAGTCCTAGTACCTTGTTACTAATCATGTGCATGTCACACAAGTTGTAAAAGACAATTATTTTGCAGGGTCCAGCAAGCAGTCTGCCATGCATCTCAGCCAATCACTGCATGACTCTATAATGAGCTCATCTCTACAAAAAGAATATCATTATCATCCCAGTATGATAATATAGAGCTGAAGAAAAGCATAACACTTAGGGATGGAATTTCACATGGATTCATGTTAAATCCATTTGATTAAGAACATTGTTTGTCTATATAAAAAATGGTAAGAACCATGAACACACTACTGATATGAGTGTAAAAGCCCTCCCCCCTAAATATTTTAAGCCACGATTTGGCCGATTTGCATCAAATTTGATATTATGGCTCTCAGGACCATATACTGCAAATATAACATTTGAAAATTGCCATAACTACCCATTTAACATAAAAAGCACCCCATAGAGGTATATTCACACCAAATGTACATTAAATTAATTGCTCATGCTTGACAATTTTGTCTTTTGGAAGTCATCTCGCTAAGTTAGTGTGTTTTATTCAAAAATGACTCTTTCAAACATCACACTCATGTAGGTCACAAACCAAGTACAAAATCACAAATGTTTATCACTTTTCTCAATCGACAATCCATGGAAAAGTTGGTTTCGCATATTTTGCAATGTTGCAAAAAAAATTGCAGGCAGATATGGACGTGGTCTATTTCAGCAGACACAGCTCCATACAAGGAACATCTGGATGTATGTATAGATTTAAATGTGCAATGTAGGGTTTGTGAGTTATTAAAAAATGCATTCATGTTTATTCTAGCACCCCCTTGTAGTTCACATGTATTTTTTTCTTTTTCCTTGTTTTTTTCCCCCTTTTTTCCTAAGTAAAAATGTCAGGTCCTATCTTCTCTTACAAAGGGTTCTCTTTCAGTTTAGTCCATACTGTCAAAATAATAATAATAATAATAATATGAAGAAGTGGAAGAATAAGGCAAGCAAAAACAACAAGGTCTCAACAACGTTGGTGCTTGGACCCCTAATTACATTTTGTCAGTCTTGTCAGCCCACACAGTGTACACATGCAGTAATTAAGGATTTAATTGGAACAAAAAATACAATTGCTCTACGTTACTAAATCCATGACATGCTTCTGGTACACACTGAGTACCTCTGCGCATGTAAATATCACAACGACTGTGATGGTGCATTAGTGAGCACCCATCCAATTCAACCACTGCTCTCCAGAGCAATGACACAGGGGCAAAGCAAGGGCCACCCACTGAATTAAACATGTAATTGCACTGATGGGTAAATAGTCAAGCAATTGCATGGAAATGCTAAGCAGCTGACAGCAGACAAGGAATGCTAATTAATTACTTGCCATGCGTTCAATTGGCTGATTGATGATGATAGGTGATAAATACAAGTCAGCTGTAGTGTGAGCAAAAGTGGCAGTCTGCACCTGACATATTTGAAATTAAAAATGGAAATTGCCAGCAGCTATATTGAACTTAATTCATGGTGGCAATCGCAAAGAAGCTTTCGCATGTTTTGTGGCTCCAAATAAGATGCTGACAGAAGTTGTTGGAAAGGAGGTGCCATAATGCCTCATGAATCATGAGTTATGTAAGCAAGGAAATTGCTTTAACGTGGCTAACTACTGACAGAGGAGAAGCATGGATACTAAAGCAAATTGTAACAGTATCATTAGTCAGAAAAACTCAAACTTTTCTCTAGATGACCTTCACGCCCCTGATGAGAAGCGCTAACTTTACACACTGAGAGAGCTGCAGAACTTACAGTACATCACTAAAAACTTTCATTAAAAGACCAGAAAAGAGGAAGAGTGTTGCGAGATTGATTACATCTTGAGCTAGCTGCACAAATTGAGAGTCAACTATAGTCGGGCAAAACATGACTGATTAACAGCATTAACGTGCTGCTGCATCACTGCTGATTGAAAAGAATCAAAGAAAAAAATCTGGTACCACTTTACAATGACTTCCCTTATAAGGGAAATATGAACGGTTTTTAATTAGGTTATTAATTAGATTGTAATCAAAAATGTTCATATCAAATTAACAGACCCATACTTAAAGGCTTTGCCGATATTGTTTATCTTTATATTTTCAGTATACTATCAACAACCTTCCTCATTGTTATCACAATGTGTTGATATGATTTATACTGTTTATGCTACGTAATGCTTCAATTATTGGTCAGTATCTTAAACGCTGGTTACTCATTCATAAGTGGGGATGCGTTTCTCACTTTACGCAAACACTCCCATTTGCTTCTGGTAAATGGCAGTAATTGTAGACTGTATAAAAGAAGTGGGAGTAGCCATCATGCAGCACCCATTGGTTTTTGATGTCTGGAGTTTGTGTTTTGGTCATCACCATTTTGGCATTTTGGAGTCACTTTCCAAAATGGTAAAACAATACTCTTGATGAAACTGACGTGAACGTGACGAGATTCTTTCACAGAAGCTCAGAAAGTTCGACTCTGCAGACGAGTGAGTTGTCAGTCAGTGCACACGCAGCAGACGTCAAAATCTATTGAAATGTTATAACTGGAGTAATCATTTACAAAACGACCAGCAGTACACTTATTAGAGGGTCCAAATAGAATGAATGACCAGAATGACTCCTGGAAAAAATGATTAACTTAGTATTTTCTAGACAGAAGTTCAATGGAAGTCAATTGGAACCAGAACTTTTTGAAGCCAGCATCTAGTGGCCGTCAGCGATATTACACTTTAAGATACTTCTACATTGGCTTCAATTTTACTCCTTCACAGTAACTCAATAGTAAATGGTTTAACATGACGACTGACAAAGGAGCAAGATGAAGTAAGTCATGCAACTGATGTATGAAAACTGTATATAAAGTGTTTATTACAACCTAATTAATAATCTATTTACAAAGCATTTATAAATCCTTTATCACGGTAGTCCTACTGTAAAGTGCTACCAGAAATCCTAACGCACAAGAAAACACTGGAGACACACGATCACAGAGAGGATTTAGTCTCACTATTGAGAGACCGAACACAATAAAACACAATACAATACATGCTCTTCATTATTCCAGGTCAGCGATGAGGCCATAGCAGCTTCCCAGTGTCCACAGCAGAGGGTTTTTTCTTTTTTATTAAGAGTGAAAACTGCACCAAAATGCATTATCTGTATCATTATATGTTTCATTTCCTACCTCACATGAATGTCTGCATTGTTTTCTCCAGCGCTTTTTGTTGTCTTCTTCTCTTTTGACAAGCTTCAACCTTTCATGGCACATTATTACCACCTATCATGAACCCCATGAACCTGACAGGCGTGCATGCAAGTGCTAGTACATCACAAGTTACTATAACCCCCTTGGAACCTGCTCAACAGCATCAAACAGTGGCCAAAATCATCACAATGTACCTTTAATGTTCACAATTCTACTTGGAATTTTTCAACTTGCTCTTAAAATTCTACTACCTGAGTTTAAGTAAGGGCTTAAACGAAGTAGGGCTAACACTTTATGAGTAAACAAAGTCAAATCGAAATGACATTGTTATTGTTTTTATTATTTTTGACTCATCTCCGCAGTGCCATTGCAGTACGTCAGTCATGCGGCTAAAACATTTGGTGCATGTTGGATTTCTGCATCCCACTGGAGCTGGGCTTACCTGATGTTAAACGTACGGCTTCCTTTATACTTGATTGAAGTGGAAGAGGTTTTTGGAAATGACTGCATCTCCTCCAGCGAATGGAATTCCATTTGAGTTGGTTGAAGATGCTGAACCTTCTGTAGTTTGTAGGGAACTAAGTTAAAAGAGCAACATGATGCTGCCTTGGTGCACTGGACATTAAAATTCTTCTAATGGCTTTTTTTAAAAGACAGGACGATTTACCTACTGGCCATTTGATAGAGGAGACACTGGGCCTTTAAACAAAAGAACTAATAACAATAAGATATGACAGAATAGTTAAACGAGCAAATAAAATATGAAAGGAAGCTAAAAGTTAACTGCAGGTTTTACACTGTTTATGCAGCTGTGTTCATATTATGACTTTCCCCGAGGAGAAGGGTATTAGGGTTGCCTCTTATTTAAGTTCACTGGACCAGAAAATCATCTAAAATCTTCTGAGAAAATCAATCTGATGTTTTACACCATAACTTGGTCTCTGGCTCTATTTCTGTTTGTTAATTTCAGATATATTTTCAAGAGTTTGATGTGGAGAACGCTGAATGTGTGTGTTTGTGCGTTTGGTAGAAAGCGCTCACATCTGTCCAAAAATGCACAGAATTTGTGGCTTGATTACATAGAAAACTCGAAACACATCCTGCGGTATATAAGAATCTGGTGGGTTGTCACAGTTCCTTTAGTGAGAGCATTTACATTTAAATTGCTGATATTGTCTGCTTCACATACTCCATTGTCAGTGAGTACGATTTGTAGAAATATTATCCATCTATGTTGATTTCTGCAATGTGCCTAAGTTTTTTTGTTTGTTTTTTTTTTCTGTGCTTATTTATTTAATATCCTTTATAGTTTGTGTCTTATTAGATCTGGCTTGTCCTGAATAAGACTTGAATTTGGATTTATTGGCTGTGCGCTTGTAAAAGCACTCATTTAAAATGAAACAGAGTGCCCATTCATTCAAATGGCAGATGTAAGATAATAGTCCCATCTAGGGTCACCCTCCTTTAAAACTGTGTCTCTATCGTGCAAAGAGGGAAATTTTGAAACCAATCCAGGTAGCATTTCTCTTAAATCGTTTTTTTTGTTAAAAAATCGCAACACGAGTATGTTTTAAAGAGCCAGTCTAGCAGAGGGGGTGGGAGCGGTGGGGGAGTAGGGGGGACTGAATCCACACATTTTGGACTGATGACATTTAGGAAACCCTCTCTCTAAGGGGACACCTCACTTTTGTTCCAGTGTGAACGTGCCCTGGTCCTGGTTTTCACAGTCACCCTGTGCGGACAGACTGGCATAAGAGGATAACAAGCACTGCGAATGAATGTAACGCAACGTGCCATTTTCTAACCTCAAACCACAGCCGAGGTGACAATGACGAAACCTCACATTCATCTTGAGAGGTTTTTGCTAGCAGTCTGACAACTAAAAGGTGAATTTCTTCTTTAAATGCTGCGTGAAACAGGGGGCACCGTGGGAGCTGGTCTGGCATTTGTAATGTAGATTATTTGTCACTTGTCTTTCTTTCTGGTTAAATAGTAATTACTCTTCTGGAGCACAATAAATGATTTTAATATGCTGATATGTTTTTTTTTCTCTTGAGTCTTCTTTTTTTTCCGGTGGCTGTTCTTGTTAAGATGACTAATTTAATTGGTGAAGCACGCAGGAACGCTCACTCACAAGTAATTACTGTGGCAATTTATATGTGGCTAGATTAAATTTCTTTCCTACAATGAAAGGCAAAGAAGCTTTGTCGTCAGCAGCAAGCTTATCGAGACCAGTCACGGGCTTGAAGATTTCTATACGTTACAATGTAGCAGCGGCAAGAAACACTAAGATAGAAACTTGCTGCACATTCACAAGGCATTTTCATCGTATCATCATAGCCACACTGTCGCAAGATCAACGGCAGACAGTGCTGCTATGAAAAGCAGCAACTCTTTGGAATGTGTCTTTCCCCCTTTTGTCATTAATTAGGAATGAGGGCTTTTGATGACATCAAACTGATCAATAAGGAATCCACATGGACCATGGCCACTTTTTTCTCATTTTTCTCTCATAAGTCAGTAATATTTATGAAGCTCTTAAAGATCCAATCATGACTAAAGTATGCATGAGAACCGATTAAACCAAAGTTGTCATATTGAAATTGACTGCACAAAAGGAATTTCAAGGAAACAATAGAAAACAATAAGCCTATAGGTATCGCTTATAATTACGACATGACTGGTTACCGTGTTAACAAGAAAGTTTAACGAAGACATATTTGTATGTACGTTTGATTTTGGGTAAAAGCATTACTTACATCTCTAAGGCACTACTGTACAGTATTGTTCTGACATTTTGTCTTTTACTACGTTTATTTTTTCAACTCACAATTTGGGGAAGTTAAAACCAAGGCTAAGGTAAGTGGTTTATTTATACAACAAAGCCCCAAATCACAAATTTCCTCAAGGGAGGACATTTTTGAGGATCTAACCATATGACATCTACATGACGTGCACAAAGATGCAATGGCCCGATCACTGCTTTAACATGTAATTGTTTTTCATTGTGTGATACATTTCTTTATGTATTTCAGGGCAATAAATGCACTGTAAGACTGAATATCAGTCTGCTTTGTGATATATATTCATGTATTTTTTCACTTTTGTATAATGTTTAATGCTGCAATATGTTTCCTGTGTACTGAACTACCACACCACACTGCACGCAAAAAGGCAAACTGGGGTTTTGTTTTCATTCTAATTGGAAATCAATCGAAATTCATCCTCCTTGTAAGAGGGTGACATTTTGCCGCTTTTCGCCAATGATTAGAAACAAATTATGCCAGAGACTGACTGACATTTGGAGAGCAGGCGGCTGTTTGGAGTGCAGTGTAAAGGATAAACAGAGATGTATTTATGCTCTCTGCTGCTGCTAGTGTGTGTGTGCGTGTGGACACACATGTATTTGTCTGACCAAGGGCATACACTACTGTGCGCTGCTCATCCAAAGGGCCTTGTAGGAATAGCTTGATAAGGGAGGTTTATTTACCATTATAATGCATCTCATCTCTGCACATCAAACATGCCTGCCTAGTCTGATAACCCGCTCTTTAATTTAGCACAACTGTTTGATCTAGCTGTGCTGCTGCTGCTGTCCCTGGGCCATTGTCGCAAGCAGCACAACAGTTGGGTAATTGCTGTGTACTTTAGCAGTGTTTCACAAATAGAGCAGTTACATAACACTGGCACACCTATAGCATAAAGAGAAGCTGTAGGAAAGTACAGCTTCTAATTACATATGTATTAAAATGAATCTATATGTGTTCTTCAAGCAATTAGGAAGAGAGATTTTGTGGCCTCGCAATCAGTAATATTCACCTTTCTCTACCCATAAGCGTTTTTGCCTTTTGTGCATTTGGTTTCCTACAGTGATTTTGTTGTTTTTACTTAATGAGTAACAACACACAGATTCTTCTTTTCACTCACTTTTCAGTTGCCCATGTAAAAAAAATAATACTAATGGCCAAAAAATTTTCCATCTGAACTTTCACAGTTGCGCTGTTGTTTTTCTGTGTTTTAAGTAAGCCATATCTCATTTTCTGCTGCAGTAAAGGTTAATGTGACTTTGTTTGCAGTGATGACAACACAGAAAACTTTGAGAACTTCACAAGATGTAAGACATTCACCTTCAGTTAATAATCAGCCCAATTATTAACTATGGTTTCTACAATGTTTGCGCACCACTGCGTCTGTGCATGACATGACAACCATTCTGTTAATGTTGCTGAAGAACAGCGGTCTGCCCTGGGGCCTCCTCCTGGTCGGTTCATCCTCACCAGGGAGGCGTCCAGGAGGTGTCCTAAACACATGCCAGAACCACCTCAACTGGCTCCTCGCAATGAGGAGGAGGAGCGGATCTGCTAAGCTCCTTCCAGAAGACCGAACTCTCACCCTATCTCTCAAGGAGAGCCCAACCACCCTGCAAAAGAAATCCATTTCTACCATTTGTATCTGTGATCTCCTTCATGGGGTCACTACATAACAGCTCGTGGCCATAGGTGAGAGAAGGAATGTAGATCTGGTAACTGGTAAATCGGGAGCTTTACCTTTTGGCTCAGCTCTCTCTTCACCACAACAGACTGGTACAGCGTCGATGCGCCGATGCCGCACCAATCTGCCGGTTGACATCACGCTCCATCCTTCCCTCACTTATCAACAAGACCCAGAGACACTTGAAGTCCCGCAATTTGGCACAGCAACTCATCCCCAACCCAGAGCAGGAACTCTACCCTTCTCCATCTGAGAGCCATGGCGTCAGACTTGGAGGTGCTAATTCTCGTCCCATCCGCTTCACACTCAGCTGCAAACAAGCGGGAGGTCACAGCTCGACAAAGCCAACGAGGCCACATCATCCCCTAGAACCAGAGGTGTGATTCTGAGGCCACCAAACCAGACACCTTCCAACCCTCGGTTGTGCCTAGAAATTCTGTCCATATAAGTTACGAACAGAATCAGTTACAAGGGGCAGCCCTGGCACAGTCCAACCCCCAGTGGGAACGAGTCTGACCTACTGCCGGCAATGCGAACCAAACTCTGCCTCCGGGTACACGGGCATCTAATACCCTACGGGCCCGATACCCCATACTCCCAAAGCACATCTCACAGCATACCACGAGTCCACAAAGCACATGTGGACTCCCATGCACCCTCCAGCACCCTGTATAGAGTATAGATTCAGTAAACCCCAGATTCAGGAAGAACAATGCAGTTTCCTTGGAACATTTCATTGTGTGATAATTTGAATGTTTCCTTGCGGTGTATTGTCTATAAAGAGAACAAGGGCTGATCAGTCTGTTTGCATTATTTCCACCCTGTGAGATACAAACTGTTTGGCATTTTCAACCATTATGCAGACTCAATAAAAGGCTTTTAGTGCAACTTGCTCTGCTTCAGACTGCCTGAAGAACATTTTCTGTGACCTGATTTTCTGATTTTGCAATTTTCAGACCACCTTAAGGTATCCAGACTCACTGCATCATCTCACAGAGCAGCTCTAATGCATATGTTTTAAGGATGCACAAAAGTTTGCAGTATACAGTAAATCACACTAAATTCATTTTGGGTTTATATTTAAGAAGGAAAGATTAAAACAATGAAATTATTAACTCAAATTCCCTAGCCGCTTATTAGATATCCAAAATTCACTGTGCTTTGAGGCAGATGAGTCACACTTTCCCCCTTAACAAGCAGTTTTAATCACTCTTTTGTTCTGTTCCTGACAACACACGCAGCAAAGGCTTTGTTCATCTTCTGTGTTCAATTTAATTGGGATTTGCTGAGTTTCTGCATCGTTTGAGTCAGTCCACTGGATGCTACCCCTCAGGTGAGGCAATTAGAATCAGTGCACGGTCTCTCTCTTGTTCAAGGCCCGCCTTCTCCTCAAAAGAGCTTCTTGTGCAGAAAATACACAATGGACTTGATCACAGCTCTGTTTACAAGTTTAATGATCAAACACTTTTTGATTACAAATAACATCTGCTCAGCATGTTTGAGGTGCTTTAAATCTGAAAATTAACTCCCAACTCATCCAATATGATAGATCCTATTTTTGGGCAACTGTAGGTAAAAGAAGAAATGTGACTGATGCTGTTAAGCTGTTAATAAATGTAAATACAGGTGAAAGTAAAAAAAAAAAAAAAAAAAAGAAATTTCTGTTTCTGTTATGTAAATGCGAGCTATTATCACATTATCGTCGACCGCATTTGATCATAACAGACACAACCGTATGAGTTAGAAATGAATCACCGTCAGCACGAGCAAATGAAGCATTTCTCTCATGTTTCATTGCTGTGTCTACGAGCGATCAGCCAGCCGTGATTGAACCAAACAAATTAAATCTGAGAGGATCTGATGCTTCTCCCAGCCTGTCCGTCTGAATATCTTTGAGCTTAATGAGATCTGGCAGCCGGCCTGTTCCCGTTGTCTCTCTGGAAGTGAAGAAAGTTGGAACTGTCCAAAGTAAAGCTAATTTAACAAATCTGACAGCCAGGCTCTATGCAGCATCTAAAGGTAGATTGTTAGAAGCCGAACAGTGTATAAACATGTGTTACACCTTGAATTAAACAGCAGGCTTGTATATCTTTATTCCAATTCATAAATAATTATATAGATTTCTTCACATGATAAGAAAATAACAAGCTTAATATGTATTTATCTTGAAGAAAATACATATTATTTACCTCAATGATCTACTGGGCTATTGCTGATTCTGTGTCGTACCATGTCCAACGATAGCAAGAGGTCTGCCAGAAATGTTAGGACCTGCCATCCCATTCCTTACTCCACAGTTATTGGATAACATAAAACAGTTGAGAAAAAAATGTCCGTTGTTACAACAGGACTCAATGACAGATAGTTAAATAGGTAGAAAACAAGGCAGTCCACATGTATTTGTGCATAAAAACAAGACTTTAGTTCAATCAGACATGTACACTATTCTTACATTATAATCTCTCAGTTATGAGCAGTTATGGACAAAGATGTGTTTTGTGAGTTCACAACAACTTTTGGCGACCAGTTCATCCTTGAACTGGTCGTGTAAATGTGAACATTTGAACCAAATTATAGTGTTTTAAACATACAGGGCACCGACAAACTAACAGAGCTTCTTACAGAGATGCACCACGGAGTGGAAATTCTAAAAGTGTTGCTAAAAAGTTCAACGGATGGGAGATATGGAAAAGTTAGGCTATTGATAAAAAGGTGCGTTCAATGGAAACAGATTCAGTGATTATCAGTATAAGACAAAAAACCTGTCTTAGAAACTTTATTATACACCACACAGATCATAAACCTGAACATAAAAACAAAAAGAAAAACTGCAGCTGTTTTCAGGCCAGTCTTGACCGGTCCAATATGGGGGACATGATGATGAATCACAGCAACGGGCCGAAGCGACCAATGTGTATGGGTAGAACGTTACTGGGGGAGAATGAGAGAAGAACAACAGAGCAGTTGCAGGACTAGAGTTAGGAGGGAAATCGTGACAATTTATAAGGCCTATAACAGTGTGCTCAGTTGTATGGCATCAGTATTACCTCAGTTTAACATAAACGTAAAAGACATACTGTAAATGAAAAAAAAAGTAGTTATTTGAATCATATTGAACCACAAAGCACTAACAAAGATCTAGAAATACATTTCAAAACAAGTCGTGTGAATGTTTCTCTTCTACTTATTGTGTAAAATATCTTATCTTTGTCCTCTGCTTTCCATCCTTCATTCAGTTTTTTAACATCAGGGCCCGAAGTGGACATTAAAGTGACACATTAGTGAGAAGAAAAACTTCTTTACGAGTTAAATTAGGAATTAGGAATTTTCTGAGATTAAAGTGATACAATATGAGAAAACAACTGCAGCTCTGAGTCAGCGTGGTGAAAATATACACTGTATGTGTGTAAGTGAAATTCAGTGTGCTTCTTTCATTAGAACAATCAAATTATTGAGTGTGTGTTTTTTTTTTTTGGCAAACACTGTAGCTTTTGTCTCCAAACTGTTCTGCTTTTGACCCGAAGCAAAGATCAATAGTTCACTGGAACATTTAATGTTTCACAGTGGATTTCTCATATTGAGAGTGTGATTAAGCAGAATCGATACTGCTTTATCAGAGGCTCAAATGAAAACATTAATCCTGCGGCTGACCTGCATGATAAACTGTACAATGCAGAACCCAAGAACACACTGAAACGTTCATTTCACTACAGCTGCTTTGAGCCCCTTTTGGAGTTAAAAACCAACCTGTGTCACCATCTGTCACACTCATGACGGACAAAATGACTTTGGATGTAGTTATCTGATGGAGTAATTCCTCGAATGATGACAAGTTCATTGTGCTTTGTTGAACAGACTTCTGAGTGATGATTTGATGCTGTGAAGTTGTGTCCTTTAGATGCTGACTTACATTAACTGTCAAGGTTTAACCAAAGTTCAGATCGCTCATGATGTTCATAAAAGACTCAAAGTCCAGGGTTTTCCCTTGGTTTCTCAAGGGCTTAGGTGCTGCAATTGCGGTTCAGGGGTCCTAGGATTTGGGGGTCATCCCCTAAGAAAATGCGATGCTCTTTGACTAAAAACTGCGCATTCATTGCACCATATTACTATATTATTACACCATAAGACTGACAAACGTGTCGACACACAGCTAGGGGTTTTAGAGTTCCTCTTTTCAGTTAAAAAATATTGAATTTCACATCATCGTAGACCATTAGTATCAGTACCATATCTGTTCAGGTAGTCCACTTCCTCGAATGCTGTGAAAGGGTGAATGCACATGTGTTAGCTGCATACAAAGTTAAATGCACTCACCGCCTGCAGTGTTGCCAACTCATTTTCAGGAGAAGATGCTACAGGCAGGTCAATTTGTTGCTAAATGATGCTGTGATATTATGTGAGGATATTGTTATGTAACAACGTTAAACTGCGTCAACACGAACATAGAATGATGTTACTCAAAGTGACTGTCCATCTCTGCAAAAAACATGATTAGAAGTGTGTTATTATCACATATTTGTACATGCAACAGTACAATACACTACCCTTTTTTCATTGATGACATATTTTTATTTTCAGACACAACACATTTGCATCTTCAAACAGCTGCACATTGGACACATTTATAGTATTTCATGCGAGTTGTGGCAAAAAAAATGGGAATATGTGTAGATTTTAGTATTCAGGTCACTTTTCAAAGGCTGCTGAAAGTAATGGAAGTAGATACATTTGTTGCTGGGTGGCTTTTGGAAAACAAAAAGGTGCCAAGGTTTCTAAATCTCACAACTTTATTGCGAAGTTGGCATCGCTGTGCCTACTGTATATCCAGGGCCACAACGTTGACCATAGAGGTTAAATGGAAGGTGCTGGCATCAGTGAACCCAGGTCACTGACAATAAGAACATCAGAATGTAAAGTTTGGCCTGAGGGTGGCGCAAAATGAAAGGCCAAGCTGTCTTTTCAATCGGCCCGAGTTTATTGTTCAGTGGCACTTATTAAATATCTCTGGCTTTTATTCTTAGCCTCTATTTTTACCAGAATTTGCTCAAAACACATAATTCTTCATTTTGTGCCAGAAAACAGGATGAAAATACAAACTCATTTGAGAAAAGGGGGTTTGAGAAGACCTTGCATCCAGGTCTACTATATCGGGTGTGGGAGGGTAGGGGTCATGTAAATCGGTAAGCATGCTCCAGAGCCACAGCTTTATGAATTTTTGAAAAGGATTTGAATTAGTTGCTGTATATACACTTGAAATCAATTCATATCTGCTGAATGGAATTTATGAATCTTAGCCACAAAACATGATTCAAAACTAGTAAATAACAAAAAAAGCACTTACGGAGGGTTTAATGCACATTACATTTTTTAAAAAAAGGAATTTTAAATGAAATGAAGCACCACTGGTAGGTTACAAAAAGAGAAACATACTCACACTGAAGATATTACAAAACAAACAAACAAGAAGGGTGTCCAGAGGAAGAACTAATCTCAGTTTTACAATTAAGAAATGTTTTATGCTCAAAACAAAAAACTTGATTAATCAAATGTGTTCACTCAGCCCTAGAGTCAGTGTTTGTTTTTGGGCTTTTTACTTAAGGGGACTTAACTCATACACGCTCAAACATAGTAGGCGGTGGTAATGCACCGTAATACTGGATGCCACCTGCCATAAAACAGAAAGAAGGAGTAAAAGTTTTGTACTGTGTGTTCTGTTTCTGCAATTTAGATGCCTCTAAATCTTCCACACTGAACCTGTAAGAGGTGAATGAGACCCATACAATACTTTCCATATGCTACATCAAACTGTAAAAGTCACAGAAAAGCAACAGTGAGGATATACAGACATAAGCCACAGCTGTGACATCTAATGCTGCAAATGCATAAAAAAAAAACTGCAACACTGTGGCACAACTGATTCACGCATTTACTGCAAGAACACTTGTATCGTCATCGTATCTGACTGCTTACATTTCGATATGTTATTTTGTATGTACAACGCTGAAGGTGTTCTGATTTCATCCTTCAATATATTATTGAGCAATGAAAGCGGAACACCTTCAGCATCTCCAACATCATCAGCTTGGATCCTCTCTCCTGACAGACACATACTTCTACCCTCCTCGGATGTTAGATTTCCAGGCATTGCAGTCCGTCATTGAGGGTCAGCATCACATGACGATTCTCCCACGGGAACAGATAGGACAGGTACAGAATATCTCTGTCAGTCGTGACACACGAGTCACCTGAGAATGGATGAGATGTAAACAGACAGAGGAGAGGATGAAGGAGTACGTGGATGATGTAGTGGAGCTTTGAAGAACATTAGAACTAAATGTTGTTTTACACTGTAAATGAGAGTTCAAGTCATAATATTATGAGAATAAAGTTCCAATTTTATCTGTTTGAAAATTGTTAATAGAAATTAAAATTAAGAAATCAAGTAATGACACAGCAGCTGCATTTGGTTCAGCTGATAATTTTGACAGGGATTTTTTTTTTATAAATTCAATATAAATCTATGGGAGCCAGGGCTTTTTGGAGCCACTGCCCAGAGGCAGTCAGCGGTATTACACTTTAACATACTTCCCGAAGTGCTTTCCCCTTGAACTAAATGAGCCTAAACACCCCATCAGTCTAGTCAAAAGCCAGTTTTTGGCCACTGTTTCTCATCACTTATATAGACTGTGTCTATTTTGTTCTTTGGTTCTATTTTGTTAGTCTAATAGGAAACTGACAATACTGTAGCAAGCAGTGTCTCACTCTTAACAGGGTTACAACTTGTATCTCTTTTGTACAGAGTCTTAATTTAAAGACTGAGCAGAGCATCTCTTCATTCTCACACTGTTTGTGCCCGGGGTTCATCTTTAGTCCTGGGCTTCAGACATGACTTACTGTCACATCTTCGCTAACCCAGCATAAACGGTCATTCCACCATTCACCAACACCCTATATATATATGTATATATACATATATATATTGTATATGCGTGTGTGAAAGCTTATATTTAATTCATGGAAGCGGGCTACTTGATCACTATAAGCAAATTATTTCAACAGTATTTGTATCTGTCCCAGGGTTTTTGATCCATATAACTGTGATCACTATAAGAGGTTTCCACTGTATTTTGGTGTGTCATTTTTAAGTGTCTAAAATACATTCTAATGCTGTGTCCATCAACAGCGGTAGGCTACATTGCTGAGTGTCCATGTGAGTCATGTTTCCTTCAGTGTTTCAGAGCAGATAATGCTGCTGACTTTTCCTTTTTTAAAAAAAAAAAACCTAATTCATTATACTTCTGTGTTTTTGTAATCATTTTAATTTGGCTGGGTGGTTAATAACACAATTTTTCTGTGGTGTGACAAACTCAGAACTCATATTTGTTCCCGTTTAACACAGAATTTGACCCAATAATTGCCATCATGCTGAAATGTTGTTTTTTTATTGTAAAACTGATTAATAGCAGCGTGGTTCTCTAGACTCGTCTGGTTTGTATGTGTAAAAAAAAAAAAAAACTTAATTGCTTGTTTATCACTTTTACACAGCTTTTGCCCAGAAATAAATCCAACAGACACAGTAGAACATGCAGTCGTACACAGTCAGTGGCATCTCACTGACAGCTGCTAGGCTTTCTGAGATGTTTTTATTCTTTTTCAGAATAAATGCTTTTCATTTTTCCAGACACTCTACCTTGTTTGTGGTTATTAACAAGATGCTAACCCTCAAAGAAAGCTGCCATGCTGTGTTTCATTAAATCTAGCTGATTACAATACCCAGCCATAGCATATTTTAGCTAAAGTTAGCATTAAGTAGAGCTGAGGACTTGTGACACGACTCCCTTGCTGTGAGACTCTATTCTGCATTAATATAATCGTGACGCACACTCTCGTATTGTACTCCTGGAATAAACCCAACAGCAGTCGTAACAGAATCAACAATAGTAGAGAGGTGACGTGAGCTCATGAGCCATGACAAAGAAATGGGAGAGACATTAAGTTAAAGTGAAATGTGTACAAATTTATTAATGAAAATAACAAAAAAAAAACTCTTTCTAAAAAAATCTTTAACAATACGATGCGTGCAAATCAGTGTGATCAGTATGTCCGCTGTTGGATGAGTGGGAAATGGTGGATGGAATATGAAAAGATGCTGCAACCTAAAGTTAACGCGGCCGAAGCCGACCAAACAAAAAGAGAGAGGGAAGCAAACTGCGACAGCCAGGTTTTATGCACTCTTGGGAGCCTGGCCAGGGGCGCCCAGGGGTGCTAACAAGCTCCGCCCACGAGGACCTGCAAAACAATAAAGAGACCGACAGAGGGACAAGAAGACACGGCAGGCCCTGCTAGAACAGGAGGGCCGTCACAGTGAGAACAAACTAAGAGTCTGTTATCAGCAGCGGTTTTAGTCCTGAATCATTTCAGATTTGCTCTGCATCATTTTTGACTTTTACTACAACTATTGGAGTCAGGGTGAGTAACAAAAGAGCTACACATGAAGACTTCAGACACAGAGCCGAATGTTTGCTGCTGCCTCTGGCGTTTTAGATCAAGACGCTGTGCACATGCAGGCATGAGTACAGCGTAACTAACTTCATTAGTTATTTAACCCTTGTATGGTATTTGTTTCAAATTTTGACAAAAAGTAAAAGGGTACAAGTATACATTTTTTTCTACCTGAAACTCTATGGCCTTAGCTTATTCTCTGTGATAAACATGTACAAAAAATAAATACATTTAAAAAATTTGAGCACACATGCCACTATACCCCACACATTTACATCCTTCAGATGATCTCACAGAAACATGAACACACACACATACACACACACAGATAATGTTACACAGTTATAATCTAAGCACAGAGAAGCTGTTTGATCTCACTCTTTACCCTCTGTCATGTGTCCAACTTCAAACCCCTTGTTATGGAATAACATTCTAAACATCAAACATTTTCTCGCAATGTACGCCTCGCACCTGCACATCAAGGGCGTTCGACAAAAGAGATCAATACTTCTACATCACAGTACACAATCTTCCACCCTCAGTAATGACCCATTTATGACCCGCACACCCCACACCCAACACAAGGGTTAAATACTAAAATTAACACTAATATCTATCAGAAATGATCAGGTATTAAGTACGAATCAGATTTTCTGCAGTGACTTTTGCTGCCGACCAGCGACACTAGCTGGATCGTTCTATGAAACTGTCTATTTTTCTGTCCCCAGCTTTGTGACATTACACCTGGAAGACACTCTAGGGACGCAGTTTATTTATATTTTAAACTAGGTCGTAGTAGGTTATTTGAACAATTACACCTTCTCGAGCCATGAATTTGGCAACATTTGTTTTTAATCAAAATAGATTTCAAAGCACCACAGGAATGCACGTCCTCACAGTCATGCACAGAGTGCCATATTTTGAGGTCAGGAACATGTTTTACTACTGTTTGAATGGCAATAATGCACACATAATGACGTGCAAAAACAAGAAAATGTCAAAAAACTATTACAATTGAAAAACATTTCTAATAAATATAGAGTCCCCTGGAGTTTTTGTCGCATTCCATATGACAACAATTATTTTCAAATGAACATCACACTTTTTTCTCATGATCAAGTCCGCTGTGTTTTTTCAGTTTTCAGAAATGTCGTCATTTATCTCCTGATTTAACTGGTGATACCTACTTTATCCTTAGGTGTATTTATGCAGCCAATGGGTTACATAACATGGTGGTCTGTTGTTGTTGTTGCTAGAAAGAGAGATACATTTGAAAATGTTTTGCCATCCCAAAAGTTTCTGTCGAATGACCCAGCTACTTCGCTTAGAAATGCGTTCAGTTAATGTCAGCATCCATCACAAACTTCATGTAAGGACATAGGCATGCACAAATCTTGGAGAATTCATCTCCATTTAATTCTCACACTCACTCACACAATCCAATGCAATTTAGCTATTTCAGATTTTTATTTAACCATGCATTTCATCTGTTTTACTGAAAGTTTAAAAGTTGTCATGTGTAATATTAATACAGCAAATTCTGAACCTTAATGTCACCTTAATATGTGACGGATTTCCTACATACTTTGCACTAAAACATTGTTCCAATGAAAGGAGAGGAAAAAAGTGGCATGTAAACACCACTTTTTTTCCTTCCAATGCTGATATTATAACAAATGTAGACAGATTACATCCTGTTATGTGAGAGAGGTATTGCTGGCTGTGATGAATCCAAACACACCTGCCTTCATAGTAAGTGAAAATACTGTATTTTCAGTTTGACAGTACCGGCATAGTAACGGTAATTAAATCAGTCACACTATGCACGATCTATGGTTAAAGTACTGCTTAAAAAATCACTTAAACATGAAAAAAACTGTAAAACATGGCAAAAAACAAACACGCACGCACACACTCACAAAAAAAAAAAAAACACCGTGAAGCATCAACACCAACGCTGTAACACTGAGTTTTTAAGTGAACATTTGTCAGGAAAAATCACTTGATTTCAGAATAAGTATCAAACTGAAACCACAAAGCTATGACTGCAAATTAAAGATAAAAGAGGTGTTTGGTGTAGATTGACAGTATAATTGTGGGAAAAAAAATAGCATATTTGTTGTTTTTTTATTGCTTCCAGGCTTCAAGGCACACGGCTACTGAAAATAACTGATCTGCCTGAAAATGTGCACATCTGATGCTTCCAGCTTATTTCTGTTGCGAGATGGGAGGTCGCTACGATGTGACGGCTAACGAAAAGTTGACATAATAGGCTCTGGAGATGTCAGTCAACAGGGGGCTTGAGCGGTTTGTGTCTGATGCCTTTGCAGCAAACCTGAAGGAGACGGAGGAATAAAGAGAAAACAGAAATTATATATATATTTTTATTCAACCAGCTTTCTATTGCAAGCTTCTCCTTTCATTTCTAAGGGCTAGAGGGATAGAGGGGTCCCTCGGGAGGTTAAAGAAAGGCATACATGTAAGCTAGAAAGACAAAGAGCATCAAAGGGAAAAGGAGAGAAGACAGAGAAAGAGACGAAACATGACAGAGGCAGAGGAGTCATTGCGAGGTGTCTCAGAGCTGTCAATCACGCAAGAAAAACAGATAGCTCGCTCTGAAGCAACCTGCAGAGTGAGAAGAGGAATGGAAATGGGGAGTTACTGCTTCCTGCAGCCGCAAAACAAATGCACTCAAAGTCTCTCAAATGAAGTTATGGATTGAAGACTTATGACAGATGTGAGATTGGTGCAGGTCACGTAAAACGTTGCTAATGATAAAAAGATAAAAAGAATACGGAGACTGAAGGAGGAGCTGTATGGAAAGCACTGGGAGAACATAGAAATGTTGGCCATTAATAAGTAGAGTTCAAATTGAAATGAGTTAAAGAGCAACTTCTGTGTTTATGCATGCATTTATGCATTAAATGGAAACACATACTGTGTAAAAAAAAAAAGATTTTCTTTAGTGGCACAACATGAATACAGAAATTCACAAGAAAAAGTTGCACTTCTTATTTTCACACTGTCAAATGACGTCACAGTCATGTCTCTGACCTGACACTGTGTGTGGCAGTAGACAAACAAAAACAGGACTGGAAACCTATTAGAACTGTTTAAATCCACTCTCAGTTGCAAATTTTTAGGTGCGTCCATGGTCCATGTCTATAAGCAGGTGTGTCCCTCTGTCGGTCTGTCCGCATCATGTTTAAAAAGCAGTATCTCAGCAACAGTTGTTCACTGTTCACTTCACAAAATGTTCACTGTCCATTCTTATGGAAGCAACATCTCAGGAACACCTTGAGGGATTGTTTGGTTTTTTTTTTCTTCTAATTTGACACAAATGTTGACCTGGACTCCAGAATGAACTGATTAGATTTTAGTAGCCATAGGTCAAGGTTGTTGTGACCTCACAAAACATATCGCAATGTGTGCGAGCCTGTTTAGGCAGGCGCTGCTGCAGACACCCCTGATATGTCCTCTCTCTCCAAACATCTACCAAACGCACCCTCCAATTTGGCAGCTTGTTTAAAGTGCAAGAATTTCCCAGCTCTGCCTCTGACGCAGCTCTGCCTCTGACGCAGCAATGTCGCTGCACTGCATCGCTGCTGCCAGCCCCCTCCATCCCCCTCCATCCCCCCGCATCCACCTATAGGCGACCAGTGGGAAGATATTTACTCATCATCACTCCCTGCAGATATTTTGACATGCAGGTATTAGGGAGTGATGATCCTGGAGCTCAGATGCCAAACTCTAAATATATCCTGCTGCTGCAATAAAACATTCAAATGTGAGTTGTCTGACCGAACTGCTAGTAATTGAGAGAACTGAATGAACACAATATGATGCACGGATAGTGGACGCATCTGACTGAACATATAATTCTTTTCTCAGTACTGCTGCTTAGTATTATTTCCTCTCCAATACAGCTCAGTATTTTACTTAAAACTATAAGAAAAATCCCTCCTCCATCGTTACAGTACAAATCTGCTGCTGTCACTCCACACTGAACTGATATTTTTCCTGTTGTTAAAAGCTCGTTTGACTGCTCTGCATTATGTGTTGTCACGCAACTTTCTCAACAAAACAGCCTCCAAATGTTAGTAAAGTGGAGGTGTGCATATATGTTTTAAAATCCAGGTCATTTTCTTACATGTGGTCTATGGTTGTTTACCTGCAAATTGCACTTTCATGGTGCAATTTCATTTAAATAAGGCTGTCAGTTGATTCAAAACTGACTAATTAATCACACAATTTGGTGCAATTAATCACAAGTAATCGCTTTTTCCTTTTGAAGAACTGAAGCTTGTAATAATGGAAATTTCAACATACAATCACAGAATTTCTAAAGAATCAATATAATATAATTACATTTAATTAATTGAAATCCTATTGTATAACAGCATCTTTTTTAAATACAGCAGCAGTGGTGAAGTGAACCAAGTGAAGTAAATGGAGAGAGGGAGCGGCATTAGCACGAACAAAGAGATTCTTCTGAATGTTTATGTTTATTTATTTACACACTCACACAACACTGCAAGTAACATTATTCAACAGCAACAAATACAGCTTCAAGCATTTTGTTTATTTTTTAATAAATACATTTATTTTTATAAGTATAAATGCAAATTCATTTTGACAGCACTACATTCAATAATGTATTCCTCTGCAGTTAATTTTAGGTCAAATGTTGTCATTTTAAAACATTTTAAAGTGTTTTGTTACTTAGTTTAAAGCTGCACTCATGTATGTGCTGTATTTTCTAATAACAATTATTATGTGTAATGTGAAAGGTAGCTTGTCATATTGAAGCCATATAGAATTATCACCCAACTCTGCCCTCTCCCTATACTTGTGAACAGTATTTGAACCTAATTTATATTATTGTTGTTATTTTGTAGCCCTCAAACTTGAGCCCCAAAAACCTAGACGAGGCGTAGAACTGATTACGGCATAGCTTTAATCTCACATAGCCAGACCTATGTGCCAACGCTGGAGATAGAGCTGCTTTGCTGCCGCTTCTTCTCATTAGTGTTAATTGGTGGTTGTCAAACCAGCTTAAAGGTGCATTACCATCACTAAGTTGATATACTGTACTCTCATTCATGAGCTCATTACTTTTACTTTTTAAACTTCGGTATACTGGTTCGGTACTTGGCTTCATATCAAATCATTTGAAAATGTTTATGCCCTTGAAATTTGGCCACAACTACTCACATGATAACAGCAAAAATAACACTTTTCAAAAAACAAATTAAAAAGAGTATACAGTCATGGAAAAAACATATTAGACCACTCTACATTTCAGACCTGAACCAACTGAAAACCTCTGAAATGAAGCTGAGCTTTAAGCGACATAAATCACAAACAGCAAAGAGAAAGAGAGAGCATCCAAGTGTCCTTTGGAAATCGAGATTATTCGAACAATCGCTCATTTCTGAACTCTTGCTAAATTAAATCATTATTGTGTTGTTTCAAAATGAATTATTTAGGGTCTGAGAACACTTCATTTGTGTTACTTTGAGCAGTTATTTTCTGTAAATAAATGCTTCAAATGTTTTTATTTGGAATGTGAGAGAAATGTTATAATGCAGTAAAACCAGCGGTCTCTTAATTTTTTCCATGACTGTAAATTCTCTAACTAAACGATTTTGGTAGTGCTAGAAGCAGAGTTTAAAAGATGCACTACACAAGTATTGAAGTACTGAAGTATTCACAAAATGGCTATTTGTTTTCCACTAAATCAGCCTAATCACTTCCAGGCCTGCATAGATACCTTGGACACAAAACAATACTGCCACTAACAAGTAAATTCTGTAGCCCAATGAGTACTGTTACTGCCCAGAACTACTCACACAGAACTCAGTACTGCAGTACTCTGGGTGCTCCACACTATGGCCATCTCTCTCTCCTCTAACTCTGGTCAGTAAAGCCTCGTGCTGCTGTGTCACAGCCAGTTGACTCTTACTCAGTTTGGTTTCTCCCCTGTGACCCTCATTCCCGGCCATGAATTTGATTTGTCAAGCTGTACATTATCTGTAGAGTGTTTGTGCTCAGGAGCTCGATCAGCTAGGAGGGTCTCAGCTCGTCCACATCAAGAGGACCAAGCTGAGATGGTTTGAGCATCTGGTTAGGATGCCTCCCTGGTGAGGAGGAGGAGGAGACCCCAGGGCAGACCCAGGACATGTTGGAGAGATTATATCTCTTGACTGGCTTGGGAACGCCTCAGTATTTCCCCAAGGGAGCTGGAGGAGCTGGCTGGGGAGAAGCAGGTCTCATCATCTTTGCTTCGGCTGCTGTCCCCGTAATCCAGACCTGGATAAGTGGTAGAAAATGGATGGATGGAGTGCTACATTGTTTTTCATTGTTAGGGGCTGTATCCACAGACATCTACTATTTTGTACTGGTAGCATCCATTTTCTAGGGCTGCCCCTAGAATGTCAATGACTTTAATCATTTGTTGCTGTTTTGTTTTTTTTCATTCAGTGGCATTACATTAACAGAATAAAACAGAAGCTCACAAAAATACCCAGGAATAACACATTATAAATAAGTAGTGTCATACATATATTACTCTATGATAACTTTTATCGTTAACAGTGGAAGTTGGGGAGTTTGACTGGCTCTGAGGTGGTTTAGTTCCATCCTCTGTACTCTCCGAGTGGACAGTTGGAAGGAAGTAGATGATCTGAGAGTACGGGGGCTCGGAAAGATATGGAGGTGCAACGTTGTTAAGGGCCTTGAAAGTCAGGAGCAGAATCTTGAAATCGATGCGGTATTGAACAGGAAGCCCGTGAAGTTGCTTAAGAACAGGCGCCATGTATTCACTGTAAGTGGTAATGATAAGAGCAGCTGAATTCTGAAACAACTAAAGCTTATCGAGGGATTTGAGAGGTAAACCAAAGAGGAGAAAGCTACAGTAATCAACACGGGATGTAACCTAACTGTGAATGAGAATGGTGGTGCTACTCAGCATAAGTGGTGGACGAAGATGGTTGATATTGTGTAAATGGAAGTAAGCGGACCAAACAACATGATTAATGTGTGCATTGAATGACTCTTGACCTGAGGAGAAGGAGGAACTATGGAGTTCTCAAAGGTCTGAGAGAATGCATCGTATTTAACATGCATCCAGCTATATTTTATTGATTTCTAAATATCCAAAAAAGTTACCATGACTCTGTTGCATTGGACTATGTTTAATATGGTAGAACACATCACTGAAATGCATGCCAATGGATTTTCTGCTTGCCAAACAAAAAAAAAAGACAGAATAGCTGAATCTTCCTTTTGAACAGCTAAATCTCATTCATCCTACAAAACTCTGAGTCAGATACAGCCCTACTATTTTTTCAGACAAATCCTCTGTTCAGCATTGACGGTCCTCAACATGCTGGCCGCCAAAACGCTCCCTCAGCATACATCTTTTTTTTTTCTTCTTCTGCGACATTTTCAGTTGAAAATAGTTCAACTTCTGGAACACTGTCACCTCTCTTCACTGACCAATCAAAATCTAGGAATCAGTGGGACTTTATTATATATATATATATATTATTGTCACCAGTGCAGGCATTACCTTCATGACGTTGCATTAAACTTAAGAAAAGTAAGACAGTGCGCGAGAGTGTTTTTGTAGTTGTCTCCCTTTCATATTTCCATAAAGGTGAAAGGGATAAAAATACATTGTATGATTACAACTAACATCATACATGGTGCATATGTCAAAATAATTGTATTTTACTCAACCACCTCAAACTAACTGATGGTTTCTCAGTGACTCGTGTCAACTACAGAGTGCATGCACAGCACACGGGCAGTGGGAGGAATTGCCCAGGGTCGTCTAGCACGTTAGTCTGGCCCTGGATATTTTTTTTTTTTTATTTTATAAATAGCAGCAGAAACTCCATGACAAGGCCTCAGTATGTAGGCACTCTCATTAAAGTTGATTTTCCCCCAGTTATGATCATTAATTTTTTATTGCAGATCATTAAATTGTTTTGCCATTTTAAGCAGAACAAAGTCTCTATTGATGTCCATTAGTGTAAAAAGAAAGCAAATGGCAATTGTTACATCTTGACCTTTATCCCATTTATTGGCCAGTGTACTCTATCAATAACACAAAGGGAACAGTGGGAAGTAATTATCGGTTTATCCAATGTACTATACACAAGTCATTTAGCTTTGTTCAATTTTGCTGCTTGCTTAACTAATGATAAAGGTGTGAGATGATACACATACTCAAATCAACACAAGTGCTGTCTTACAATTATAGATTTAGGAACACTGTTGAATCCATTGTTATTTTTGCATCTAATGATTAGCTCCATTGGTATTCAAAGGACCAGTTAATAACGAATGTTTAGGTGTCTTGGATTTCCAATAGATGCAAGCAGAACGTTGTGATAACCATACTAAGTATGTCTGTTGTATTTAAAGTCATGACCATAGTTGGAGCTAGCCAGAATCCTGATTGCATTAGGCCTTGGAAGACAATGCGACAAAGCAAAAGCAGTCATGCAATTACACAGCATAAGACATGTTTCCACTATTGGACAGGTGAACAAGTGTGTGTGATCAATAGGAATGGGAACATTTCATTGCATTGCCATAGATAATCTGTATTACATGGTCTGCTATTTTAAAGAAATGGCACAAACCCCCATACCTCTCAAAATCAATGAAAGACGAGACATGTGCCAATGGCTATTACTATTAGAATTTTATATCAATAGTCATTACTTCTACCAAGGATTTTATGTAATCACTTGCCTTTGTCTGTCTGTCAACAATAACTACACCATTTTTCATGAAACTTGGCAGGGTAGGAAATGAGGAGAAACCTCCTCAAGGCTGTATAAAAGAAGTGGGCGCAGCCGCCATGACATCACCCATTGGTTTGTGGACTGTTGTTTTGAAGCCTCAAGTTTGGCATTTTAGTCGTCACGGTATTTAAACGTTTTCCATTTGTGGCTCACCGCAGCTTTTCATACTGCTGAGGTTATTTGGCAGTGGTCCACACAAATCCATATACTTGACTGCATCTGATTACCTCTGCCCTCAACACTCGTACTGTACATGCTGACCTGCGACCTGTATGAGTGTTAGTCTGTTTAAAACCTGTTATTATTTTGTCATACTGACTAAATATTTGATTTGGTACCTCTTTTACTTGGTACTTTTTTCTTCTTATGCCATGATCAATAAATACAGACTATACCGTAATCAAAATAACAGAATCAACATAATTATCGAAATAAGCTACATAAAGCACGCCATTTGAACAATCACGATGTTGATGTAGTGTCAGTAGGAAGGGCAATGAAGCAGAAATAAGTTCAACTCATTACCTGATCATCCAGTGAAAATACCCAGAGGCTAGGCACAGCATCTGATGTTAAACAACTGATAAAAGGTTGATTTAGAATCAAAACTGGCGTACAAAGAAAACATCTCTACACTACAGTCACAGACGTGTGGATCTGACAAGTTATCCTACTTGAGTATGCACCATTAATCCCTGTCCTCCAACTAGAATGTTTCTTGATTTAGCACCTCTATTGGTGGACAAAATGTCAGAAAATGAGTATTGTATGTATCAATATGTGTGATAATCCATGAAGTACTGTTAGACAACAGTTAAGGTTAGCATTCAATTGCTTCCTAGCTAACATTATTGCTTGGTACAACAGGAAAGGTTTAATTCATTCCGAAATTTGTTTCTGTTTTGCTGTCTTTTCACCTGATGATGTGCTTGGACCACAGCTGTGTGTTGGATAATCTACATTAGGTGAAAAGACAGCAAGACAGCAATACATATGCGTTGGTATTTCAGAATGAATGTATGCCTGTCCTATTGTATGACATAACACTAACAAACAGTAATGTTAACAGGAAGTGGTTGAATACTAATGTTACCTGTTGTCGGATGGTAGATATTAATGGGTTATCAAATATATTGTTTTACCTTTGCCACTATCCATTTTCTTTTCAGCTGCTGATCAATTGGTAAGCAGTTATAGATATAACAGATATAACAACAATTTATCAGATTCCCTGCATTTATATGACATCAACACAGCAGTATGACATAATCCTTTTTGATAAGCGTTGAGCTTCCCACGATGAGCACAATGTGAGGAGAAAATGGCAACTGTTTGAATATGTTCCATGGGGACACTCTTTGTCTCGATTCCCAAAAAGGTGTTTTTAAGTTATCAGAAAAATCTGAAATTCCTCAATAGTGGAATCTAGTGACAGAATTTTACATTTTTGGTTACATTATACAAGGTTGCAAACACACTCACACTCGTCATTGTCACTTTCATTTAAATAAAAAATGGTTTAAAAAAGGGTCTATGAGTCATATTATTATCATATCCTTCTTTTTTCATTTTGTCTATTTTAGTAATGCGTCTGATCTTGCTTGCCTACTGTCTGCATTGTTGTTTGTAAAATGTGTGTCAAGATGAATGCCTAGTCTTGACTGCATCCAGTTCTACCAACAGGATAAATTAAGTGACCTGACCTGACCTGACACTCGGGATTACTTCCCGTGGACCCTTGAACCCTGACATACATGACAGAACTGTGGAACAACTAGAATCCAAAGCCGCAGGCATCAGTGCACAAAAGGAGTAATACGTATATCAACATGGGAAAATAACCTTGTAACCCAATAATTGTTTTTTTTTTAAGCTGCTATGATGATCCCGATCAGATGTCACCATGTTGGTGTTGTTCCTACAACATCATAATTACATTGCACCGGGACCATCCTCGCAACTGACCCAATCACATTGTTTTGATGGCTTTGCGACTCAGGGAAAAAGGATGGCAAAATACAAAAAACACAGGATCAGGCGGCATGGCTCATCTGACTGGTGCAGTGGAGAATGCAAGTCAGCAATAAACACACACTGTAATAATATCGTAGGGCATTTGAGTTTGAGCACATTCCCACCATAGGAAGAACAAGCAAAAGTTTAGCTTGTTATTATTAGCTTATTTTAACTTACTCCTTTTTGTTTGCAAGTGTTAATTGTGGCTTTCATTAGCTCACTTCTTCTTCTTCTAACCAGATGCATTTCAAACATCTTTTTCTAATCAGCTAACGGTTACCATGTATTAAAGGTCGACCAACAGTGGCTTTTTAAAGCCCTAAATAATTAAGATAGTTTGGAACAGGAAAAAGCTGATAGTCAGTTAATCGGCTGATATCACCACCATCCGTTCCCCCCCAAATTTTGACAATAAAAACACATTATGTATGTCTGAAAATAACAATTTTTACTTATAGGTTATACTGAAATAAATCAATCTGAATCACTGAACATCGCATTCAAAGCAATTAATTAAAAAAATCTATCTATTTATCTCTACCATTTTTGTTCAGCTTGTTCATCTTAAATGCAGATAGATGTTAAGTGTGAGCTGACTAGTTATTATACAGCTAACAGTTAGGGGTTGAATCACAGAAGACAGTAATTGACCACAAATATAATGAAATGATCCATGGAAGTGAAACTTGGAATAATAAATAACGACTAACACAGCAGTGTTTAACTAAGATTAATTTACATTGGTTGTGGACCATCAGTTTTTCCTGGACAATCATACAAAAGTAAATATCACACAAAGCTATAACATCATGAGCCTGTGTTTTTGTATTTTGCCATTTTTTTTCTCTCCTAGTTGCAAAGCTTTGGCATCAGAACAATGTAATTGGTCACTTGCAATAATGCTCCTGGTACAGCGTGATTGATGTTGTAGCAACAACACCAGCTGACAACTTGATCTCGCCCATATACAGTACATTATATACATTTGTGATGGCTTCCCAGTCCTGTTCCAGCACCTCCGGAAAGATATTAGCTTGCAGAAGGAAAGATGGCCTTAAGTCAGTGGGAGCTTGCAGCTTGGAGTTTGAGCATCAGTAGGGCAGCTTTAGTGTGACCTTGCCTCAAGGAGGCTGGAGAAAGACTTTGTCAGCTTGAGAGATCCTCATCCAAAGACACAAGAAAATGATTCCAACCCTCTGCTTCATTTAATGCAGGGGTGACCACCGACACACTCCCTCAGTTTGACCCCCACCCCCCCGCCCATTCCTGCCATGCACAAGGCACAGGCCACTGTCACTAACAACCCTCATCTGCAGCGATTCAAACTGAAGTGACTCACTACTACTGAGACACTGATTTTGGAGGTTTTTTAAGTCCAGTTCCCTATTGACAGCTCATGCCAGTCATCAGTTAAGGCAGGAAAATCTTACATGGCACTTGCACATGTCCGATACAGCATTATTGACAGAATGAATGACAGAATTGACACTGACAGGGGAATTAGTAAATTAATGTTCTACCCAAGATTTTCAATCCTGGCTCTCCTAGAGCTATTAGTCAAAGACGCTTTCTATTGTAGATTGACATTGACTAGAGGAAGTGTTCACTCAACGGCGACAGTAATAAATGTGAACTTACTGAAGCGCAATGTTATTCAGCTCCAGTGCCCAGTTATTTTATAAAAGGCATCTGTTTTTATTTATGCTCAGACATTATAGAGATTTAAAATGGGATGAAGAGGGTGCTTAAAAATCCAAACCGCCATCTCCATAATCTCCACCTCAGTAGGCTCCGCTGGAGTGAGAGAATGAAAATTACAGCCTGTCAGGCATCAATGACATAGAGAAATGGGAAAATGGTGGACTTTTAACAGCCAGCCTTTCCTCTTACATACCCACAAAAAACATTCATGCTGGTCCATTTAACAGTGTCAGGCAAGGTCACTCCCCCTTAGTTAAGTCTGCTCGGAAATTGAACCTACGTTTTCTTAATATAAGACGGATCAGCATGATAACTGAGATGAAAGCTTAATTGAGCTGAGATTCCATAATATAAGCATTTTAGGGCAGGTGTCCGTGGTATGAGTCTGTATGGAAGTAATATCCTGAGTTTATAATTCAAGCACCTTCTGAAACAGTTATTGCTCACGGTTACCAATTTACTGAGAGACTCTCACACTGTCTTACATGTTTAATTAAAAATGGAATACACAGGCAGCCCAGATGCAGAGAGATGGTGTCTCTGTAGATATTTTTTTTAGATTAGTTCCCTGAAATTTCAAAAGAGCTGTTCTTCTGTTATTTAATAACTTCATGGACTTAACAGTAGTAGATTTGTTTTTGTTCTACATAAGTTATTAAACCCCTATACAATGTATTTACATGTACGTGTCTTTCATAAATGAAATTACTTGTCATTGGCATCAAAACAGCGATAATGACCGTGCAGAGAAAAGTTATTTTATTTTTCAGGAAAAAATAAATGCTAATACAACATTGAAAACATTTAACCAGGGATGTTGTTCATACATGCAATAACAGATACTAACTATGGGAAGCTATATGAAATGGGAAAAAAAGGGTGTTGACATTTATATTTTCTTAAAGCAGATCTATATAGAACCCAAGCCAAGTTTACTTAAGCTCAAATTATATCCAGTCATTTGCAGGTTCATTCAATTCATCAAGTGATGGACTATTTTAAATCAACGATCACATGTCTATGTATATAGGACAGACTGGGTATGATTGTAACATGGGGAGAGTTATAACAAACCAGTAGGAGTGATATGAGTCCATTATTTACCCTCTTCTTCACTGATCCCCCATGGTGGATATCAAGGCTATAAACATGTACATGCATATACTACAGAGAAAAAAATATATTTTGTCATAAGAAAGCAGACAGTAGCGGTAGGAGACTATTTTCTCAGAACGTCATATGACTTACAGTAAATTAGAAGAAATCTCAGGCTAAATATGACGCATGTTTCACCTGCTAATTTCAAAACACTGTGCTAATACATTTGCTGACGTTGAGGTAAACAACTACTCAAAACATTTAGACAAAATCACAATATGGCAGCATCCAAGTCACAAGACATACAGTTTTTTGATACAGGTAAAATGTGTCGCAACATTACCAGTGGTTAGTGGTGCTACGGAGCTGCACCAGCCTATTAAATAAATATTTGAGAGAATTAAATGAGTCGCTGGTGCTGAAGTAAAAAGTGTTACAACCATACCTGGCTTCCCCTCCCATGTTAATGCAGTAAATAGTTACAACTACCCTATCCATGGCCGCAACAAACATTAATTCTCCAAACGTGTCATACGTATGGAGAGACAAAAAAAAGTGACATTTACTTTAAGCAGTCACGAGGTATCATCGATGATTAGCTCAGATAAGCATCAACATCTACACACAGCTTTTACAGACAAATACTCCAACTCTGAACATAGGCTTCCAACTCCTGTGTGTAGGGTTTTTCAACTATTCAACAACCACAAACACACAAATAACACACCAACCGAAAGCAGAATTATTTCGAACTACGGGGAGACACGCTTCACATCTTTTGTTCAAAGTCCAACGCACTCCTTCCCCTGAACCAAACTGTTGACATGGAGTAGTCGGTGAAGTGAGCAAAATCCTGTATGCTTGTCCGGGGCAAAAATGTCGCCTAAGCCTGTAGTTTATTGCTTCAGGGGACAGTAAACTATAGTGAGAAAACAGTGTTCCTGGTGAAATGAAATAAGAAAAAAAGATGACAGATAAACACCTAAAAAAATATTGGTTAGACTAAAGAATTTCACCTGAAATTCAGTACTGAAATACATCAAAGTGCATTCGCATCTTGTAGTATCTTAACAAAAACATTCAAACGTGGCTCTGTATTTAATAGTTACGCTGTAGTTTGCTATTGTAGGGATGACAGAATGCTAAGTCACATCTGATAATTAAAAGTGAAATATTACATTATCTAATGTTTAAGTTGTGTCTGTGATCACTGACTGCTGAGCCATCGTTATAAGCTAGTTCCACAGACACAGGACCTGCTGCACCTCGGCTCTGAACGCCCCAGAGACTCCAGTTCAGGTCAGTTGAAAAGCTTGATTAAATGTGATTGAATTATAGATTCGATTTTTGGACTAAGCTAGCTGTTAGCATTAGCAGTCGGACTGTAACTGTCTACCTAGCTTAGCACAAATGGTGAAGAATGCTGAGGCTAACAGTGAAATGCTTCTCTATCACATTAGTCACTATTTCTTGGTTTATAGAAGACGTGAGCCATGATTCACTTTTACTGTGAACAAGACGATCTGATGATCGATCTTTTATTGTGCATGCAGACAACAGCTTTAGACTGACTTTACCACCAGCCAACAGTTCAGGTTTGCAAACGTTAATCGTAAAACAAAATTAATGTCGAGTCACTATAGCTGTAAAACCTCTTAAAGATGTTGATTCAGCCTTTCATTTTATGGTGGCTATTGGGTGTGTTCATTGGTACAGCAGTAAACAGAACGTCAGAACATTTAGCCTGTGTTTGACAATGGTCTTTGTCTCCATCTGGATCAAACTCTGCTATAACATATTGTCACATCAGTAAAGGGTAGATCAGTGACTTAATGCACGGCAGTCGAATCTGTTATGTCATGGTGTAAAATATACATTACCGAACATCAGTAACAGATTCATGTGAGATAACTGTTTATGGTTTTGGTGTTTGGTTCTGTCCAATATAATGTGTGTAATTCAATTCACTCTGACTCAGTTTTAAATATGTGAATCAAACAATTCCTTGCACTTAGATGCACATATTTTAAGCCCGTCTAATGCCCAAGTTATGGATATAACTTACAAATAGGTATTTTAATTTCGTTGGCAAAGGCAACGTGCCATCTCATTCCCTCATTTACTCCAACTGTCAAAGCATTAAGTTGAAAGTCAGGATGTCAAATTGACAGAACCCACTGCACCTCAACTCTGAATACCCCAGAGGCTCCAAAATGACCGATTAAATGTATGCAATTAGGTATGATTTTTGGACTGAGCTAGATGTTAGCTTTAATTGTCATAGCTAGAGTAAATGGGTAAAAAAGACAAAGCACTGAACATGAGCACTGAAACACTGAAATGCTTCTCTACCACATTAGTCAGTATTCCTGGGTTAATAAAAAAAGACACAAGATTCATACTACTTTTTTTTTTTTAAGAACAAGCATGTTTAATTACAGTACCCTCACTAACAAGCTGTCTTTTATTGAACATCCCAACGCTACAGCTTGGGATGGACTTTACCAACAGTCAGTAGTTCTTTTTTCTGTTTTGGTCAACGTTAATCATAAAACAAATGTGACATTTAAGTTAAGTGACTATAGCTGTAAAAATCTAAGTGAAACCTTTTTAAAGGCATTGATTCAGCCTTGAATTTTATGGGGACAGTTGGGTGTAGTGATTGGTACAGCAGTAGCAAGAACATTTTGTTGAAAGGCGGTCTATATCCCCATCTGGATCAAACCCTGCTAAAACATATTGTCACGTTGTGGGTCATTAAATGGCAGCTCAGCAACTTAACGCAAGGCAAGCATGTCTGTTATATGCAGCAAAACATACATCACTGAACTTCAGTGACCCAGCTTTTTGCAGCTCTGTGACATATTTGTTTATTACTTTTATTAGATTGTGATTCACCCTGGCTTAGTTTAAATATGTGGAGACCGAAGCAATTTCCGTGTACTTAGAGGCCGACTGTGACCAAGCCTTAGGTGGTATTTTCTGCCTAATGCTATTGTTCATTACCTGGTGATGTCAAGCTCTTCTAATGTCCGAATATAACCAAATATTACAAATAGGTATTTTAATTTTGTTGGCAAAGGCATATTGTGAGCGTGTCATCTCATTCCCCCACTTACTCAAACTGTCAAAGCATTAAATTGAAAGTCAGGATGTCAAAATGCCCATAAAGTATAACCACTATGTACTAGCCACTATGGGGAACATAATATGTGGTTACAGGCTATTTCAAGGCTATTTTATTCAATTGCTGTGACTGAGACATCTGTGAGTGTGTTGTAGTCTCCACATCTGCCAGACACTCATAAAGGTTTCCTGTGGATGTTGACATAAGTGTAATTTCAGTGGCACATAATATCAGAGTCATAACTGGCATATTGCCTGGAAGTGCTCAGATCCTGATAGACAGCCACTTTACAAGGTTGTAATGTACATTTTACAGTCATATAGTGGATCTGACACTTTTTTTAACATCATCCATACACTGAGGCCAGTTGGTTTTACCAGACAGCTGAGCTCCCCCATTTAAGCCTTGAAGTCACTCACTTCATAAATCTTCCCACAATACAGGTTATGGACATGACAGAATATTTAAGGCACATACATGACACTAAGTGAAAGTTAGTGTCAAGTTTTATGCGAGTTATGCTGCTGTTCTTGTATTGATTTTACAGTATTCTTTTGTCTTAGACGAGAAGCACTTAATTGAACAGACAGCTGAATTGTAGAACAGGAATATTTCAAGTTGATGGATTTTCTGCTTGGTTTTTGGAAGAGATTTTTTTTTTTTTTAAATAATTTTGACAGTGTATTTTATTTCATGCAAGAAATAAATCAAAAGTCTATCGAGACTATTGGAAAAATTCTATAGCGTCACAACTACACCTCTGATAGGAGCGTTTTTGTTTCAGCACTGGTTGTTTTGTTTTTGCCCCCAAAATATAAATAAGAATATGAGCCCATACAACTACTGCAATTTTTGTGGCCAATGTAAAGAGACAAAATTGTAAGAGGAGGAGGTTTGATATTAAGATGTGTTTATCAAGTTTACTTTTAGAAGTGTTGTTACCAGAGTAGTCAACTGCATTAAATGTTAGATATGTAAGATTCGTACATGCTTGGGAAATTTCTGTTTTATGCTGAGAGCTGGTCATTTATCGACTCCATTTTTAAGCTAATAAGATTGCCTACATTCATTTCTGCGTAATCCTTCTGCACACTCCCGAGTGGATCAGTGCGTCTTTTCTGCTCCTCTACGGCAGTAGCAATGTGCAACACTAGCTACCGTTACCTTAGAAAATTGAGTTAGCAACAAACGACCGACTCCCAGCGCAATATAGACACAACACAAACTTCATGTCAGCACACAAGCACACTTTTAGCTGACATATCAAGCTGTTATGCAGAGGTGGCAAAAGTCCACACATTCTTTATTCCAGCAGAAGTACAGATACGTGTAAAAGACTGTGGTTAAACAGGAATACTTATTTACTGCAGTAGAAGAAAAAAAGTACATGCTCTGAAATGTACACAGAGTATGGGAGGCTAAAGGAAGCCTTTGAGGGACATTTCTGTGTTTCTGTATAAAGCTAACTGACCCTCACATCATATTAATATATTGTGAAGACTATGAACCTGTTCAAGTAAAAATAAAATAAAATAAAAAGCAATATACTGAAAATAATATCAATTTTGCTCCAACGTGCACATCAGTTGTCGAAGTCAGCAATCGAACTCCGAACATTTCCGCCTTTCCTCTGCGCCCCAGTCTCCCTTTACTGTCTGTTTCGTCTTTGTACGTCTATTATGTGTTTTACGTTTTTGTCTTTTATTTTGTTTTCACCTTGATACATTTGTTGTGTCTGATATGCACCGATGGAGAGACCAAGGGATTGTCTTTCCTATGTGTTATTGTGTCATCCATCCATTCTTAATGTTGGGGAGGCGCACATTACTTGCACATATTAAAACTAAAACATACCATGCTTTTGAAAATAGAAGGAGTAGATGTCTGCATTAAAATGTAGGGACTAAATGGGAAAAGTTGTCAGAAAAATAAATACCCAAGAACAGATAACTGAAAACTACTTAAGTACAGTTATTTATTTTTTTTACTTATCACCTCTGTCTTAATGTGGAGGGTGCTAAACCTTTTCAAACTATGGCAGCAGCTCAACTTTAAGCAGTGATAATTACAATCTTAAACAACTTTCTCAAGCCTTTTACTTGTCCTGAAAGTGATATATATTGTGTGGTAATTCAAAAAATCCCCATTCTCCCATTCAGCTGGTTTCTTATGATCACCACTGACTACAGACTACAGAATATCCTTATAGAATTAAGCTGATTATGTTAAATAAATTTTACAGTTCAGGGAGGCTTAATATAATGTACATTTAAGAACAGTACCTTCTAATTTGGTTAATCCCAGTGAGACTTGGAATCATGTAATTACAGCAGTCACATTATTAAGGAACACAGTTAAATAAATATTGTTAATGAATTTGCTGGTACTGAAAACCAACAGATTTTAGCCACAAATACAGGCCATGATCTTTACAATTTTGCTTCAGCCAGACACCTTTACCTACATTGTTATGACGAGCTATGGCACTGTGCTCATGAGACTAAAATTTAGCTGATGGCTGTTAAGGATAGATTACTGAGAGGCTCAAAGGCGACATGATATCTGGGAGGGAAATTACTTGAGCTTAATGAAGTACATAACTCATTGCTCACATGCTACACACTATATAGCACAGTCTCTCAATCTGCGAGGACAGTTTAGAGGGCACTACACATGCTTGTAGAGGGTAATAGTTAATTTTCCTTGCAAGCTCCTCCACTGAGACCTATCTCCAGCTTGACCCAGTTTGTGGTGGAAATTATGACTCAATCATTACTTTTAATGGATGTTCAATCGTTGTAAGTTATAATGGTTTTTGTATTTTCTCTGTGTCAAATGTTAAGGACCTTTTGGTGTAGCTAATGTGACTTTCAATACCTACAGCATCCATGTACTATAGGACTGGACATAGAACAGGAGGTGGCAAAACTGAACTTGACTCTGGTAAAAAATAGAATTACTGATTCAACTTCTTTGTTGCAGTAAAAGTGAAAATGTACAGGCTCTGAGATGTACTCAAAGTAGAGAGAGAGAGTAAAATGTAGCCATTTGAAGGACATTTCTATCCACTGTTTCTGGACAAAGCAAACTGAACCTCGCGTCACATAAACATAATGTGAAGACTATTAAACCCTTCTAACTGCAACTAAAATAAAAAACAATATACTCAAAATAATGAACATTAACTTCACTCCAGTGTGAAAATAAGTAAATATAAAATAAATAAATATGATGTCTTTACTTTGCAGTCCAGTGTAGTCTCTTTTACCTCGTTTTTGCTATGCTTTGTTGTGTGTGCTATGCCCTAATAGATATACCAAGGGATCATCTTTTCTATGTGTTACTGTTGTGTCCATTCAGATTGAAATTGGTTTTGATGTTGGGAAGGGGCACATTGGTGCAAAACATTGCTGACTGGTTAATAGAGATTACCTTTATTAATCCCCGGGGGGAAATTCAGTGTCCATCAGCTCGAGACAACATTCTTAATCGCATTTTCATTGTCATTGTGATATGAGCATGCACATGTAACAAAGGTAAACACATCACTAAAGACTGCCTGAGACGCAATGAAAAAGAAAATCATTTTATTTACACACATCATGCATTCACACTCAGCATATAAGCATTTGGCCAATGCAACCCCCGCTAACTGTCAGCTAACCTCAGTTAAACTGGTGTGAACCAGTTGGTACTGACTGTGAGGCTAGTTTGTTTATTTATCACACATTACAGATCATAGTTTTGAAAATGTAAGGAGTAGAAAGTACAGATACTTGTGTTTAAATGTAGGTAGTATATCTGAAATCTCTACACGCACAGTACTGTATGTATTTTCTCCCAATTGGCATCTTTCAATCAAAACGATAGCAAAGACATCAATTGCTGTGGATCATAGATCCACCACTTCCTTTAGTGTGTACCTTTCACAATAAAAGCTCCAAATACATATGCTCACTGAACATAGTATTTCAAAGCATTTTACTACAGTTCTATTCACATCATGTTTAATGATTATATCTACATATGTCTTTTCATTCTAGTGAAATAGTCCCAAGTAACATTAATGTTAACTAAGTAATGCGGATATGACATCATTGACTGCCTACCAAATGAAAAGGACCATTACAGTGAATGCATTACAATGAATATGAACATCGGATATAATGTACACAAATACACAAGTCAACAAAATACAGAACACGGGCCTAGTTGTTTTTAGATATCTGCATAGAATATCCCCACTCTCTCATGAGAAGCAGGGCTATACAGTTTCAAAGATTGCGGCTGTTCTTATTTTTGAGCAGGTGTTGCATATTGTAAATCATTTCCAACCTTCACAGGGCTGTGAATGCTCCCAAATCCTTTTGGCAAAGGCATTTGTAGCTTCAAAGGCATCTCTGACAAAATAAACCCACAAAGAATGTTTTATCAGAGCACAAAAGACGGTTAGTGTAGTTTTTCATCGGGTTAACCGTTTCCAAATGGTTGGAGTAGTAGATTGGAAGTGAAGGGCGTGCTCCTGGGCGAGAGAGGGGAGAGTGGATGAGAGAGCGGCCCTAATGCGGCATCTCATTACAACCTCTGTCAGGATCCCTCTATTCTACCATCAGCTCCCCTTAACTTGGTGAGAGCCCAACTGTCGTTTCGAGTGAGTGTGCCGCCAAGGAGGCATTTACAAATAAATGAAAAATGTCACATTTGATTTCACTCCTCTCGGACTGCGGCGCCTCAGCTTTGTCACAAACTGTCTTTGTTGGTCTGGTTTCTCGCAGGTCCCGCTCCTGGTCGCCGTGGATAGGTTCTGGCAGGTTCAGGCCCTCTGCGTCTCTCCCAGGGTAAGCCCACAGACAATGACCTTCCCTTAATGTTGCTGAAACACGGATTCCTCTTTTTTTCCCTCTTCTGCTCCTCTCATCCTTGTCCTTGAATGGCATGAGAGCAGGAAGTTGGAGCCGGTTTGCGATGACGGGGAAATAAAGAGCTGGTAAAATGGCGTGGCATGTCGTTCAGCGAGAGTCAGCATGGTATCGTCTTTAACCCTTGGCTTTGTGGTTCGCCTGGGATGCCCTCGCTTTTGCTGCCGCCGCCACAAAGGCAGGGAGTTAAAGACACACTGCACCTTTTTGATATGCTACAATCGCTGAGATTATTTTATTTTGTATATTTTGAAAGAAATGCCGTTTTGCTTTGGATATTTGGACATTTTCTTTGCGACAATGTGTGATGGTTTTTTAAAAAATGCTGTAAGAATTTATACCTTCGTAGACGAATTTACGATATTAAAATGTACGCAACAACAAAAATGCTGTATATTCCATTGCCAGTGTGGAAACAAAAGAAATTAAAGCTCTTAAATTACTTCCACAAAATACGATGCGATAATGCGATATTCGTAAAAATCTATATTTTTTTAAAAGAAACGCTGTAGCTGTTTGCTGCAAAAAATCACATCGGGTACGTATAATGGGATTTCAAAATTGTACAGATGTACATTGTTGATATTTTGCTTTTGTTTTTAAGGATTGAATATCATAAATTTCATGTTATCGCACTCATTCATTTCACAAAGCGCAGGACTATGAAGCCATTTTAAATTCCACCTCACAGTCTTTGCCTTTTTTTCAGTTCATACCTACCCGAACAGTTTAAAAATAGCATTACAATGTGTTTCATTTCATGGAATCACTTCTGTTACAGGATTTCACAGCCGCACAATGACAGTGACAACATGCAAGAAACATGCTAGTGAGGCAGAATCATGTGTGCCTTACTGTATATCACATAATAGCCACTCCAGCATTCAGTCTGTATCATACTTCGTTTGCTGTTGCTGAATGCATACGTACTATATCAACGCTGAGCGCTGGCACTTCTTTAAAGCTGTATTGTCAGATAAAAGGCGGTCTGTACGTTACTGTGTGATATTTTAATGGCATGTTACAAGGATCCGTCAGATCACAGTGCGGCATCCCTGCTGAACCAGCTGAATGCGTGTTTTGATGTTGAAACTCTTACTGCAGTAAATGTCATTTTCATTAAGGGTTACTTTCAACCTGATAATACAGCCAATTCATAAGAAAAATACCTACAAAAGTTGAAGCTATCGCATCCTGCCATTCATATGCTAAGCACTTATGGAAACACTCTAAAGTATGTGAATATGTATACCTCCATAGGTTGTGCATTGCAACATGTTTTTAACCAGATTTTGTGGCACAATTATTGGAAAACAAAGTGTGTTGTCAAGAAAACAGCTTAGTTTTACTTACCTGCTGCTGCTCTTAACCATCTCCACACAGCATCTGGGGTATGCTCCATGAGGACACTACTGAAGTACTATTTGTAGCTTGTAGCATTCTTTTATGGAGTACAAATGCCCCATGCAGGCTCTCTGGAATGGGCTGTTAAGCCTCTTTAGTAACACTTTAAACAGTGTGTGTGTGTAGTGGGTGGGATGTTGTAAGGAGGGGAGACGGACGGCCTGTTAGAAGATCCTGAAGGCAGGACGCCTCTGCAGTTTAAAAGCTGTTAATGATGCATGTCGCTCACTGAGGAGTCAGTGGACCACAGCCAGCAGGTTTCTTAGACTAAATGTGTGTGTATGTATGTGTGTGTCTGAGCGGGACACCTGTTGTGCTCTCTGTAGTCGACCTTCCATTAGGCAATGAGGATGAATTACAAGTAGTAAAGCCTTGTGTTCAATAAAAGCACACTGGTGTTTTTCACTGCTGCTGCAAAGCTGAAGAACTGCTCATGAGGAAAGGTTTTTCTGGCTTCTAAATGATCTTGTGAAAGTTAAATTAGAACAACCCCAAATAAGAAATTGTTGGAAACAGTATGGAAAATGCTAATTTAAAAAGAATGTAGTGATATCAAAATTTACTTTCATTGTAGACAGTATCAACACAACATGTTTTATGTGCTGTCTCTCAACTTCATTTTATTTGTAAAGACACATCCATCTTTCACAATGCAATGCATTAAAAAAAGGTGGAACAGTAAAGCATTTACCACTTTGTAAACTTTTCATTTCTTTTCACTTAAAAGACATTCAGGGACTGAAGACACCATGTGATTTAGTGTTTGACACACTCATTCTTCCTGCAAACAAGTCTTTATTTATTCTCTATTGGGGACAAGTAGGGATTGCAGGCCAGTCCAGCACCAGCACCCTCTTTTTCCTCATCCAGGGCTTTGTTGTCTTGAAAGCTTCTGTGATGCATTAATGGTGCATCACAGAAGTGACAATGACCTTTGCCAAGGGCACTGACATGACCCCAGAACGTGAATGACCCTAGTTTCTGGACTTTCTGGACTCTGCTGGTAACAGTCTGGATGGGCCTTTTTGTCTTTGGTCCAGACCACAC
>JAPQRN010000019.1:11102717-11126103 GCA_037367275.1 Coranthus polyacanthus | reverse complement strand
CCCCCCCCCCCCCCCCCAAAAAAAAAAAAAAGAAAAAAACTTGGAATACTGATTGGTCTGACCTCAATCCACATCTCCACTGCATGATGGTCCATGACAAGGCTTCCTTTTGGCACAGTAAAGTTTGAACCCATGTGGTTCTGTCAGCTATAGATGATTCTTGATACGGTTATCCCTCAGATGGCACTGCTTATGCTTGTGCCCTCACACTTTACGCACTGAAATACATCCTTGAATCTTTTGATTATATTATGCACCATATTGGGTGGAATATCCAACATTGTTGTTTTTAAACATTTCAATAATTTCCTCATGTATTTGTTAACAAACTAGCGATCTTCAGCCCATCTTTGCCCCTAAAGGACTAGATCTTTCCTGGATGCTGCTTTTGTACCAACCTGCCTACCTAACGTTGTGGTCAGGGCTATTGACTTGAAATGGGAGACAAACACTGCTCTCCTATGTTTAATTCCACCTTATCCATCCCCAACCACCTCCCTCAAAAGGATTACCCTATTTGACGATGTCACCTGTCCACCATTCTACTTTATTTTTAACATGCACTTACTAATATGTGAAAAGCACTGGTCGATTTAATCACTTTCAAAAAATGATCACTATTGTCATTATCTAGTGAAGTTGGGCTGTAAATATATGGCTTCAGCAAGTTTGTTCTAATATAGGACCTGCCACCCTTAGTTTGTTTCTAACAATTACCCAATCAGAAAATTGCCTTCAGGATATCACAGGAGTTACACACATTCATTTAGACACTTGGGAGCTGACCACACTAACCTTGTCTTTCACTGGAAGCTGCTGAATAGCTGTACTGGAGCAGTGAGGGGTTAAATCCCAGCCTGGAGGGCATTGCCGCAGTTGGTGTTGAGACAAAGGTTATATCAATTTATAGTCTGTGTTCAGATTTTGAGGTGATAGATGAGACGTGAAAACAGGGAGGAACAGAGCAATGAGGTAAATCATAGAGATGTGAATACATATCCTGCTAATGTTGTTGTTAATATTTTGTTGTTGTTCTTCTAGAGTAAAAACAAATAAATACTAACATTTCTGACATAGAAAAGCATGGCCCTGTAATTAAGCTCATGTGTATTGTGGTTTAAACCTACAGCCTGTAGTAGTGCAGGCATCTTTGCTTTCATAGTTCACACCATTTAAAAAGTATCATTGAAGTGTTACAGTACAGTAGCCCATCCAACACCCATGATTTGAAAGTGTAGCTAATGCATAAGTATCTTAAAAGTGTTATATGCAGATTGTAAATAAAGATGAACACAGTGACGGCTCCCCAAAAGTGAAGCAAAAACATCTTGATCTCACCCTGGTGGCTGGCTGCTGTATAGATCGTAAATCCCACCCCTCCAAGTCAAGTCAAGTTATTCTATGGGACTTGACTTGACTTTGACCAAACTCAAAACTCATGCCCAATTTTTTTTTTTTTCCCAAACATGATTTTGGACTTGTTGATTTCATGAGACTGATTTGTGTTAAAATCAGTCATTGTTCATCTTCCTGATCATCTTTCTGATAAGATTTAATTTAAGTTATTTGATATTATAAAAATGGGCAAAAAAATCTGTCAGACCCACATCCAAAAACCATTCAGGTGGTTGCATGTGACGTCACCGAGTATCTAGACTGGTTCAGAATTGTGTCACACAGGAAACATGGCAGCTCCCGTGACCATGGGCATTTGGCTCCATTTTTACACAATGGGAGTGTCCATCTTTATATACAGTCTACGAGCAATACCACTGACAGTGTAGGTACCCAAGTGGCTCAACTGCCAGAGCAGTTTAAGGTCCTGTGTTTAGAGATTACATCACTATTATGTTTGGGTCCAATAAATGTACTAGTGGTGCTTTTGGGAATTATTCCGGTGTTAGTAAGATTTTAGGGCTATAGAAGACTTTGTCTACTGTGTGAACTTTGATTGAGAGCTCACTGACCTGCTGAGTCTGACTTTCTGAGCTCTTTTTTATTGAATAAAACATTTTCTTTTTCCCTGACAGACGACTCTACTGCAGTAAAAGTTCCACTAACAAGACCATCAAATTCAGATTCTGTCACACACATTTTTCATGAAGTTTATCAGAACTTAATTGCAATGCCGAGACTGTTAGCATAACTTAATAGCTTAGCCAATAAGGGCAGCTAGTGCTAATTTGTGTCTTTATATTATGGGAAGTTTACATAATTGTTATCAAACATACCCGTGTTAACATTTATCATGTAGCAGAAATTACTTGGTGGTGTTTAACATAACATTTTCTGATTAGCAGTGTTGTCAGTGTTTTCACTTAGTTAGTAGTAGTTATAGCTTAGAGCTTAGAGCTTATAGATCATCACCCCCAGCTCCATTCTCTAATCCAAATATGCTCAAAATGCAAACTCTGACTGTCTCTTCCTATAAAGTTATGCTAACAGGCAGCAGCATAAGAATTTGCATAGTAAAAAAAAAAAGTATTGGAATATAACATGGGATATATACATGATGTCTATGAGCAGCCATGATTATGGAGCTGGAGCTGAGTTTATATTTCAGTGCAACAGGAGCATATTAATGGTTATGTTTTGTTTATTTTTTATATGAGACTCACAGCAGAAATCCCATATCTCTGAAAACTTGCACAAATGTAAGTGAAAGTTGCTGCCCAGTTAGTTAGGCAATTATGTAAGAGGCAAAATATGTATTTTGTAGTCGATGAGTCAGTCTCTCCCTCAGGCCTTTTCATTATTCTGGAGCTTTTTTCACAAGATGGTTAATCCAGTTTTCATGGAAATGTAGACGCTAGTGTTTTCATCATGCCTCTGATTGTAAAGTTCATTCTTAGCATTTGTTGGTAAATTTTGTAAACTTCACAACAGCTTTAAGCAAACATTTCATTTACAGTTGTCTCACAGCGTAACCAGTGCTATTTAATAAAAGCTTCATCACATCCTGCTTGAAGACTGATCATATCTAAATCACATTAAACTGAAACTTAGGGTGTGAGTAAAGAGGAAGGTGCACAGTACGTCCCCATCAGTGCTCTCATCTTTAGCAATGATGAAGGCATTTTTGTAGCAGACATGGCTGATGAATATCACCAAGTACAGTGCATTATGTTCAGTGTCCTTAGTGTTGACAGGATCCTTGGTCACTTGTGTTGCGTGTAAGTTGTGTGAAAGTCTGTGTGTGTGTTTGGCATGTGAATGATGAGATCTATTCACTCAAGGTGACTTTTGAGGAGTCATCCATTTCTCCAGTCATTGTCTTCCATTATTTGCTCCAGTGCACCACTTAGGCTACATACACACAAGCAATCATGGCTATTACTTGACTTCAATGTATACTTCAGCCTATATAGTGCACAGAATACATATGAGGCTTATTGAGCAGCTTGCAGGTTAACAACCACAGATAAGTAATGTGTAAGAACATGTTTTAGCAACTGGATTTTAGTTTAGGTTTTAGTTCTTGAAAACAAAAAAAGTTGTGTGACACAACAGAAGGAATATAGTGATGCAAATTTTGACAACAGTGATCGAAAATAGAAATTCATACAGTTATGACAGTTCACAGCCTTATTATTTTGAGCCTTCTGGCAACAAAAGGACTTACAAGAAACAAGCATAAGGAAAAATAACTGATAAGTAGGAAACTGAGTTATGGAGAGAGGAAAAAGAGAGTCTATTATGTTTTAGCGAACACTGTTGTTATGTTTCTATGACATACAGCACCAAAACAAGGACTTATTATCCATTACTGGGAAAAGTATGTATATTTACCCCAACAGAAGGTAATGTCTTACTTCATATTATTCACACCCTCCAGGATTTTGCATTTCAGGATAAGAAATATGTAAAGAAAAAAAAAGTATTTCTTTGTAAATTAAGTACCTGAAGGGTTTTTATTCCACAACATGGCAAAACCTGTATGGAGCTCAAATTCACAGTCAACATACCGAGCAAAAATGATAGCACTAAAAGTATCAAAATTAACAGGACATTGATAGATGTGTTCTTGTGTTCTTTTCAGTACCCATGATAAAAATATCAATAAAATAATAAATATCAACATCTTGGTATTTTCACTACATGAAACAAGGAAGTGAGTTTTGCACAGAGGACTGCTATGATTGGAGAAACTCACATGAAACGACAATCACTGGGCAAATTTGCAGAAAAGTTACGGTGATTGGACAAAGTTCCATGGTTGTGCAGAATTCGCAGGGATTGGCTGAATTTCCGTTAATTGTGGCGACTGCAACATCATCTATTTTATAGTGCACCGCAGCGGAGGTCAGAGAGGGAGGAGGGAGGTGGGGGTTCTGCTAATGGACGTCAAAAGTCAGAAACGGATGTCCCCCTCAGCAGAACGTTCACGGAGAGTGTGTCGCTGCCGGCTGCTCTGACTCTCAGCTTCCGTGGTGAAAATACTTTTTGTCAACTTTGGTAATCAAAGTTGACAAAAAGTATTTTAAGCCAGCGCTGGTACGACGTCTTTTGACTGACTCCTCAGCTGACCGCCGTCTCTTTGTGGCACTGTAACAGCAGTTCGACCTGAACAAAAACACTTTTTCTTTGTCTTTAAAAGGAATATAAGGAGTGACTTATTTTTCCTATAGTTGTAAGTTTTATTGAAGATGAAATATCCTGGAAAATAGCAACTGAGAGTATAGATTTATAAACCCAGAATAAATTCTACCTAGAATTTGGTTTTAATTCAAAGCCCTGATATATTAGCACCAGCTGAATTCCTCTGTCACAGTATGCTTTCTGTCAGAAATCTGTTGCATAGACAGTATAAAACTTCAATGTGACAAATGTTACATGGACCTCCATTTGATTGAGGAAGTCATTTCTGTCATCATGCTGTGAACTACAAATTCTACCCAAGAGAAATTTCCATTTCACAACACACACACATCTGGAGTGATCTAATTGTAGGCTTGTTTTACACAGTGCCATGTGATCTCATGTGTGTGTTCCCAGAGGGCATGTTCTGACTGACCCTACGCTGCACTCTGCTCTACTTTATGGAGCCTATCACTGCAGCTGCCAGCTTCATTTGCTTCATAGACACCTCCGTGTCCAAATATGTAGTGTTTTTGTCAGACTGATGTGGCCTATGATGTGTAAAATATACATAAATTGCACTTCATTGATATTTTCACAGATATTAACCAACGTTGTACTTTGCTTGACTCAGACACAAGGGAACAAAAGGCCTAGAGAGTTTTTGGGGTTTTTTTACAGTCAAACAAACACAAAAAATGACATAACTGTAATATAAATGTATGTTTTTTCTATTCCAAGATGAATGATTACTACTGCAGTACATGTCTGCGGCTCACTGGGATGGAAGTGCATTGTTGTTCACAGACATTTCAAGTCTGAGTGAAGACTTAGTTGAAGTCCATTTGGAATTATCTCAATACATCTAAAAGGTTATCTTCAGATTTAAATGCTGTTGTCAAGGAAATACAAACATGCGACCTTACAACTTAACAATGGTCACCGTGGCATTTTTTTTTTTTAATGCCAGTCAATTGATTGCTTTTTTTAATAAGAAAGGAAGCATTGGAAATAATGTGAGTAATTAGAGACAAATCTCTCATTCCTTTCACATAGCTAAAAGTATGTGCACTTTAATTATGTGCATCCAGCAAAAAGGTGACACCACGGCAACGTTTCCACTGTCTGAGTATTTTGAGCTCCTCTAATAAGATCTTTCATGACTACATGATTAAACACTGACAGGCAGCCATTGTAATTAGCTGAATGACCATTCAGGTATAATGTGAATGGCAGTTTGATTCATTGTAATTCTGAATGAGTCACTCGCTTTCATACTTTATCAACCCTTTCAGAAATGTACTTCTATGTAAACTTCACCTAATTTAGATATAGATTTGCATACTAAAACATCATAGTCACTCCGATATCAATCTCTATGAGTTTGAAAACGACCGTCTACAAAAATAAGTCATACGAGGAAAACAACTGTGTTGAAATCAAAGCTAGAAGCGGGAACTTGTCAGACACAATAAAAAGCTAAAAAAATAGACTTTAAAGTGCCTTTTGTATTTTTTGACTGATTCGGCTGATTTAAGGCCATGGGGACTTCTAACCCACAATCTGGATGCAGCTGCAGCAAAAACCATGTTACCTACCAGACTTAACCTGGACCTTTAAAACCCCTCGAGGCCCCTGATTAATGGACCTGAAGGACCTAATACTGCACACAGACAGAATCACTACAAATCCATATAGTGTTTTTAGCACCTGGGTATGAGATTATATTTTCTTTGCTTGAGGCAACAGTTTCCCTGACTTGCTGCTACTTTGACACAGAGGGCCACATTCATTGTTCTTGGTGACAGACTGAAGCTGCAGCTCCTATCTCTACAATCCACAAACATTTCACATTTGCGGTTATCACAGTGTAGTGCTCAGTAGCTCTGAGATACAGAGAATACATTCTGCTGACTCATTCTTACAAGAAGCTAATGAATCCACAAAGTATATCACTGACACAGTTGGTTTAGTCAGTGCCAGTGCTGTGATTTGCGACTCTTTTGATAAAAAAAATTATCACATAAATGTTAGTCTTCTGTGTATTTGTGAACAATCTTTCACTTGTTACCTAATGAGGATTGGTTAGTCTGTGGGGCTCAAAGATAAGGATTGCCGGGGGAAAATGAAATGCCACGTTAGGCTAGTAAATCTAGAAACTCATCTGCCCGACTGTGAAAGGTTGACGCTAGAATAGTTCGACCAGAGGGATGGGGTCTGCTGTGACTGGTTGTTACATGGTTAGCGGTAAAGTTACAGAGCAGCTCAGAGATTTGTCCTTTTCTACTGCAAATGTGAAACATGAGTTTCCCGCTACATTTCAACAGAAAATTTTGTACTTTCTGAAATTCACTACATTTTATTCACAGTTTTTACTAGTTTGAATTAAGATTTTGCCATTGAAACATGTACAAAGAGCTTGTGAAATATTGTTTAATGCTTTGCTATGGATGAAATTGTATGTAAAAATATAGTTGTACAAATGTCAAGATGTTATGGTGTGAATTTGCTGGCAATTGTAATAATTTAGAGGTTTGGTATGTTGGCTAGACAAAGCAATATTATGATGGTGTCACTCTCAGCACTGAGACTATGTCTGAATTTGTACAAACTATTTCTTTTAGGTGGTACAGACACCTGCTGAAGCTATTTGTGCTTTTAATCGGGCTCTGTAAAATCACAGTTCAGAGGTTTTTGAAACACATTTTGTCCCTACCTGTCAGCAGCAAAGTAGAGCAGGCAAAACCACCAACAAGCAAGTTGGCAAAGTTCACAGCTGATATGTGTTTTAACACTGTCACTATTACGTGTTATGGCTGAGCTTTCTGAACAGAGCCAGGCCAGGTGTTCAACGCCTGTTCCGAGCCTTATGATAAGACTTGCTTGTAAAAATAAGTCGATGGTTAAATTCTGGGCTGATAGTGATTTAAAATGACAATTTGGCCGATAGCCAATGCCGGTGATATTTTCTGTTTGTTTCTTTTGTTTTTGTTGCTATTTATTCCCTCCTTTTGCGCCAGGCAAACAAAGAAATCTTCATTAAAAAAACTAGGCTCATTACACTATCTTTGAATAAGCACAATTTCAATCATACAGATTTCAATCGAACAGCCTTTAATATAACAGATAAACATCTGCCACTGCCTGGTGAAGTGACATCACATAAAAAATGCATATCCATAAGAGACAACTGTGTTGGCCTTGAAATACCTCAAACGTGCATTGTAGAGTTTGTTTCACAGTATTTTATAGCTAAGCCACTTTTCAGTTGTCTCTTTTGGATATGTATTTTTTTTAGGGATTCACATTGGTATCAGCCGACATTGGTATCAGCTGACATCTTACATGGCAAGAGCCAACGTCGGCCGACACCAGTGTGCATTCCTAAAAAAATGCATATCCAAAAGAGATAACTGGCTAGGACTTGAAATGCCTCACATTGTTGGTATTGTGTAACAGACTCTGTAAAGCACAGAAAGAGCAATTCCCCTCGCTGGAATTGGTGAGAATTGTCAAGAAAGTACTCTTTGTCACCATGTATGACAGGCTACAACATATCGAGGCAGTGATCTCTCTCACAAAAGGTTAGCTTTGCAGTATACTTGCCGTTGACATTTCCCACCTAAATTAAATACAGGGCAGAGTCATGAAGGTGCCATCCACAGTGCAGTCTTAGCTCACTTCCTCCTCTTGGTTTAATGTTTTCTTGCAGGTCTGTCAATGCATTAACATGATTTAGGGATTGGATTGTCTGGTTCTTTCTACTTTTGCAGCTACCCATATTACCTCAGAACTGTATCTCAAAGTTTTTGGCCATTTTTTGCCCAGTCAGTTTTTTTTCATATTGTGTCTGTCTGTGTTTAACACTGTCACTCTCACCAAAAAAAAAAAAAGCATTCTTGATTCTGGCTTTACTTTTTCTCTGCTCTGTTTCTCTCTATCTTTTTCTATCAATTTTGCCCCTCCTAGCCAGCCTCTTCTCGACCTTATCGCATCCTACAATGACACATAACTCAGCAGCACACCTGCGATCCGTGACAGCTGAGCCCCTGGCCTGGTGCAGCGCTGTCACTCAGCTAGCTAACTGCCATTAAACAGCATGACCCTGCCGCCCCATTAGGCTCGAGTCAGATGGGAGTGTCAAACCGTTCCCCCATGCACCTCACTGTTTGGCACTGCTGTGCACATGGTTTTGGTAGAATTAAAAAGCTCAAGAGGCTTGAGCCACTTTCACCACAAGACAGTTATTTCAATTCCTTCAATTTGTAAAATGCTTGTGGGGCTAATATTTCTACTTCAAAACACTAATAAATTAACTAAAATTATCATCAGTGCAAACAAATAACAGTTTTGATGCTGTGTCAAAGATGTCAGTTGTATTGCTAATAGTTCCTATCAGAAAGGCCTATAATGATTGGAGTACACATACAGAGTACAGTATTGGTGTGTTTGGGCTGAGTATGAAGCATATAATTGCCCTGTGAAATTATTTGACCGCATGTCTTTACAGTCTGTTTATTTGGTCTAAACAGCCAACATAAGTACCTGTGAAGTTCTTAGTCGTACCCAGTGTGCGCCAACCATCCAAGTGTATTTTTGCAACAACACAGGCTCATATTGACATTTTTGATTTCCTTTTTTCTAAGTTGCACAATCTCCTGAAAATAAATGAGGTCAATCCCAAGGGGCAAGGACTTCGGCTCCAACATGAAGTCAATGTGGAAGTATCTTAAAGTTGCAATACCACTGATGGCCACTGGGTGCTGGACCCAAAAAGTACTGGCTCCCATAACCTTACATTGAACTTCTTAAAAATACAGTCAGTAATTTTTTTTTCCAGGAGACAGTCTGGTCTTGTTTTTTTTTTATTTAGATCCTGTAATAAGTGTTGTGGTGGTCCATCTTTAAGTTATTGCTTCATTAATAAGATTTTAGGATGAATAGAAGGCTTTGACATGTCCTGCACCAGGCTTTCGGAGCTTTTGTTTATTGAATGAAATATGTTTTCTTTTCTTGACAGACACCTAGTTGGGGTTAAATTACTTTGCTGCACAAATGCTTGGTGAAGTTACCATTTTACTGTGTCAGTAAGCTAGCATTTATTTCTGATCCCTCTCACTCCTTTTGTCCAAATACGGTCACTTGTGGCTCCAAAAAGCCAACATGGCGATGGTCAAAATGCAAACTGGCTTCAAAACAACAGTGGCATCATGGTTCAACTGTCTGCTAATTATAAACAGTCTATGTTCATAAACATGGTTTATGGTTTATGGTTTCCACTTATGTCTTTAGACCCTGCATGAACTTTATATGCATCATACTGCCACTAAAACGTGCTAGAAGTCTAAAGTTCTGACTGAAAATCCCTCCATAGTGGTTTGTTCTAAGAAACTGTTTTAAACATTATGCAAGTTTCAAGCAATTTCCTTGTTTAATGGATTCCTTGATTCAACTTTGAAACCACAGTATTTCCAGCCTTTGCTGCTTCCCTTTTCCAATTTTTACATTTTTTTGATGGAACAAGAGGTACTGACTAGTGAGTGGGAACATGCCATGATGACCTTGTCTGCGGATGAGGAGGCAGAGGCAGTCTCTTTAACATCTAAGCATGTTTAAATATCTGTTTCTGCCCACAATTTTCATATTTTATACTTTTTTGGAGTATTTGGAGTAAGTAGTACAAGTGATTATAGAAACAGCTGGAACTGAACATTAAACTAAACACATAAATCTAGGTCATTTCTAGGGACTTTTTTTTTTATTATTGAGCTATTATTTTCATTCAAACCAATTAATTGGTCTATCTCTAATAATTATTCTCTGATAAACAACACACTATACCAGGTAAAGTAGTGCTACATTCACTGTTATTTGTTAACAGTTATGTTTATATACTGTAGTATGTATTATCAACATATAAATGAGCTGTTCTAAATTAATTTGTGTCAATTACCTCTTCATTGTGTGGTAATTAGTGCTGATGATGAGAAGACACCTCCATAGTCATAGTCATCTTCTGTTTTCAGAGACAGACATTTGATGAAATGACTTGAGGGGACTAAGAGGCAATGCTGCTTTTTTATCATACATCTGGGTGCTAAATAATACAGTATTATGGAGCTTCTCCTCCCTCTGGTCTGTGAATCATTACCATTGTTGGTCTGTTTCCTTTTCAGGTGTAAGAGGTAGTGCAGAGGAGCTAGCCAATAGGTCAGATGCTTCCCACAGTGGTCTCATACTGCCTGGTAGAGGATTTCTGCTCTGAAAAACCTTGTTAACAAATGCTTATTTGGACTTGGACGTGTAGACAGACATGCGTATGTCAAGGATACAATGATACAGATAATACAATGAAATATTACAAGCCTGCCTTAATCTGAATTTATTACTACTGTTACTATTTTATTGATGGATCCTCCTGTATCACTGTACAAGATTTTTTTTACTCTTTGCACTTGTAAAGATACGTTTACATGGCGATATACTGCATATCATATGATGATAGAAAAACAGTTTCCCATACTGTTTTTCCCACTAAACAAACATGGAGCAGAGAGAACGTGACATAAAATGAGGTATTTTGAATGGGAGAAGAGCAAAATGAGAAAGACACTTTTTTAGCTTTGCCAGAGCTATGATGTAGGCATGGTTGCATTACTGGTTTTTAACCTACCTGATCCCTCACTAACCCTTTGCAGCTCACTTTTATTTACCAACTAAACTAAACTAAACTCTCCATGGTTTGTGTAGCTGCTGAACAAGCAGGACATGGATGAATTTTATATGGATGAATGGATGGATTTAAATGGATGATATTTCCCCATACACTAAGAGTAAATGTACTTTCTGCCTGAGTCTGCAGTATGTAACATTCATGTCAGCTCAACAGTAAAAGTTTCCATATCATCACATGTGATAAGGTGGCCACTTGTGATGTTCATCTGGAAGCAAAAACAGATTGAAACCTCTAAGGCGAGATTCCTTGAGTTCACCTCACTATCTTGGACTTAATAATCTCTTTTAATGTTGTTGCTTTAAAACCTCTGAAGTTGTAACAACCTCAGCTAAAACTCTGGAGCTTCCTGCACTCTTTAGCACTCAGTACTGCTTCACAATCCCTGAGGGACGGCAAGGGAGTTCAGTTTCCAAAGAGGAGAAGCAGGAATAATTAAAGATGGGGAAGTAGAGAAAGAAGGAAAGAGTGATAGGAGGGTCGACAGAGTTGTGAAAAAGTACATAAAGCAAGAAAATTACAAGATAAAAGGGGAGAAGCATTCATCGTTCTTGTTTTGTCCCTAAATATATACAGAATGAGTAAATATGGTACACTTTTGTTGGAAACTGAACGCAATGACACAGCGTAAACATATTTTGGTGTCATCTTCAGTGTGATTGCAACTATGGACAACGCAGCCATCTAACTGTAAGTTTAAAATTTTGAAAATACCGCTGTTGCTGGGTCACGAAACGTAGTTTTAAGATTTTTGTTAAGACTTCAGATCTTTGGTCGATGTAAGAAGATAGAGCCTACATGTTTTCAGAGATCTCCTGCTAGCTTGGCTTGGCTGTTTAAAAATGACCCATCTTGCAACATGATAATGCGTATACTGACACATTGACAGTTGCGGATTCTGTGATCTGCATGGCTTTACGTAATGTTTTGTATTGCTTTAGCTTGCCTGGAACCTGGGAGAAGGCGTAAACTAAAAAATAGCATCTGATAGTACCTGGTGGTCCCTGCTTTCACATTAAGTTAAACTACATGAATTTGATAGATGTGCCTATGTGCAGCCCAAAAGGCTTGGGTCCTTGTTTCAACAAACAATCAATTTCTGTTTGAAAATGTTGACTTTTATATAGCTGTAATGTGTGATAATGTGTGAGAATGTGTGAAATATTCCGACGTCCACTCTAGGTTTTAAAACAGAATATTTAGAGTCAACCTTTCTACTTTTGGAGACTCATCTCAAGCTGATCAGGGAACCTTTCCTAGTACATGTCAGCCACTGCCATCAGTGAATGTCATCTTATTTGCCGATAGGCTGAGGGCCTTCAAGAAGACGAATATTGGCCGACACTGATGTTCAGTGATAGATTGGTGAATCCGTACTGCTGATGTTACAAATCAGTTACCAAGGTGAGCAAGAGTCAACTTGAGGCTTATTTTAGTCCAATAAATAGCTGTACAGATTCTACCTTTCACTGATTTTTGAGGGTCATTTTTACTTTCCTTTGAGGACATTGTGGGCTGTATTTGTGCCCATGTGTGCTGTAGACTAACAGGACTATAGACATTTAGTCCTGTTACCATCCACTTTGACTAGAGCTTAGAGTGCATCTCAGTCAATACAATACAATTTAATGCCCTTCATCCCTACTTCAGGTGGTATATAACAGAGTGCACAAAACACAGAAGGCGTCACTTCACAGCCTGATTAGGCTTCCTTTCCCTAGTGCCATCAGTGAACATACTTGAAGCTGAACATTATGCTTGAACTCAGTGGATGTATTTACATTAAAGGCTCTTTACTGGTAAATGTTGCTTCTTTTCAAATTCCCTTCATGCCTTAGTATCTTCACTTTACAATAATTTTAATTTCAAGCGATTCAAGTCAAACACAATGCCACTTTGTGCATCATATCACCTCTGGCATTAAAACCACAGACAGATTTAAGGGTATTTAGCCCTTCAGACTGCGGCTGATGGTGTTCCAAGGTTCCACAATGCTAACTGTGGATACCTACTTGGAATAAAGGAGATTATTAAGCACTAAGAGGATTGGCTGGTGAGAGGCATAATGTGGGACAAGCCTTTCCCTCTCAGGGGAGCAGCTAGCGCACACAGGGAGATGATCAATGGTAGAGATAGCAGTGTTGTTTAGAACGAGATTAAAGAGATTAACACCAGTGGCTGTTTTCCTCCAAGGCTGCTGTTTAAACCCTAAACACTTCTTAAGTATCTGTAGGTTCAGTGAAGGGTTTTTTCTTTAGATATGAGCTCCCAATTCTCTTAAGGCTTTTTCCTGCTTTTTGTAAAGAGCCTGTGTAACTGTTCACCTGAGGCAGCTGTTGAGCTTTTTAGTTACCTGACCCCCTTTAAGCTTACATTTAGCCAAGCTTACCTTCCTCAGAGGAGCAACAAATCCTGCGGAGCAGTTCTGAGTCGAGAGGGGAGGAGGTGGCTGGGACAATGTCTAAAAATAATGCTTGCTGGCCGGAACATCCCTTTTAACGACACTTTTAAATGTCCTTCAGAGAAAAGTGGGAGAGGGGGTGCCACTTGCCACACAGAGGTGTTTTGGTTATCAGTTTGGCATTTTTGACAGAAATGCAGTGTGGATTATGATACTAGAAGCATCCAGAATGCTTTGTCCCTGCCAGAGCCCACAGATAGCCATCAGTAGCCTCATGATAGGCTTTGGATGTTGCTACCTTGCCTCTGGAGCAATCTGACACACGCACACACACGGACACAAACCATGACACAACCCAGCACACACATTGAGATGGCAGATTGGAATCAGTGCTGAGTGAATAAAATGGGGCAGAGAAGGGAGCATTATCAATATCAAGTGATTCATTGACAATACAGTATGCTTGACACGTTATAGGTCTCGTACAGTGTATTGTGTATTAGATCTTTGTGACACCTTTCTTCCTCTTCAGTCTCGGGAACCTTCTTTCAAGCAGCGCAACATTTATTATTCTAGCTGTTTTCACACCCTGTCATTCACCACCTCTCCACCAGATGTCACCTGCCTCTGTCATGCCATGCACACCTGTTGTTCAGGGACACACATCCCTTGTTAAGTCCTAGTGTACGCAGGTCCCATTTGGAAGATGATCAGTGTGGACGGACGTGATGATAGCTCCCGTAAAGTGAAGCCAAAACATCTCCATCTCCCCCCGGTCGCTGGCTGCAGAATAGGTCATAAATCCCACCTCCTCCTTGTCAACAGAACTTGGGCCAAACTGAAAACTCAAAGAACACATCCAATAAATGTTTCCCAAAGGTGATGCCAGACTCTGTAAGTATATTTTGTCAGGCTGATTTGTGTTCAAGGCATAATTTGTGTGATCACTTGTGATCAGCTGTAGTGACCCATTGCTGTCAAGAAATGGTCAGACATGGGTAGAAACTGTGCTTTGCAGCGACATGGCGGCTCCTATAACTGTTGGATTTGGCTTCATTTTTATAAAGCGGGAGGAAGCAGTGTTGCATCATCCATCTTTACATTCAGTGTATTTGTGTGTTTTCACTCCAATTCAATTTACAGACATTTACTTACAAATATTGTATAATTTTACATTGTTTCTACTTATCACTTTCCTGGAAAAAGTCAAGGGCAAAATCTCTCTGAATAATCCACACAGTGTGCTATAAACCATTTCACTGAACAAAATCCCATTTTCTTTCATTGAATCTGGTCAGAGCCAGAAATCTGACAACTGGAAACATCCATGGAAACTGCATACAAGCCTACATACCACCATAACAAAAGGAAGAATAACTGAATTATATGGGTATAAGACTAGTGACACTTACAGAATCTACAATCGTTTTTTTCCATAGTAGTAATTTCCATCACTTTACAATAAGAAACAATGTAAAGAAATCGCTTTACTCCGACAGTTTAAGGACACACTAGAAGCTGGGTACGTAGACTTGTACTGTACAACAGGATTCATTGTAGAGATACCTAGATAATGAGGTATTGATCGTGGACGTGAACTGTTGCCAAATAGTTGGAGGCCTTTCGTCACTTAAAAACAGATTGGGTACAAGCATCGTCTTGACTGCAGCAAATCTTAAGCACTATGATTAATAAAGACATCTTTCTATACAGAAGACCAGCTGAAATATTTTAGGGGACAGCACTTCAGAAGCCATTACCATGAAATGGTTGTATTTATCCTGATGTGAAATAGCAGCTACTCTATCACCTCTTACATTTTTACGACGAGGCTCTCTTTCATAATCTCAGCTCTGCTCTAATGTGTTGCCCTAATCAGCCTTAAATTGTCATCTCGGTTTGATTTAACTCAGCCGTAATGAGAAATCTGCCTTTAGAATGACAGCAGTCATCCATTTATCCCTTCCACTCGCTTCACATGGCCTCTGGCACCTCCCCTGAACCGTCCAAATTAAAGTTGGAAGAGAGATCAGAGCTGGATTGTGTGATGACAAAAAATATGTATATTTGTCTGGACAGGGTATTGGGTTTTTCATTATTCATATTGTAGGCTTATGAAAGGCTGGGATTATTTGAAAAGTTGAATTTAAAGGGTTTTCGGAAAAGGAGAACTAATGGGCTCTAGTGAAATATATTTATTAGCATTGTGACAGTGTTGACTTGATGGAAACGGAGTGTGAGGGTGAAGTCTGAAGGGATAATTTTCCACAAGGAAAGGCTCCTTTGTGTTCACCAAGCGTCATTCAATCTCTATTTCTCTCATGTCTGCCAGCGATTATCGAAGATTGAAAGTCAAATGAAAGCAGACCTGTTTCCATTTAGGCTGTGTTTACTTGGGGACATGTTTGTTAGGGCTTTGTTGTGTTTTAATGGGAATATGCCACTGGAGTCTTGGTGTAGAATAGAACCTGTGATCTCTGCTGCTTTTCTCACATCACAATGCATTACCTTTCCGTTGCTTTTTTGCTGCCCTGACACATGTTTCAGCCTACTTGAATGTCAATCAAGTAACAGTGTAGTAATAATCACTCGCTTACTGCTGTGTGAGCATGTAAACATTTTTTTGCGTGTTAGTGTTGTAAGTCTACATTCGCATATTTTCTTTCTATGTTTGAGATATTTCAGTTCTATCCCAGTAACTAGTATCGGAATCAGACTCTTGTATGTTAACTCCAGCCTAAACCTAAATAATTTTAAGCCAGATGCTCTTTGCGCCCATGTGTTTCATAGGCTCACTAATTGTATGGACATTTGCATATGAATTCCAAGGCTTCTGGCAGAAAAAAAGGCTTTCTAACACGGAGTTAACATTGTGAAAGTTTATTTTTTCCTAAACATAACCAAGTAGTTTTGGAGCCTAAACGTAAACTTAGAAACAAAGGAAAAGTCACATAGAACATGCATAGACATCAGTGTGCTGTGGCTGTTATCATGGATGTAGGTAAACGCAGACAGTTGTTAGCTTAATAATGCAGTTAATGTCAAAGAAATGATTGGCTCCCAGCTCAAAACAACAAACTTCACAGGCTCGTGTGAATCCTCCATGTAGACTCTTTTATCTGTTTTGTGCTTTTTGCTTATACCTGCAGCGCGTGATCGTTTTTTTAGCATCACTGGGCAATAATCTCATAGTTACCTTTCAGCATATTGTAAATCAAGTGGTCTGAGAGAACACAAGACTTCTGTACCTACTCCTTGCCTGTGTTTTCAGGCTGAAGAAAATCTACCCGGGATGCTGATGTTGGCTAATCACAGGCATTTGCAGACAGGTAGGTAGGGGGGTTAAATATGTGATTGACAGCTGTAATTACCAATCGCTGACCATATTCCGTCAGACATGGCATTACCTGTCTGTAATGTGAATGCAAATGTAAAACGTGTCCATATGTGCACCAGTTTTCAGACAATGTTTTCAAGGTTTCAAACCTGGAGTAAATCTAATAGGCCTACATCGGAATAACGGTGACAAATTTGAAACTCTGAAAATGTATTGGACAAATGCTTTAAAAGGGGTGCTGCAATTGTGAAGAAGGAAAACTCAACTAAAAAATAATGTTTGCAGAGATTTGAAAAAGAAATTTGAACATTTTTCATCCAGTCAAAACATTACACAAGCTGTCAAAACTTAGTTTCCATCTTATGAAAACCTTTTTAGTAGATATCGCTGAGTTTCAACCTTTTGAAGCTTTATTTTTTTCCCTTTTGAAATATGACATATTCATCCCACAGTTTACCTGATTGCTATTCCCACAAGTCCCTCTTACTGTGTTCCTTTCTCACTCTCACACACACACACTTTTCATGGCCAGAATAGTTCAGTTGCATCCTTGACATGAGTCAGTTGACATGAGTCGGAGGCAGTGCCCTTGTGTATTATATGCAGTGAGCATATAGGGCAGAAAAACATGCCACGATTGATAGAAATCATCTCAAAAGCATGCGACTCCAATGAATAGGACCATTTGGAACCAATTCTCAACTGGAACCAGGTCTTGATTCCCATCCAAATCCTGAACTGACACAGGTTTGAAGTAATTCACTGTACCCTGCAGACATATAATACTACATACGCACTAGATATCTGACATGTATTTGTGTGCAAACAAATGGTGTGAGACAGGACATATCCCCAGAGTGTGGCAGCCTTGGCTATAAATCTGTGTTCAAATGCAATCATAACAGCCTATATTTTAAACCTGCTAAATTCAGTGATTGGGCTTAGTAGACCTTGATAACAATAATATGGGAGTTGTTTTTTTCACCTAACATCAGTTGTTGGCCGCATATTAGTCTAGTGACAAATTAATTGATCTTTGCCTGAGGTGAGGAGACACATAAGCTTTCTACTGTTACTGGATCCCTTTCAGAAATCATATTTTTTCTAAAATTGCTGAGTACTTTTTTCCAGGTTTTTTTTATGTTCTTAAATGCTTTATTTGGGCGCTGTAATAAATCTACTGTCTACTCATTCTTTTTTTTTTCTTCTAATTTTAGGTCTGAGTCAAACTTTCAAAATGTCTTGTTATAGAATAAATAATGTTTTCCAGCTAGAGACTTCTACTGTGGCTGTATTTAGGCAGTTACAGTAAGAACAACCTTAAATTATGTTAAAACTCATTACTTCATTAAGTTCCGCTGACTTACATGCATATTTAGAAAGATTACAATACGTGCTAATTTTGTCTCTTTTTGCAAGTTTAGACTATTTTTACATCAAACAAGTTACATTGTTATGATGCAGAGGTATCGCTTTGCGCACATGTAGCCAGAGTTAGTTGGCAATGTGTTGGAACATTCCTCGTTATTTAGGTAGTGGCCGATGTTCCCGATAATGAAGGTATGGTCTGAATTACCAGGGCAAATTTCCAGATCTTGAAGGGAAACACTGTCCTCTTTTCTTGACGGCAGTGTTGCCATCAGAGTGATGTTCTTACTAGATTTGGCAACTTTTAAGACCAGTTTGGAGACTCTTTTAAGCGTCTCACTTCAGTGTCTGACACATAAACAAGCTGTTAATGACCTGATGTCTCATCACTGATCCTCTTTGTTTGCCAGATAATTCCTTGTGCTTTTCTTTTGTTCTAACTTACAAAAAAAATGACTAAATCAAAAGAAAATTAATAACATACAGTTTCAAATGTGTATAAATACACTGGAAAAAAGGACCGTGACATTTACATAAAATGTAAAATCCCTACAGAACAGTATTGTAAACCCAAAAACATATGTTTTTTGTTTAAATCACAGTGAACTTTTGTAAATTATTAAACAGAATGTTTTTGTTATATTTACAACAACTCTATGTGATTAGAATCACATTTATTTGTTAAAACTACAAATATTGGAAACAAAAACAGAGAAATACTGTAATACTCATAACAAAACAGTTCTATTAATTTGACGTGCAAATATTGTAAAAACTATTGTTTTAGTCAGTTGTTTTTAAAAACACAAAAACTATATGTAAGTTACTTTACAAGTTTAAGCTGTAGGCATACTTTTAACATGGTTGATGAAATGATGCAAATTGAGGTAGGCTTATAAGGTTTTCACAAAGAAATTCATTGTGAACCTGAGAAGTTGCCTATCTATTTATATATAAAATACAGAATTATGATAACATTGTTTTTATAATTTAGGGTATTTGTAGCGTATTGAATGTGTATGAGAAATTTTGATAGGCTATATGCAAAGTAACACTTCTGTTTAGTCCTAATCCGTGCATGCTTTATGTTTCTTTTAGTCTTTAAAATGCAGTGTTTTAATGTTCCTCCTCTAACCACAGACGTGAACTTGGACTCTCTCGTTGTGCACTGAGTCCGCCTGATTTTCATTTCAATCTTAAACTTGAAGGTGCGCAGCGGAAGCTCGTCTCTGATTGGATAATGCCGTGAGGGCGGAAGGAGCGGGAGAAGCTCCTCGTTCACGGCTGCAGCCGACGTCACTAACGAGCGAACCGGAACAGCGCGGTGCTCGGAGCAGAGAGCGCCGCAGAAATCTTCCGACTACTTTGTCGTTTTTCAAAGTTTTTACGAGAAATTTGCAATTTTAAGAAGTGTGTTGGCTGAAGTTCGTGGCTGTTCCATCGGGAATGTGAACGTTTGCACGGTAAGCTTCACATTTAGGATACTTTTTTGCCGAAACGAAAATGTTTTAAGCTAGCAGTAGATCGATGCATTATGAATTAGTTCAGCTGAAAAGCTCAGAAATCACTTGAAATCCTATAAATGATCACCTGCGTCTTTTGTAAAAAGAATTTGGCTACATTAAGAGGATATGCACTACATTGCAGAGTGCATAGGAATGAGCCTCGTTGTCTTTTCAAATGTGTTGGCGCCAACTGTAGTAAAACATTTACCACTTACACAGCATTCAAGGTCCGTTTTTATCGTGTGAACAATGCACCTGCACTGCAAGCTGCTCCTAAAGCTGTTGTTGCAGATTTAAAATGCGCAATTTCATTATGTGTCCGCACGGTGAAAGAGCTAGCGTCTCGCTTAAATGATCATACTGGAGAGGGCAGGTCCGTGTCATGTCCAGTAAGTGGATGTAAGTACGTATTTACAAAAAAAGTCATCATTTACTTCTCACATGTGTAGGAAGCATAAAGCATGCTCCCCTAATGGTATTGATGTCATGTACGGGGAATCTCGCCCTGAGCCCCCAAATGTCATTGCCAGTACAGATGAATCAGAAAACACACATGAAGCCATGCCAACAGCTAATGATATGCCAGAGAATGAAAGTCAGTCTTATCTCAGAAACATGTCTCTTTTACCTTAAACTGCAAGGACAGCTGCTTATTCCTGCCTCTTCTATACAGACTATTGTTGAGGAAATGCAAAATGTGCACGAGTTAGGCCAAGCCTACACAATAACTAAAGTAAATTCTTTATTAAAAAGTGATATGGGCCTAGCAAATGAAGCAGTCACTAAAATCTGTGACTGCATTAAAGAGTCAGATTTGTTCTCTGTCTATCATCAGGGACAATTAAGGACATACACCAGAAATCAGACATTTTCAAAAATGTTTAAATACACAGGACTCCAAGAAGTGGCATTGGGAATGGATGAAAACATGACACAAAAAATGTGCTTACTACAGACCAGTGGCAGAAACTCTGAAGAGCTTTTTACAGTCAGATCTATGGAGGAATACACAGTCACAACAGTTTGGAGATCCTGATGTAGAGGTTTTTACAGATTTATATGATGGACAAAATTTCAAATGTCACCAGATCTTTAATGAAAACCCTGAAAGCTTAAAACTGATTTTGTACCAAGATTCATTTGAAGTTGTGAATCCCCTAGGTTCTGCTAAAAAGAAGCACAAAGTACTTGCAGTCTATCTTTCATTAACAAATTTACCCATTCATTTGCGTTCAAATACTGATAATATGTTTTTAGTCTTGTTGTGTGCTGAGAAGGTCTTTAAGCATGTTGGAATAGCCAGTGTTTTCTCAAAGTTGTTGGCAGATCTGAAATCCATGGACACAGATGCAATAAATGTAGATGGAGAAACGGTAAAAGGGGGTCTTTACTGCATTGCCGGGGATAACTAGGGTTCTCATTGCGTAGGTGGTTTTACAGAGAACTTCAGCTGCTCTCAATATTTTTGTAGGTACTGTGAAATCACAAGAAGTGAGATTGAGGCTGATCCGAAGACGAGACGTATGATGATCTACGCTTCGTAACAGAGGCTGATTTGATGACGGCATTAAGACCTGTACAAGCCAGAAAGCTTCTGTCTGTTTGGAAATGGAAATGTAAGTTAAAACACCACACACCACCACACAACTACTCAAAATCAAAAGCAGACATGGACATTGTGTAGCGTTGTACAGTGTGAATCACAATCTTATTTTTTTGTCATTTAAAGACCAAACTCCCGAAAACAGCTCCCTAACATCTGTGGAAGCCTCACCTACCCAATCGCTCAATCGGTGGAGGAGTTCATCAACCTCCTCCACCAGCCCAGGACTTGACACAGTGGGATGACAACTTTGAAATTCCATGGAGTAAATTTCCTGAGGAACTGATGGATTCTTTGGAGAGGGGAAAAAAGGCCACCGTCAAGACTGAGGAGGCAAATGGTTTGGATTGTTGTGACTGAGATGGTGGAAAAATGTCATCATGTAGGTAAAAAACATTCAACTGACGTTGCAAAAAAAATGGTGGCAAAATATCCCAATTCTCTGCAAGATGTAATAGAGGGCGATATTGTTGGAACAGGCTACCGTTCCCTTGTCAAACAGTTGCAAAACAGAATCGAAAATGTGAGACGCACTTCAACACCCAAAATAAGAAAAAGAAAACATCAGGTTGATGACACAGACACAGATGAGATCCCATTAAAAGAGGGAGCAGCAATGCAGGACACTTACGGATTAGCAAAAGATGGAAAAGCTTAAGGTGATGTTCCAGCACTCTGATTCCAATCCAGAGGAGGTAAAATGTCTGAAGACGCATGTACACAGCGTCAACATGAGAGACAATTAGAGAGGAGTGGTCGTTTTTGTTTGATGAACTTGGCATGTCAGTCCACTTCAAGGAACTCACTGGGATTGACCTCAAAGAGACATTCACACAAAATTTGGATTTGAAGGGGAAAAGGCTTCTCAACTACATGACCACAGTTTGTGTCAGCAAGAGCAAGAAGTTCCTTCAGACTTACGCAAGGCTTCAGAGGATGCGGGGACAGCAAAGTGACTGCTCAGATGATGTGAAAGAGATGCTCCTGCTTCTACTCAGCTACTTCGATGAGAAGGAGGAGTCCACGTTCTTCCATGTAGAACATACATGTCTGGCAGAAGAGGTCCAACTGGAGCAAGTGCCTCTGACACCCTCTGTTATTGTCTGTGGTAAATCTACTTCATAATATTAAGTGTGATTTTGATGCCACAGTTCATTTATTTCCACTCCACTCAATGACATCTGTCGTTCTCCACAACTTTTTACAGCAACAACAACTCTTCAGTCATAAAATGATCATTAAACTTTAAAATATTATTTAAAAAAAGCAACAAAGTCAGGTGGAAATTCAAACATGTGACTTTAGAATAAGTGTAATAAATGCATTTGTTTATTCTACTGAATATTATATGGCATTTTCTACAGAAATGTATTAAAATGTAATCAATAAATGTTTTCAATATGTTTCATTCAACTTCATACTTGTAAAAGCTATTATTATTATTATTTTAATATTAGCATGTTTTATTGAGTAAATGTTTTAATTTATTTATTGCCTATGAATTTACTGACTATCTATTCAGACTTTTTACTGAGTACACATATGATTTCACTGGTCGTCACCAGGACCTTTTCATGATCATCACTGTATGTTTTCATATCTAATTCAATTTGAATCTCCTTGAATCACCATCTGCCAAACAAACACAGACAAACTATCTATAAAGGTTCACATGTGTGTGTGTTCGTCATTCTATGTAGTTTTATGGATTCAACTCTCACCTGTGTTTTTATTCACTCATCTTAATGTCATTTTCCGCATCATTTCTGGACACAGATGTCTGATGAAGTGTCTAAAGGCCAAATTTCTTTCTTTGTCTTTGTTCCAAAGCTGTTCCACTGTTACTGCAGAGGATGAGCGG
>JAPQRN010000019.1:11084983-11095947 GCA_037367275.1 Coranthus polyacanthus | reverse complement strand
ATCTCACCACAATCTCTTTATGTAATTTTCAGACAAAAGTATCCACACTGCTACATACTTTTGTCTGATAAAATGGCCATTCCGTCAAATTAGGCAATTATAGATTAAAAGTATTTTCATGACTTGGCTGAAGACATAACAGTCACTAGGGCTGATAAATAAAGTCAACACAGTCACTTGAGACTGGCTTCAAAAGTGAGGTGATGCTAGAATGAATCATCTGGTGGGATGGTTGGCTGTGATTGGTTGTAGCCACTATGACGAAAACCTAACATCAACAGCTAATGCTATGGCGCTATGGGTTAGCTGTGTTAATCACATCAAATGTTTCATGAAGTTTACCAGTACTTTTTTGAGGAACCTTGAAGAACCTTTTCTCTCCACAAGCTGCCCAGATCTGCTCTAGATATCGCTGCCGCTCTCAACATGACCAGACATGTTGTGGTTTTAACGTAGGTTATGTCCATTTTATTTTTACAGTATATTTTTCATCATTAGGCAATAGACTTTTAGAAGCAAACAATTCTCACTCTGTCTTTGTGATGTTGTGACATGTCACAGATGACCCATTGGTTGTCATTCAGTATGATACATTTGTCGCCCATTTTTGGTTTCTGTTGGTGGATTTTGTGTGGTATGAACCTGATATAAGATCCTCTTCACAATTATTTGTCCTTCAAACTTGCAGTGAGTGAATGTGTTGGTCACTTGGATTCACTTGGAACACTTAGTACATCTGCAGCATGAACTGAGCAACATTATCATTAATTTGTGTATTTGGACAACTGATAAAAGCAGGTCCAATGTTCACCCTCCCATAGCTCTGTTCGCAGTCTCCAATAGCTGCTGAAGGAAATGTGTGTTTTAAGCTGTTAACTGCTTCATTTCACCAGCTAGTACAAAACCTTGTTTGTCTGCTGGTTGATGCTGAAAAGGTAATGTTTACTGGGGTTTTGTGAGAAGACGAACCAAAATAGTAAGCGAAGACGAGCTAAAAGCTCCTATTGATTCATTCTGAAATATTTATTATAAATGCTTTAAATCATTAAGAAAGCAGTTTAACATAGCTTATCTTTTTTTCAGAAGGATTTTAAAATTCAGTACTAGAATAGCATTTCTGAATACTACAAACAACTTACAGTCTTCACTGCTTATACCTCAGAGCAGAACTCAGTGTTTTGCACTTTTGAAGCAATTAACACATCTAATTTCTTTTACTACAGTAACAGCATACAGACCTAAGTTTTGTATTTATTAGACCGTTTTCCAATCTTCTCGTCTCTATACTCTAACTCAACACCTAATTTTAAACCCCAGAAGCTTACAGACTTCTTTACAGTGCAGTTAAGAACAAGCTAAAATGCTGCAGTTTGTACCTCAAGAGGACTTTGGTTATTATATGCCAGAGGTGTTTTCACACCTGAGTCTCTATAATTAACATCTTACAGACCTCAGTTTTATAATCTGAAGCCTACAGACCCCAGACTTCATACCTCAGCGGCTTGCAGAGCTGGGCTCAGTGAGCACAGTTTCGGTAACCAACCTGGCAGATTTATTTGTCCATCTGGAAAGTGTCCAGACTTTCTATGGATCAGTATCATTTGTTACTGAGCCTGGGTTACCTAGACAATTTCTGTAATGGTGTGTTGTTCAGATTGACAGTAGTGTTGGGCACACATCCAGGAGGTGACTGATCAAAAGTCTTGCCCTGAGCCATCCGAGCTGCTTCATCATATTAATATTCCAGCACGATGTGACCGAACATTTGAACTGCACTTGCTGATATTCAACAAGTCATTTTACATCTTTCATTGTGCCAGCGTCAGTGCATCACACGCACACAGGCTATTTCTGGTGAGGTGTGGGCCCCATTATGGAACATGACTTAATTCTCCTTGACACAAAGCCAATTCAGGGAGGGATTGTTTCACAGGTTTATCTTCTCCCCCTGCGAAGAGTCAGGCGACAGCGTGTTGGTGCTGCTGAGGTGAAGAGGGGGTGTATTAGGAGTGGAAAGACCACGGCTGAGGGGGAAATAGCTGTCAGACCATGCACGAGAAGGGGGAGGACACTGTGTAGCCCATCACTTCTGCTCCCGGAGAGACTTATTACTGAGGCAGGCCAGGGCGAGGGCTGGTAATTAATTTGGAGAGAGCTGATATTGGTTTTGATGCACCAGAGACTGACAACACTGGCTGCGTGCCCTGTGCGCATGGCTGTGTGTGTGGGGAAAAAAAAAACAGGAAGAGAAGGGTGAGGAAGATGAGGGAGGGAGCACAGAAACAGGATGGGGATTGACAGAAGTGCCTTAGCTGTAGCTTGCAGCTAATGTCAAAGAACCACTACAAAGATAGCCCATGGCAATGCATATTTATGCCTGCTCTCTTGTTTTCAGCCTCGCTGCTCCTCTGCAACTCATACTCCGGTCTCTTTCCCTTTCTTCCATCACCTTCTCTTACACACCTATCCATCTCATCGCCCATCTCCGTCTATTGTCTGATTTCTCTTCCTCTGTCATGAGTGTGTGTCATTCAGCACAGCTCTTTTCCCCCTCAAACAGCACTCTTCTTTTTGTAGCAAATTATTAATGATGCAGGATGAAAATAGGCTTGTTTTCCATCAGTTCAACCACACAGGGAGCTCTTGCACCACAAAATATAGCAGTTGTACAATTGCATTCATTCATTCCTGCAAACTGCAAAGCAATTGTATGCAAATATAATGTAAAATCAAAACTGAGGACAAAACAAGATTGTTTAGTGATGGCAGAAGAAAAATTTGAAAAGAAAATGAAAAAAGACAAGATGACAAAATGATAATATCTACTGGTTTTTAGTGTGGTTTAAGTGAGTGGCAACCCTCGGGCACTGAAAAATGAAGCCAATGGCGACTGGCTGGCTCCAGAAGAGTAAGTCCCCACAGACACCCGTGTTAAAGTGGCCAACTTTACAGCAGAAATAATCATGCTTACAGCCTGGCACAAACACAATTTTGTCTCTATAGATAATTTCCCTGTTCATAACAACTGTGAGATGCGGGATGAATTTTTCTACAACTCAACTATTTAAATTATATGAAAGCTACAGGAGCCGAAACCAGGAAAAAAAAAAAAAAACGCCAGAATTTGGAAATACACACCTTCCTTATGCTTCTCTCTCCTCACGGTCCAAATCAAAAGACTAAATACAAATATAGATGACTTGCCGCTGTTTCACATCACTGTGGAAAAGAGAAGTCACAAGCTTCTGTGTCGAGCCACGGAAGCGGAAGCCACCAATCACGTATTTAGCCCCCCTACCTGCCTGAAAACCCCTGTGATTAGCCAAAATCTATGCCACAGCATAGATTTAGCAGGCTACCTGACAGACCATATACTCCAATACAAATTAATGCTAACATTAGGTAAAGTAGTAAAATTATGCTAACAGGCCGGGTATTTTCATTAAGTACCGTTAAACTTGATGACACATTTGTGTGACAGAATCCCTTGAAGGTCTCGTTCATGTAATTTTTTAGCCACTACTACAGTACAACTGTTAGTCAGAGAAAAAAGTGAGGACCAAAGATCCTCTATACAAAGATGGTTCAGCGTATGCTTCACGGATGAAATTAATATGTATATTTCCTGTCTCAATATATAAAATCTAGGAAAATCTATGCCACAGCATAGATTTTCCTAGATTTCCTCCACAGAAGTGGGTAGAATTCTTGTTTCGTCTAAGATGACTTAAATTATAATATGCTGAAAGGTAATTATGGAACAGTGTCATCCATGCAGTGCTCTGTGGGATTTGATTGACAGCTCGCGGTCTGCTGAGACCAAAGATGGTTCACTGTGGTTTCCTGTTTCAGTGTTTCTCCACTGTCCCACCCCTTCAGGAGACTGACTGCAGATTCTGTCCCATTCATTCCAATGAGAGAAGTGAATGTGAGTTACAGATTTTGACTGATTCTTTCGACCCAAAGTCACCCAAGTAAATATTACACCAATTTTTCACAAGCCACACATCTTCTGCACATTCACCTGGCATTTGTCACACAGTTAGGGGGAAACTTGACTCTCATGATATCTGGCAACACAATCTCGTCTAAAGGAGGTAAAAACGAGCGAAAAAATAAAGCGAATGATAATTATAATACAGTGAAATTGTGTTATTTAACGGTAAAAAAATATTATATTAGTGTGGTATTATTTTATTTAGACCTTATTAATCTACTTTCATCCATCCACAGGCCCGCTTGAGACAGGAAATATACATTTTAATTTCATCCGTGAAGCATACGCTGAACCATCTTTGTATAGAGGATCTTTGGTCCTCACTTTTTTTCTCTGACTAACAGTTGTACTGTAGTAGTGGCTAAAAAATTACATGAACGAGACCTTCAAGGGATTCTGTCACACAAATGTGTCATCAAGTTTAACGGTACTTAATGAAAATACCCGGCCTGTTAGCATAATTTCACTACTTTACCTAATGTTAGCATTAATTTGTATTGGAGTATATGGTCTGTCAGGTAGCCTGCTAAATAAGGAAGATAGTGCTAATTACTGTGTTGATTTGTGTTGTGTAGCAACACTAGCTACCATTAGCATGGAAATGGAGTTGTAATGTCAACAAACGAGTGGGTCCTAGCACAACACAGACTCCAACACAAACGTCATGCAGCCCAAGCACACAAGAATTCTCTGTGATCAGTTTCAACTGGAGTTTTATCAGTAAGAGCTGTAAAAGTCATAATATATCTTAATTAGATCTTTTTGTCAGTATTTAATATCTAGATTGCTATACAAACCATGCAGTAACAGAAAAGGCAGATGCCGAACCGCAGCAGATTTAATTAGACTTAAATTATTATTGGCCTAATAATCCTACAAATCAATATTCCGTGTTACATCCTTATCATCTTTGACATACTGTTGCAGTTGAGTCATTCATGAAAAGCTCTGGATCTGGTCCGCAGCAAGAGAAGCAGTAAGAAAGAGATTAAAGTCTGTCAAGACTCAGATCACCAGCAAGCTCAGTGAATATTATGCATGAGATGGGTGTCGGTGTTTTTATTTATGCTCACAGACTTTAAGGACCAGAAAAAATAATTTTCTCTGATATGAACACCATGGCCTATAGTGGGTAGTCATACTTTTTACTGCACTGATTAGAATTTAGTAATAATTAGTAATTATACAGTAATACCTGGCGAAAACTCCTATTCAGTCCACACACACAATTCTATTGAAAGAGATTTAGTCATGTTTAATCTTAAACTAATTAGTAAATGACAAATAAGTATTTGCCTTCACGTATTTAGCCATGAATATTCAGTGTCATGGAATGGAGTGTCAAGTTTTTAAGTGCTTTAACATAAACAAGATTACACAAGACTATGTTTGGTTTTTCCAGACAAACAAGAATTCCACCCACTTACGTGGACTCTGTTTCACAGGTGTTTTCAGGCAGGTGGGGGGTTAAATGATTGACAGCTGTAATTACAGATTTATTTGGGGAACAAAGACTAAAAACTTACTAACGAAAAAAAAAAAAATTACATGCCAAACTTGTCACAGTGCAGTTATTCTTCAAAAGGCTTTACATAGACAGACTGTATTTGAGACTCTAGCTGTCTTCACGTATTCAGCTCCAATTTGGTCTTAAATACACAACTGCTACAATCCACTAACATCAACAAACGACAGCTCCCTGCACAACACAGACTCCAAACTTTACATAAGCATACAAGCACGAGCAAATTTTACATAGTGAACCATTAATTTGATCAATACAAACTCCTTTGTTTGCTCCAACTGACATTAGCAACTTTAGCACACAGTTGTTAGCAAACAAAGATGGCTGAATATTAATTGTTCAAACTTTTCTTATATTTAATATTCATTTGAGGCTGAGTAAACACTGTATACCACATTACAGAAATACCAGTAACATTGATTTCAAGACAGAGACACGACAGCTCCGTGCTAAACTTGCTAATGTGAGCGGAGTGAACAAAGGAATTCTTGTTGATCAAATTACGTAGTGGATTCAGCATATTGTAGTACTTTACGTGTACATCTCTCTATGTCATTCCGGAAAATTGCTATTATTTCTGTATATAATATCTGAAACCCAGTAACCAGTGCTTTCACGGCTACATATTTCATGTGAGAGAAAGAAAGTAGTTTCATTCATTCATACATTTTTTCACTCCCTTTCAGAGTGTGGGACTGGAGTCCTATCCCAACATGCATTGGGACAGAGAGCAGGGCGACGCCCTGAACAGGTCTGCATCTGGTTAACCTCTGCTGTGCCAAAAATTTTATAAGCTGTCTTTACAGTGTGGGAAGGAGCATTTGGGCAAAATTATATTTTGAGAATAAAGTTGTAATGTTTTAAGACGAAAGTAATAATGAGACCAAAGTTGTAATATTTTGAGAGAAAAAGTCAAAATGTAATAATAAAATTGTCAGAATATTATGAGAAAGTGATAATATTGAAGAAAGATTCAAAATATTATGAGAAAAACATTTAACATCAGGAGAATTTTTTTTTTTTTTTTTTTACTGTTTTGAGGAAAAATACTTACCATTACAAGAGTTGTTAAAATTCCCAGCTGACTCAAATGCAACAGTGTGAGCCCAGCAGCTGCCGTTTGTGTTTGATAAATACAGTTTTGCTAGTGAGCCAATCTCACTGTTTCATTACGTTATTTGATGTTACATGATTTCTTGAAGTCTATTAAGAAATCTCACGCAAATAAAATGACATTCTCATACTATTATTACATTTTTCTTGAAATATTATGACTTTAATTCCCCTTCAGTGTGGCCGTTAGACTCCATCATAACAGTGTTATTTGATTGACCTGATTTAACTGACATTTAAGTGACACAGACCATACCTCAAACTCTACAGTCACAATTTAAATTCAGTGCTAAAACACTCCTCTATCTTTCCCTCTTTCCCCCTCTCTCTGTCTCATTCTTTTCTTTTATAAATTGTGCATCTAAGACGGGGCCCATGGTAGCGGTGAAACTAGGTCCCGGGCTTCAAATAGCAGCCATTGTATCCCAGGGGCCCGCAGCCGAGGAAAGGCCAAGAGAAACAGAGAGACACACACACACTCTGAGCCCAAGAGAGTGAGAGATAGAGGGCGAACTGTTTGATGAAAATTAATATTTGTCATTTGGTGCCGCAGACAATACCCCGTGGACTCATACAGTACAACTGGCATTGTTTGAATCCATTTTCTTTTGAAGATAGCACAGTGTACCTGTGTTTTGAGCACAGTCGAGAATTTGGGTGCTGAGGGGTGTATGTGTGGATGTTTGCTTTGATGTGCTATGGGACTGCTGGCTAATTCTCACTTTGTTTCAATCCTTTACCAAGACCTTATTGTTCACCATGCTGGTTGCAGTCACGTGTGCCGCCTTTATGTGTGTAATTTAATGACCTTGACGAGGCAATTGCAGAGCAAAACTGCCTCATTTCCTTTTCATCGTCCTTTCTTTCACAGTCACAGAACTCATTGTCCCATCGTCCTTTCTCATTCTGCCACGAAAAGCAATCCCCCTCCTTTGTTACTACATCTCTGCTACAAATTCAGGCCTATTATTTGTGAAATTTGAGGGCGCACAATAGCTGGGGAGTTTAGTAAGCACCACTGATGTGACAGTGTCATATGAGGTTGACACTGTCAAACAACAAAGTAAAAGGAGAATTGGTCCAGTTCACATTTGTATGTATTTTCCATTTGCGCATTAAAAAACCTGAAAATTTGAAGCTCGTATTACTATAAAAGGTAAAGGTGAATAAGTACAATGGAAATAAATTATGGACTGATGATACTGCAACATCTTTTGACTTAACACAAGAAACAAGTAGAAGTGCCACAATACCTAAAGCCAGCTTCAGGTTTGGATCAAATTCTGAATCAAAGGTGTCTTGTCTTTCAAGAGTTTCTAAAAGTTTAAATGTATGAGATGAAGGTTCAACTGTGGAATGTTATGTAACCTGTGACACCTATAAAAGTTGCATTTGATGCAAAGCAAATTTGATGCTTGGTGTCTCTATATTGCACAATATACAGTACTTATTTTAGTTTATAAGACTAAGATTGGTAGTTTTTTTTCACAACATATTATGGGGGCTCAACTGGGATCATTAATTTGTTTTCAGTTTCTTTGGAATAAATGAGTTTATTCAGAAGGACCGATGTTCTTTGATTCCAAGAAATAGAAGGCAGTTATGTTACGGCTCTTGTTTAATGGTTTGTTGAGTTAAAATTATTTAGATTTTATTTAAAAGGGGTCAAAACAGTGCTGGTTGTTGTTGGATGTTGTCGTTGTAGTTCATACATCTGTCAGGTCCTCCAATATATGTTGCTCTGTTGATTTATTTTATATCCCATTGAGATAATAATAAATCAAACATTGGACCTGTCTCGTGTGACATCAGGTTCACACTGACAAATATCAGACTAAAAGAAGAGTTGGTCCAACTAAAGATCATTTTAACACAATGAGAAATTAATAAATGTGCAAACAATGAAAAGCAGTAAAAGCTTATTAGACCCCAAATTTAAATATATATTTTAATAGACCTTTGTCTGACTTGACATATTAACGTCATAGAACAGGTGTATTTAATAATGTCAGTGATGTCTTTATTTCCTTTAAGCCATACCAATGAGCCAATGTGCAGCAGCACGAATTCATAAATGGAGCACATCTGTTCTTAAAATCTGTGTAAAATAAATTCAGATTTTTATTTTTTTCTAACACTGCTGACTTTTTCATGATTTTATGTTCCCCACAGACCTAGATTATATCTGTGGTGGGGTAGTAATATTCATGGTAAATAGTTTTTTACAGAGAGCATTGCATTATGGTCCGTTGTTGAAGTCCATTTATTATGATTAGTTAGCATCTGTCAGCTTTATAAGGTTTTGATTTTATCCACTTCAACCTACTGGAGTTTGTGTAACTCATGCTGTCACTGCAGAGTCATGATGTCAGACTTGTAATGACTTTAGATTCGCCACGTGATAAGCCTGGGTCCTGAGTGGGCATGTTGGAGAAGTGTAGAAGTTATGTGGGAAAAAAAGATGCAAGTTTGCTATTTCCCACTGTTTGCCCTAAAAGTGAGTCACCTCTCACCAGAAAGTTACCAAGTAACCAAGTAAAATGTGTCCGTGAGGAAACATCCTCATGACATTGACCATATTGGGCCAGCCGTCATCTCTACAGGTCTGGTATCAATGCAAGCGAGAGAGTGCAGGGAAGGAAGGTCTGCATGAATGAATCTGTTGCGCACCTCTAATGAAATTAGATAACACCTTTTTTAAATAGCAAAAAATTGCTCATCAATATGTGGCATCAGTGTTGATATTGTGGCATGCTGCCTCAAATAAATGAATTTATGTAAAACGCTCAATTTCACATACTAGGTTTTTTTTTTCATTCAAATGTGTATGGGCAGTTAATTACACAATTGTTTGTGTCGTGACAAAGAACATGTATTTACTGCTTAAAATTAATTGCTAGTTATTAATTACACCTGTAAGAGCACAAAATAAAATACATGTCACCTGCCAATATACTGAGCCTTTGGTTCCTTCCCTTAGTAATGAATTTAAGTGGAAAGGACAAACAGTATTGGCTTTCAAGAAAATCTATCTGTTCTAATACCCACCTCTTCTTTGCTCTGTGATGCTTTGGTAAAGCTGAACATCCCATAATGCCAGCCTGTCTCCTTAGAGTTGCATAGCAGCCTTTAAACAGGGGGTTACCGTGGAGACCACAGCTGTGCCACTGGCAGCAGCAGCAGCAGCAGCAGCAGCAGCCATTCGCTCATTTCGGCTGACATTCAGACAAGCCCCTGTAGCACGTGCGCACACACACACACACATACACACACACACAAAATATCCCACTCGTGCACACAATCACACAGCAGCTCCCACATGACTGGATGTACTCGCTTGCTTGACTATACACATCCAGTGAACATGCACATACAGCCTGATCAGTGACACACAAAACACGCACATCAGCCTTCACCTTCTGACCAGCTCCTGTATTATTAATGATGTGGCTGCAGCTTTTTTAACACAGCAGTATACACACTCAGCTGGAACATTTTTTGTGTGTGTACACTGTACACAGATTTTACAAAAAAAAAACTTATTTCCGTATCAATATTCACTGTGTCACATTTTATCTAGATGTCACTTCAACGTTAGATCCATTTTGTCATTTAGAGAGATGACAAGTGTGGGTTGTTTAGAAGAAAGCGTTGGAGGAAGAGTGTGACAGCACTGTCAACAGCACTGTTCTGTGGACACATATCCAATTTCCTGCAAATTCCTTTTTCACTGGTGCTCCGTGTCATGTTGAATGTGTCATATTGTTGGTCAGAAAATTGGATCATCGAGGAATAATAATCCATATAGCAACAGCATTCAGGAAAAATAACAAGGTGCTTTACGAGTAAGTATGGAAGGAGAACATGGAGAAAGAAATGGGGAGACACAGAATAGCATGAGCTGAGTGATTAAAACCAGTAAATGAAAGCAACAATTGCTCCAACAGTCATTAGCCTTCATTTACAGTAATGATATTGCTCTCATCAGCAGCTGTTTGGTACCAACACACCATTGTTTTTGTCCAGACTCAGTGCCAAATTATTATGGACGTATGTATGTTGTCAGTCCTTTACATTCCTTTCAGCTTGCTATTCTGAAGTTTACAGCCCAGAAAGCCACGGACCAGTTTGAAATCCAGTGGTGGGAAATAACCAAGTACAAATACTTCATTACTGTACTTAAGCAGAATTTTCAGGCATTGTACTTTACTTGAGTATTTATTTTTCTGACCTCTTTTTGCTTTTACTCATTATATTTTAACAGGCTTGTTACTTAAGTTCAAGACTTCAGCATGAAAGTGAGAAGAAAAGCCTTTTTTAAATAATAGA
>JAPQRN010000019.1:11046005-11066095 GCA_037367275.1 Coranthus polyacanthus | reverse complement strand
GAGGGAGGTAGGTTTTCTTTTGCAGCCAATCTGAGTACTCCTGACAGCTTTCACTAGGTTGATCCCAGGGTAACTCTCCAGCCAGCATGGCAGTGAGCACGATTATATATATATATAAGACAAAACAAAAAAACAAAAGGGGATGTCACAGGTATCACTGCCAATACCGCCCTTAGATACTCTTCATGAGTTAGACTTTCTAAATGAATCAATGAACGGTTGCCATATTGCATAAGACATGTTGACATCTCCTCTCAATGAGAACTTAATGTTTTCTGATTGTAAGTGTTTAATCACATCATTCAGAACATTGGATTTCTCTGTTTTCAATTTAACAAAGTAAGCCTTCGTGCTAACAAAGTCACAAAGCATACCACAGTGTACTGTTTATTTTACAGCTCAGTTAAAGCTTTTACACCAAACAGAGCCAGAACCGGGTCTGGGTTGAGTTGTTTTTGTAAGACTTCTGAGAGAGTTTGAAATATTTTGAGCCAGTTGTTACAAATATTCGGACAGTTCCAGAACATGTGTGCTAATGAGGCCGGTGTTTGTCCACATCGATCACAGGATGGATTTACTGTAGGAAACATCTTGGAGAGTCTCAGCTTTGAAAAGTGCGGTCTGTGTAATATCTTGAACTGTATCAGTCCATGTCCGGCGCATATTGAAGAAGATTCCTGAGCTTCTCTCCACCGATCATCCCTGATTTCCACTCCAAGATCCTGCTGCCAAGCCTCTTTATGGTGCTCCCTTTATCAACTTTTATGCACATTTCAAGTAAACGTTCAGTTCAGCTGTTTCTGACATCCTTCCATTTATTCCCATAAAGTGTGAAAACATGACATTTTAAATGGCAAACAGCAACACAATGCTGTACGTCTTCGACTCCACGCCATGTGTACGACCACACCATGCAGCCTAGTTTATTCACTTCAAACCAGATAATGTGCATTTTCTTCATTTTCTTTTTTGCAACATTTGCTGCTGCTTCAAATTCTCATGGCCCCTGTAGCTGGTAGTGTTTATGTTTATGTTGAAATTGAGACTACCATAATTTCCGTACTATTGAGTGCACCTGAATATAAGCCGCACCAACTAAATTTAAAAAGGAAAAAAAAATTGTATATATATAGGCCGCACTTGTCTGTAAGCTGCAGGTGTTCACGTTGTAACATGAGATATCTATACAGAAAGATGGTACACAGAAAGATTTTTAAAATTTTTAATTACCATAAATAAATTTTCCAAACAGTGCCTGTAACACGGAAGTAAAACGACAGTAAAACTGCAGTAACTACAAGCCAGAGGCTGTTAGCCTACCCAAAAAGTCATTGTTCGCTATCTTCATCTTCCTTCTGTGCACTAAAACTACTGAAGTCATCTTCTTCAGTGTCGGAATTCAACAGCCTCAGCTCTTGCGCTTCCTGCCAGGGCGCCCCCTGGAGGCCGTTAGCCTGTAAAAATCCATAGATTAGCTGCATCATTGTTTAAGCTGCAGGGTTCAAAGTGTGTGAAAAAAGTAGCGGCTTATAGCCTGGAAATCACGGTATATCAAAATTACGGATAGTGGGATCCGCTGCTAGAGTTTTCTTCTGCACTTGCTCCAACAATCAGGAAGTTGTAGAAACAAACTCATCACACTTCAGACCTTCGGATCGTTATAGTTTACAGAGTGTTGGCATGATGGTACTCTTCTAGATTTTGACACATCAAAACAGATTTAATAATTACTGTATGTGGATGCAACCCCAGTTCCATCTGTACACAAACTCTACATGAAACTATAAATAACTGAAAGCACAGTTACTGTGGGAAACATAATGGGAGGATAATATAGCTGAATCATGTACTATATATACTCTATAAGTGTCCAATGAAATCCAATGATTAATTATAACTTAAAAAAAGAAAGAACATTGGTCAGTGACTACATTTTACCTGTTTTTTCACCATGTGAATAATGAGGCTTATCTACTGAACTTTTGGACAGAAAAACTTTGTCCACTCGGCAACAAATTGTACAAATTTAGAATGTTTTGTACTGGATAGGATTGTTCCCCCTCAACCCTGTATTCAGTAGAGCCCAACCAACAGTTACAACCTTATGTTCGCCCTCATTGTTCTTTGCAAACATTTCTAGCTGTGTAAAGTTGCACAGTGATTGTAGCAGGATTTAAAAATTCCAACCCCCTGACTGAGCACATTGAAACACTTTCCGAAGCCGTCTGCTGAATAACATCCCCAACATAATGATACCACAGTTTTCATGCTGGGAATGGTTAAATCTACAAATTCCTGTTCCTAACTGGTGTGGACACAAATTGAATTGTAACAGCACAGACCATCACCCACTGTGCATTTCCATTGGTTCATTCAAAACGTTATACAATGGTAAAAGATGATTTATGTAACAAAATTGGACCTGTGGGTCTTGTCACATCCCATACAGCTGTCTGAGACAGTCCTGTCTGAGTAAGTTATCAGTCACGAAACAGCAGCTCAGTTTCTGCACTTGCTCTTTGTGGAAACATTACTGTGAAATGGTCCAAATTGCAGTCTAACACACTGAAAAGGACCAATGTTTCTCCTTTCAGTCTTTCTCTTGTCAGAAAGAATGATACTGCAATTTGAACTGCACAATAAAATGAATAACTACACCTTGTAGTTATCCTTAACGGTGAAAAGAGGTTAATTAAAGTTAGTTATGTCCATACTTGTCGTGCAAATTTCATTCCTCGTCAAGTTTATTTATGTAGCACATGTCATATGACAAAAGGAGACTCAATCTGTTTTAAATCAGAAGCAAAATACACCACAAACACATGACATGACAAAAACCAAAACATCCTCATACCTAAATGACAGAATATGTCAACTGCCTGTCACTCCCAAAATGACATATAGGCACAAAATTTGTGGACAAAAAAATAGCATTGATAGTGGTAAAATATACTACATAAGGCTGTGACATGGTTAGGGTTAGGAAAAGATTACAGTCAGGGCTTAAACAAGTCATTCCCAAGAATCATACGCTTGTAAAAACACACAGTGCTTAACAAATGTATTAGACCACCACCCAATGTAAGGTTTATGCCACAGCTGCCCTAAATTAACAGCATTGGTAATTACCAAAATCATGTTTTATGTTTCTGTAATGGTTAATACATTGATATGTAGAAGCTCTTTAACCAAAATTATATATTTAATACTAAAATATAATAATTATTGTTTGTATTATTAATGCATTTTCAAATTTACTGTTTTACAAAAAAAACAGAAACAATTGTGAAGCACATAATTATTTCTTGATTTAGATTTAGTCAAACTGTAGGTTATTACCTGCATTCCTGAACAGAAAAATTTTGTTTCAGTGGTTGAATGTTTGATTCATTTGTAACTTCTCAGAGAAGCCCAGTTCTCAAATTTGGATAAAAAAAAAGCTGAATTCAGTTTGAGATTCCTCATTCCTGTTCAAAATGGTGCAACGTCAAGAGCTCACTGAAAAGTCTGCATTAAAGCATTTCATGATGCTGATATGTTTTCTCCTTTTTATGACAGGTGGTCTAGTAAATGTTTTAAGCACTGTATGTAAACATGCAAAGAATGAATGAATAACATAGTTTATTGCACGTAGATATAAAAGTGTATTATACACATTAGATGCACGCCCTTAGGCTCCTTTTGAAAGGACACCTGTTACTGTCTTTTGTTGCATGACAGACCTTATAACCAGTTTGTTTCACTATGAAGTATCCAACATTAAGGGAGGAGTGATGAGCTCATTGTCAGCTCTTTCACTAACTTTCACACTTGTACAATGAATGTTATTTTAGAGTTAGATTACTGTGATATTGTTATATGGGGTTGGTTATTTGTCAAAACTCAGCCTGAGCTTCAAAAAAAATCTTATTGTTAAAAAAGGAAAATAATATTTAAAAAAAAAAATGTTCCCCTTGAATAACATGTTTGCCATAATGGTATCACTTTAATATATGACACTATCACCTCCTTCAGGGAGAAACTCACATTAAAGGCAGTATGTTTAAACAGTGGAGTGATGTAAAAAATAATGCAGTCCTTTATGAGCAGGAGTAAAATTTTAGCCCACCAGAAATCCTTGCCAGATGGAAATGTGGGTGTCCAAAACCTGATTTTCATGGGATCAGTTTCTGATGAAAACACTTATATTGATATTATTTAAAAGCAGAGGGCACCAAGAGAGCACATACCTCCACCAAGGCCCCACAGTCCATCAAACGCCTCACAACATTAGATGTGGGGAAAAAACTAATTCTAGGATCTGTCTCATTTGCCAAAATGTAATAGCTTTGTTAAATGAACCCATTACAACAAATGCATTTATAATGCCAGTATATTTTAAGCAAAGCTATGGTCCTGAAACACGTATATCTAAATGATAGTGTTTTAAAGACTCATGGTGCTTTCCAACCACCGGTAACAGAAATTATGTTCATGCCATATATTTAGCAATTTTTATGGTTAGGACACAATTAGGTCTGCAAAGATGTGATGAAAACCTAAGTCCTTTGGATTTTGCTGGATCAGTTGCTAATCAATAGGAAAGCAGTGAAATGATTAGATTTCCTCCGTTTTTATGACATGAACGCACACTATGACATAAGCCTTTTGATAACAACATTTGAGCTTCATACCTTGACGTCAGAGAAAAATGACCACTGTATGTGAACATGGTCCATACAAGCTGAAAACCTTTCCATGTGTACAATAAAAATAGCTGGTCTTTTTCTCCTTTTTCGTTTTGCTTACTTTTTCATCGCCATCTTATTTTTTGGGCACTCAGAGCAATGGACAGTCATTGCAGTTAAAATTCTTCCACACTTTCACAACTTCCCAGGGTAAAATTTGATAGCTTCGAATTACTCCACCGTCTAGTCTCTAACTATGTCTTTGTGCCGTGTGGTGCTTTGGATACAATGGGATCATCACAGCTTTCCATGAAAAACAGCAGCGTACTGTTGGCTGGAAACGGGTTTATAGTGGTGAGGCTGAGCCAAAACAGTAAACTTGTGGGCTGTAAACCCAAAACTGTTAGCTTAGAGAATTTAAAATGTTCCTCAGCGCCAACTAAAGAGCAGGGTAATAACTATGAGTAATCCATTCACTTCACACACAGTCATTTGACAGAAAAAAATATAGATGTTATTGATATGATTCTTTAAATCCTTCACTGTCCCTAAAATTATATTTCCATAATGGCTGTGTATAATGTGTGCTTTGCTTGTAAAACCTAACCACTGTGAATTATGTGTGCCAATCACAAACACACACATGCAACGCACACTGCCAAACAGGTTAGATGAGTGCAGCTAAGAGAGGAGGAAGGGCTATGCTTATGTTGGTACAGTCAGAAGCTAGCATACAGGAAGACAGTTCGAGACAAAACACAGCGAGGGCAGACAAACAGGTGTAAAGGTGAGTGTGGAGAGCAGGCAGACAGACACACACAAAAGGGCCGGACAAGTCAGCAGGCAGTGTGTTTAGTAGGCAGGCAGAGTGTCAGGTAAACAAGCAGGCAGCTCTAACTGTCTGCTGGAGGCTTGTAGCTGCAGAAAACACCGGCAGGAGCAGCAGCAGCATAGAAAAGAAGCTATTAGAGCGGCCTTTATCCTCTGCTGCTCTCACACACACACACACACACACACACACACAGGGAGGACACTGCTGACGGTCCAACCAGCACAGCTCTGCAAGGTAACACACATTCAGTTTGTTTTATACCTTATCGCCTCTGGAAACGTATACAGCCTTCTGATAGCTATGTAATGTACATAGTAGTAGACATTACAAACTAGTTTCAATACAAATTTGAAATACTGTCACTAAAGTTTCTGTAAACTTTCTGATGTTGTGTTTGAATTGAATGTGGTTAGTCTGGAGATAGTACCTAATTAATTAAACAATCATTTAGAAAAAAAAAAAATCCAGGTTGTCCCACCTAAATGATCTAGTTACCTTTAGCTACTAGCTGCAGGCTAACATCTATCCATAGACTGTGTAAAAGAAGTGGATGGACCCACCATGATGTCAGTCACTGGTTTTTGGACAACTGTATTGAACCAGGGGTTTGTCTTTTACCCGTTGCCATCTTGGTAATCAGAATCAGAAATATTGCTATTTAAGTTTTTCTGATATTGGGTTTGAATTGGATGCAGTTAGGCAAAAAATATTTACTATGCAATACAATTCCATAGCTGCCTGCTAACTACCTAGCAAGCTATCTAGCTATCCTCTGTCTGTCCCATCATACCTGTTTGTTGTGTAACTGGGTCACATCCACGCTGATTTAGAACCTAACTGCTGTAAAACAAGCCGAAAAATATGTTTTATTGCTCTGATTTCATGGCTTTGTTCTCTCCAACGCCGCTCTGTCTTTTCGTTCACTCTTTACTTCGCTCGTCCACTGTTGCTCTGTCTCTTGTTTGTTCAGCCTTTATCCATCCTCATGTTACATCACCCTGGTGTCCTGAAAGCACAGATTGATCATGTAAGTCGCTAACCATAGACCACCATCAACTTTGATATGCATTTTTACTGTTCCAAACCAAACTGACAGTCTTTCAGTACGTGAGCTTGCGTTGTCTTGATTTCCCTAAATTGTCACATTTCTTTTGTATCACCCATTACTGCTGTCTCTGTTCCCATACTGCTGGTCAAAGTGTCATTCAGGTTCATAGGTTTACGTGACACACTTGCATGTTGCTGTGTACTTTGTCTACCAATAATACCTTGCAGTGCTGGAAAAGAGCCACATAAAACAGTGCAAGTTAGTGAGCACCAGGTTTTTGCAGGTTACTTTTGTTTAGTAGAGTAACTGAGTGAATTCAGAGTTCAGGTGAAAAGGTTACTATGCAACAAACTGCACCAGAGCAACCCCATTACAGTGTGTGTTATTTGTGTGCTTTCCCCCTGAGGATCCTCCTCAGTCACATCTATTTGCACAGGGACAGAGTGAGAGGTAAGGGACCCTGCAGTACAATGTTTTCTACCTGCTGTGGTGTTGTATTACCGCGTTCTGCATGCATCAACGATAGTTTGTACACACACATACAGCCGAGGGTTGGTAACAGGTGTTGTGGCTGCAGGCGTCAGACAGCCCTGTATCCCTGTATGTGAGAGAGATGGACAGATTAGAGAGATTGCTTGATAAACCCGAAATATTAATCAGCCTGAGTTGAAAAGTGAAAAGATAATGCTGGTAAAATACCAGCATTATCTTTCATTATATATGCCATAAAAATTCTATATTTCATATCAATAGATTGCATTTCTTAAAGGCAAAATATGTAGCATTTTTCTAAAAAAAACAAACAAACTATATGGATTATATTGTATTGCTCACAGTGGCTAGAGCAGGTATTTCTATTGGTCCTGTTGTCTATACTGGCTTTCCAACTCGTACTCAGTTCTGACGGCAATCAAATTTCTTGCTTCTTTTTCACACATTTCATGCTGTTGGAAAACAGAGAAGGTGAAAAAAACAACAACTGTTGGTTTCTGCTGCCATTTTTTATTTACAAAATGTTCTGCTATAGAACTGGGAATTGATGTAGTTCTATTGATTTTCCTCTTTGTTACTGGTTTTCACTTAATCTTGTGGAAAATGAAAGGTCAAGATAAAATTTTACAGGCAAAAGCTGCTGAACTCAATACCTAAAGCTTACACAAGCAGGATGTGCTACATATACAAGAATTTAAGCACTTACATTTTTGTATCATGTTTGTTTTATTGCTCTTTTTTCGAGGGAGACCCGGCCTAGAAGGCACACCAATCCATATGAAATCCATAAAATCGAATGTATGTTGACTGCCACCAGGGTAACTTGTGTTGTCAAGTGTCACTGTGTTGTTCCTTTGTACGTAATACAATGGACTGGAGCACTGTGCCAAAGACAAATTTCCCTTCTGGGACAATAACGTTGTCTTTACTTCAAACATTACACTGTGTATAGCCTACATCTTTACAGACATAGGTTCACAGTGACTCCTGGGTTCTGTCCACTTCAGGTAGCAGTATTGTGTGAATTCATTTACACTGTTACATGCAATATTAAAGTAAGAATATGCTACTCACTTTGGGAAATCTGACAGAATATGTTACAAATGACATTTAACGCTACGTATTCTGTAATCTGTATGAATTGGAACGTCTTATACATTTTTCCAAATTTTTCCAAAAGTCATTTCTGTTGTTGTAGAAGGACAGTGTTTTGTGGTTGAGTCATCATTTTTCTAATCAGCTTGTTTTTAATATGTTAATTAATGGTATTAAAAGGGACTTTGCTTGGCATGTAACCCCAACTGCTGGGTTAAGAGTGTTGGGTCACAGGCTGGGTCAGTTTGACCTAATATTCGGTTGAAAATATTGACCGAGTGCAGCGTTAACTCTTGTGGCTGTATTGCGATGTTGTGCACTTCTATGAATAAGTGTGACGGCGGACACCTTATGTCGTCAAATTGGGACAGACCTGTTTTCACACGTTTTCTATGGTCTTGCTTGGTGTTGTTTTCTTTTTTGTTTAACACTTGGGAGCAGCCCTGCAAGCTGAATGCCAACATTACATTACAGTTTTTTTTCTGATTGCTTACGCACCGTTTTTGAAACATCAGCTATTTTTGTAAAAGTCTACACACAGTCTCTCACACCAAACCAGCGAAACATTATATCCCTTTCAAAAGCAAACATTTCTTGGAAAATGGTATGCTTTTGAGTCAATACATTACAACGCAAACCCTTGTTAAATAAACACACAAAGCCACCACTTCACACTATGAGTAGTATGAATGAAAAACACTTGTGTCTTTTGCTTTTTGTGTGCAGTATAACATGTAGTAGAGTAAACACACAGGTGTCCAAATGTGTAAAGTATGAACGTGCATTCTGAACACAACACACTATAACAGCTGTGCTTATAAAGAGTGTGCTATAAAATTGCAAAGTCGGTGTAATGCAGAAAATGTGCATTGACTTTGGCACACTTCGTAAATACTTTGGCTAAAAATGTGAATGGTTTCAGAGATTGAGCTTAAAGAATCCCTGTTAGTGTTTATACAATCAGAAACTGCAATTGATACACACATTTACAACTGCTATGTCTTTTAGTGTTCTCACCAACCAGGGTGTTATGTTTTTAATTTTTGCCAACAGCCTAAATCTCAAAGGAACCACCGTTTCACCACAGGGGTTGCTGGGAGATTGGTGATGTGACAGCAACGCTTGAGGAATTGTGATGGACAGGTGATAAAGACAGAAAAAAACAGGTTGTACGCAGTCCATAAAAGCGGGATCCAGAGAAAGTGCTTTCACAAAGCATTTCTAGCAGAACTCGCTCTGCGCCTGCCTCTCAGCCTGCAAAGGGTTAAAGACCTTTGCTCTGTGTATTCCTAACCACAGATTCACTTTCTACAGTCATAACAAAACTCCAAGGTTATACTTTCCACGGTGTGAACATGAATTATGTATATTTTTGTGGAACATGAGGATGTGGCACATGAAAGTATTTCACATTTACATGAAGAGCTAATTAATATAATAAATACAACTCACATGGAAAGATGTAAAGACAGACTTATATGACAGACTTCTTCACTCCAAATCTCTTAGCAACTGCATCCATTGGTGAATAAGCACTATTTAAATAATTGCCTAAGACTGTCTTGGCTCCTGTGAGTTTTCATACATAGTAAAATGTCTCATATGGCCAATTTTTGGCCATGCTTGGCATGTTCCTCCTGGGACTGAAATATGAGCTACTCGGCTGGTGTGTTGGACACTCAGTCCATTACACTGGTCCAAACTTAGATATCTCAGCTATTGAATGGCTTGCCTTCAAGTTTCTATTCATGGTCCTCTGTGGACCAACCATATTGACTTTGGAGATTCTATGACTTTATCTAGTTCAAAAATAAGCTTTGATGCCAGTTGCCATGTCCATAGTCCTTAGGGGATGAATTTTCCTCTTATCCAGTGAAATATCTTCCTCTCTACATTTAGACACAGCCTGTGGTACTTATATTTATGGTTCCCAGATGATTTATCGCCATGACTAAATTGATAATCTGACTTTTCATCAGTTCATCGTCATATAATACTTGCTACAATCAGTGTGTAAACATTGTCATAAAGTGAGTTTCCACCCAGCTGTATTTATTAAAATTTTCAATTTGTGCATAAAAAAAATGCCCAAAACTTAAAAAAAAAAAAAAAAAGGGAAAATATCGCAAAAGTTTTTTCAGACTTGAGAGATGTGTGAAAGTTAGTGTACTGATAAAAGGTAAATGTCAATCAGAGCGATGGAGACGTGAATTTGTGAATAATTGTGTGTTCATGTGTGGACTGATGAGGAGGCGGCAATGCTGACTGAATTAATTCAAGAAACAAAAAACAAATGTTTCAAATTCTAAGAAGTGGAGGAGTTTAAAATGATATATGATCCAGACCAGCGCTTCGGTTTGGGGGCAAAAGATAACTATAATAGCTAGTTTGAGGTTTTCCCCTTCATTTGCTTTTGCATTATTTGATAGCGTGTTTTGTTTTGAAGTCACATTTGCATACCTATCTGTGTGTATGTGTGTTTACTGCATGTATTACAAAACTTTACTGCACACTGCTGCCCTGCATACAGAAAAAGCAAAATCCACAAGTGTTTCATTTATGCTATCAGTGTTTACTTGGTTCTTCATATGTTCATTCAAAGCGATGGTTTGTGAGTACTGCATTTATGCAAAAAAATTAATGGGTTTTGCAAGAACTGTTTGCTTTTACAAAAACAACAAAGTATAATGTTTTGCTGGTTTGGTGTAAGGTTTGTATTTAGAGGTTGTTAAATTTGGAAAAAAATCTAATTTACAAAATTCCAACTTCTAAAAAAAAAAAAAAAAAAAAAAAAAGGATTTTCACTCAGCAGCAGCGAAACATGACAAGCTCAATGCTTTCCCCGTGGTACTGAGGTGTGTGTGTGTCTGTCAACGCATGGGAGAAGTTTAATTTTGAAGTGTGACCTTCGTAACCCATGCTTCCAGTCTGTTCAGGTTGTTGTGTAGCTGTTTTCACTTGAGATTCATATTATTTTGTTACACTGACCTGTTGAAAGTTTGACAACACTCCATATCTTTGAAACTTTAAAATTACTTTTATAGGCATCGTTCTGTGTCTGGAAGAGCAAATGTTTTTGCTTGCCTGCTTTACTGTGTTTGTCTTTTATCTTATTTCCCTTTTTTTTCTTTCTTTCTTGTTTCATGTGTTTCATGTATATTTTCTTGAATTTCTGCCTCTCTGTAACTCACTTTACGAATGCCTTTATGCAAATGCTACAGTATCTGCAGCTCCCTGGCATTGTTTTGCACCTGCTGCTCTTTGATTTCCCTCAGCCCTCTTTTCGCTTAGCTTTTTTCTCCTCTTAATACCATCTGACATTCCTTACCTAGAAGCAGACACCGTATCACCTGTCGTGTATGCGCTTTTTCTTCTTGCAACACGATCTGATGTGTCTCTCAAACAACAAAAGGGAACTGAGAAAAAAGAAGGGGGTGGAGGGGGAAGGATGGAGAGGATGGGAGGCTCGGTCTGCGGCATGGTATCTCAGACAGTCCAGCACTTTCTTTGTTATCTGCGCTCGGTGTGGGAGAAAAGCATCCCACCTTCTTTATTATTATCAAGCATTGATAAGAACGGGCCTGGCTACTCATCTCTACACAAAGGCAAGCTGATACCTCAAGGCCATGGATATATGTGTGTGTAGGTATGTCTTAAGGCCATGTCTTGAAAGCCAAAAAAAAAAAAACACCAGGGGATATCTTTTCCTTTTAATCTCTTACAAGATAATAGTGTGGGTGTGTGTTTTGTTGAGGTTTTGCGATACCTCGCCTTAGTACAATGGAGCTCAATGGCCTTTTTGCATTGTGACACTGAAAGCATAAAGAAATGACTCAATGAAAATGTCTGCAGCACTCTGCACTTTCTCACCACTTTCTGTGGGAACAAACACAGACATCTGTACTTAATATAAGGCTCTCCATCCAGCTCAGTGACACAGTCATTTCACACTTATTGTCCTAATTTAAGCTACATGTAACACACTGTAATGACAGACAAAGTAAATGAAAATGGGGATAAACTGGATAAACTGAGATTTTGTTCTTTTAGTTTGTTTTGTTTCCAAACAAATACATTAAGTTAGATTTGGGTTCTTAACAAAATATGTCATACATAGAAAGAAACATGTATCAGGCTTAGACGGCATTTAACTTAACCAAAACAGCAAGCAATTTAGTAAAGTTTAGGATGCAGGACGTTTTGTGTCATAGATGTACGTATGTGTGGGCTCATGGTGATTTGATGTAATTATTTGTAGATAAGTGCTATCCGCAGTAAGGATGTATATCTCCATCACTAAAGCTGAGTTGATTCACATCTCAATGCCAACGAGCTGAAACATTAAAGATACATATGATGCAACTACCAGTGTGATACAGTGATTCACCCTTCACTGAAATGCGGTGTGAATCAACACAATTTGATCCCACACACTGAGATACCATTTGATGCAGAAAGAATATGATTCCGTGCAATTTAAGAGAAAGCATTTTTACTTCACATATTTGATTCTCTAGTACTGCTGCTCCATATATTTTTTTCTGTTTCTGGTCTTTTCATACCTGAGGCTAGTGCTGCGTGCACTTTGAAATCATTTTCACGTAATGAAAAACAACCCGAAAACGAATGTGCACCTGTGATTGAAGCCGCCCTTGGTAAGAAGTGATAATGCACGGTCATGTGACGGTCCCACACTGTCCCACAGACTGTACGGGGCAGCTATTGTGGCAGGTTGTTTTCACTAATAAACTATATTATTAGAGTATTAGGACTTACAGACAGCTGAGGGTTCGGTTTTAATAATCTTTTTATGGGGATCAATTTAACTCCTCACCAGTAGTTTACACTGTTTGAATGGAACATCATACCGTTACATTCACCTAGTTTTCCATTTTGGTATGAAGTTTTGGTGATTTACTGAAGCAGAATTAGCTCAATGTAGATGATGTGCTGACAGTAGGGATGTCACCACAATTAAATTTAGTTTTTGCCCTTTTAAGAAATAATGGTGAATGACGACCTATTGGTCTTTTTCTGTTCACTTTATGCCACTAGTATAATATAAGTCTAACAATAGTTTCTCACTTACACTTCACTCAGTGAAGAAAATAATAGTGATAAATAACCTAGAATGTTGTTGAAGTACACAAAGAAATGACTGATACTAAAAATGATGGCGAAATATAAAAAAAAAAGAAAGACATTTTCTATACGTATAGCTTAATTTGTACAGCTGAATGGAGATGTTTATCACGATTATGTTAAATAGTTGTTGTTATAGCTCCAATAATTGCAATGTAGTGATTATGTAATAATTGCGACAGGTCTATATGACAGTGCTATCTATACTTCCAAATATTATGTGCTTTCAAATACTTTCAAAACCATCTCCAAAGACGCAAAATCTTCTAAAATAAACAGCTATAACTTGTAAAATGAGAACATTTCAGATGCTGCATGATATTTAAATGTACTGTATATTAGTAGTAAAATTAAAAACCTCCACATTACTGTAGAAATCATAGCCCACAATCTATTTTACCAAGGGTGACACAAGAAAAATGTTTTGTCCCTGGAGTGATGTCAGTGTAGGAAACGTTTAATCTATGCTGTGCTACTTAAAATTAGGAGTGAAAAAAATAAAGTAAGGGAAAATCCTCAGCAATTGTTATATTCAACAGTGTGTCTCAGCTAAATGTTTCAGTAGGTGAACTGATTTTAAAGTGTGACATTGTGTTGGTGGAGTAGGGATTGTAGTATTGTAGTGATGTGGTGTGAGTTCTGAGGTGATGATGACCAGACGCTGTTACTGTATCAAACTGCAGCTCCATTTCACTGTGTTGTCGAGGCCTGACCTTTACCTTCCTCATTAATTCATAACGCTACCTCATGTCTCCTGCATGCTAATTTCAACAAGAAGCCTCATCAAATGATTTAAATACAGAACACCAAAGAACACACTATAGAGAAACTACAAGGTGACCGAAGCTGCTTTTGTGGTCCACAATTTAAAAAAAAAAAAAAAGAAAAGAAAAAAAAAAGTCAAGTTTCCCTTATCTGCCTGATTACATGTGATTCTTTAATGTATTCCCATCCTTTATAACCTGTAAATGGCAGAAAGTGTTTCTGATGGTGGGAAAGCTCAATGTCTATTTTAATGAGAAGCTTTTACATTAGGCATTAGGCGTTAAAAAAAACTACTGTCGAGATTTAGCAAACGGGAGCAACGCAAAGTTAGCGCTGGAAAAGCGTGGACTCACTCACTTTTGTGTCTGGCCTAAATCCATGTGTATTTGTAGGAGTTTCGCTTTCAGAGCACAAATTTTGGGCAGGAGAGTACTGAAATGAGTTGAATGTGATTTACTAAGGTTTGCGGTTGTTGATTTACTGCTAATTACGCCAAAAAAAAGCATGTCTTCACTCATTTGCACCTAGCGTGACTGGGACAGTTACACATGGAGGAGGCGCTGCTGAGAACAGATGGTAGAAGAGAGATTTTTCTCCACTTGTACTAATTTATTTGGAATGACAGAATAAGGCTTTATCAGAAGAGATTGACTGCAAAGTTCGCAGTTCACATTTTCACCTGTGTTGTTCTGGTCCTGAGCTCATTCATGGGAAGAGCCACTGACGTTACCAAATCACCAGGAGGCTCAACAAGACGTCAAACAGTCAATGAAATACAAGAAATCTTCAGCTCAGTGAAATTCAAATTTCTGTGTGTTTTTCAGTTTTTTTCCTGGTTCTGTAGCTGATGTTTCCTCTATGTTACTGATATTAACAACAATAGTCTACCCACTATATAGAATAAATGTATCGACCACTCAGGTTGTGAAATATGGAGCTCAGAATTCAGTGCTGTGGCAGATGCTAATGTCACTTCTCCATGCGTCTCCTTTGCGTCATGTGCCGCGCTGTCTTCTTTCATTTTCGTGCAACCTCCTGTATTTACCTCGCTCGCAATGGTGATCCTGAGCATGCCTTTGCGAACAGGTTGGACATTGCGATTTTAAAGTATTTTAGGCTGGGCTACAATCATTTACTAACACCTCCAGTTCTACTACAGAAAACTCCTTCTGCTGCCTGTCCTTGGTTTGTGTTGCTGTTTATGCATTCTCCGTCCACACTTAGATCTGTGTCTACTGAACTAGTGAACAAAGTCGGTGTCTGCCCAAACAAATAAAAGCAAATCATGTCTTTTTTCATACTGCAATTAAAAAGCAGGTTAGGGTGTAAGTGGAATTTACTGACAACCACCACTGCACTCCCCATCACTTAGTAGAGCAAGACCAGAGTGCGGTGATGTGGTATAAGGTTATACCCCCAGCAGAGCACAGTCTATAAATTTAATGATGTTAAATCTATGCGGATCATTGATTCACCCACAAACTTTAGTATTAACTTCTTTCCCTCAGCAGAAAGATTACTCAAATTCGCTTTTGTTCCTTTTTTTCCTCCCCTTCTGTCTTTCTCCAGACGTGTTTCTTTGTTCACTCTACCCTCATTTTTTTGTCTTTTTTTTTTTTTTGGGTTCTGTCTTCCTTTCAGGCATTTTGTAAATTTTTCATTTAGTCTCTTCATGGCTGACTCCTTCTATTGCTCGTGTCTGTTGTTTTATTTTCTTGTGAGAAGAATTCACCTGCTGTATTATGTAAGAAAAACTGCACCGGAACAAGTTAAAAATATATTATGTTTTTGTTTATACTTTGTTTAAAATAATGACTCTGGCTTGGTGCAAATTAAAAGTCCTTTCTTTTTTTTCTATTCAACTTTCATGTTTCATAAATGTAGTCTTTGACATAGATCTACATCTCTGTACATTCACTCAGTAGTGTGGTCTGATACAAATTGATCTTAGATCAGATTATAGGTACTGATTAGTTACACATAGTTAGATTCATGTAGGAATTCATACGCATAAACCATATTTTGCTGTTGTACTGTTGTCATTAGTATGAATTCACTATGTATTCTGGATAAATTAAGTGGGACTCTTTTTTCTGAACATCACAAGTGATAAAGATAAAGACCATTTCAATTTTCAAATCAAGTGGAATGGGTATTTTGCAGGGCTCGGGAGCACGTTCATCATGTCACATGATCAGCACTTTAGCACCGAGGCAAGTTTATTTATATTTCATACACAAAGATACTTCACTGTGTTTCACATTGACACAAGGAAGTTCCAGAGGAAAATAAAAAGTGTGTGTAAATAATAAAAGATAGAAATATCAAAACTTATGTTTAATCCATTAAGATCTGTTTTGATCAACTTAAGAAGTAACTGATAAATATGTGAATTCCAACAAAGACCAAAGTTTCTATGACGATGATTTTATTTATTTATTTTTTTTTAATAGATATGCACTACGTTGACGGTGAGGCTAAAATGTTGATAATGTTCACTGTGAGGACCTTAACTTTGTGTAATAATTCTCTTGAAGTGAGTTCACTCTATAGAGTGTTGCAGGGGTAATGTTTTTTTTGTGAATTAGATATTTTTTGCAACAAGGCTTATTTCCATAGAAAGGGGCCGATTTCAGCAGCGCAGTTCGCAGTGAATCCCATCCGTTGCGGGTGCTTTGCGAATTACACCCTATATTTTTGTCTCATTTGCACCAGTTTTCTGAAGCACAATCCTTATGTGGATCTGGCCCAAAGCTCCAAAACTCACGAGTGGTGTATTCACTTGCATATTTCGTGTCATACTCTATAGAACATTATATGAAAACTTCTAAAACTTGTGTTGATTTAGACCTTATATGAGACATCTAACCAAAACTAATTAAAAACAAAACAGACATGGGAACCAGACATGCAAAATGCTCACTCACTTCTGAATTTTAAGACCAATTTCTGCAGCGCTCTATAATATTGGAGCTTGAATGTTGCTTTACTTTGGTTGCATTCACAATCATATTATATCAGCATGGTCATATAATATCACATTACTTCCTGTCATATTTTTCTTAACCTGGCACCCCACAGTCTACATTCAGAATTTGTGACTTTCAGTTTGGGTGTAGTCCTGTCCTTCAAAACACAACTTTTACTGGGAACTTTCTACATAATTAGATCATAAACTGGAAACAGTCGATACAAATATCAGCTTCTGTTTCATAAGGTTATGGTATAGTTCAGGAAGCTCCATGCGTAGGCTCTGTGTTTGCGGCATTGGTTTAGCACTGCATATACAAATGGCAGGTTCAAGAGACTCCAACACCTACTCTTCAGTGACTCTACACATTTAGTTTTTTTTCCAAATCATTCAAAGCTATTTCCAAAGCCATAGCTCTTATCATTAACCCCTACCTTGTTTGACAAAGAGAAAGAAAACAACCCCACTTCTTCAGTGAAAGCTTGAAACCTTGATCTTTGAATACAGCCAGATGGTTTTCTTTGATTAAAGCTTTGTAGCTGACACAGAAAAACAACAACTTCCATCTCTCTGCCCTATGACACCATTCATTTCCTGACACATGTTTGATGTTGATGTTATTTCAACCTTGGCAAATTGGACGATTGACTTCTTTCCTTGCTGCTTCTGTACTCTGTATGGAATTTGTTTGAGAGTCAGATGGAAACGTAACTCCTGTCTTCCTTGCTGCTTTTCTGTTTCTGTAAATTGCTGCCTTCAACACTGAGCTGTGGGCTACGAGTAAAAGGGAGCAAATGAGCTCTGAAATACAGACTCCGCGGTAAAACACACTCAGTGTGACCTTTAGTTAACGGACAAATTGAGCTGCAGCCGGAGCATTCTTCCGACTCTTGAGTGAACACTACTGGTCACGGTGAGAGTGTGTGTGTGTGTGTGTGTGTGTGTGTGTGGGTGTGTGTGTGTGTGTGTGTGGGTGTGGGGGGGTGTGGGTGTGTGGGTGTGTGGGTGGGTGGTCATGGTGGTGATATAAGTGACAATATGTCTTATTTTGTTGGCTGGTAAGATTTTACAATAAGAATACATTAACATTTGTTAATGCAGTAATGGCCATTACTTAAAGGGCTCTTGCACCTCCACACATGTCAGGGGTTGTATTATCGGCACGACGTCTTCAGGTCTGGCCTCATTTCTGATATTGTACAAAGAAGTTCAATATTAGTTACAATGTCAAATGTACAATAGCTGGAAAATATAGCATATTTCAATATGTATATCAAATACATATATCAAACCAAAATGGTTTGGACTTTTTTGTGCATCTTGACCAATGGGCAAGGGCCGCAGCTTCAAAATGAAGCCAAGTTATCTTAAAGTTGTAATGCCAGTGACGGCCACGGGTCCCGTAGACTCACATTGAACGTCTCTCTAAAAGTAATAAGTCAATTTTTTTTTTCCAGGAGTTATTCCAGTCTCATCCATTTTATTTGGAACCTCGAATGAGTGATTCTGGTGGTCATCTTTAAATTATTGCTCCATTAATAAGATCTCAGGTTGAATAAAAGGGTTTGTCTGCAGTGTTACTTTGATTGACACGTCTGTGTGACAGTTTGCTTGCCTGCCAAGTTGGACTTTTGGAGTTTCTGTTTATTTTTTCCACTGTTATTATACAGTCTATGATCTTGACCTATTGATGAAACCCTGTTTTGAGGTTTGTGAAATTTATTGTGTTTACTGGCACACCCATGGCCAAGACCTCTACAATATAAAGTCATCTGTTGCATGTTAACATTTTTGTGAATTTTTGAATACGAAACCCCTCAATCAGGTGATTAATTTGGGGGAATAATAATCCGTATAGTTTCAAAACATGACTACAATAATTACTAATATTGTTCATGTTAAAGATACTACTAGACAAATCAGTTGACTGCTAATTAACTGTTAATGCTTATTGCATGCTTATTATTAACTAATCTTAATCAATATACCCATATTGTTAAGTGTTACCATTTATTTTATCCTTATTCAGGTTTTAAATATTTTTAGTTTTGGGCTGTGTGTGTTTGTGTGTGTGTGTGTGTGTGTGTGTGTGTGTGTGTGTGTGAGAGAGAGTCTTCTGTGTTTGTGAAGCAGAATGAGTTGTTCATTTCATTCACTCGCAGTGACTGCAACGTTCGCCATCAGCTGATGACCTTTCCCTGTGATTTAGTGTGTGTGAGAGAGAAATGCAGACAAAAAGAGAGATAACTAGAATGAGCTTACAGAGAATTTCCGCGGGCGAGATGGAATCTGAATGTATGCATTTTATCTGCATTGCCAGGTTTGTGGCACACATGCACCATTCTACCTTTTAAGAATGAGCTTTTTAATGCCTTTTGTGCTATCTACCTATTTTCCATTTAGCTGCATCAGCATATGACAGGCTTATGTTACTTGTCATCCTGAAACATTTGCAACCATAAATTCAGAAATGTCCCTGTAGAGGTATTAGCTACAAGTGCTTGCTCCTAGAGCGAGAGCTGACAACACACCTGAGGTCAAAGAAGTGCACTGCATGCACACTCACAACTCATAACAGCAGTGTTCTATAGATGAAAGTGTGATCATTTTGCAACAGATATGTCCGGTATGAAAATAACTTAAAAATAATAAAACAATATGGTTTAAAAAACAGGTTATGTGTTAATGCAGAACTGTTTAACTGTAAAACATATAATTTTCACTCATTTCACTACCGGCATCAAGTTTTCGGTGTAAATTCTCTAATGAATTCTAAATACATCATCAATTTGGTAAGACAAATACAAAAAAGAGAGTGCTACAAATATATCATAAGATTTATGATTTTGTAATTCAGTATTGGTTTTTTATCTTTTGGACATGATAATTCAGCGACTCAATATTGTCTTTTTCCTTTTGGTTCTTTCTTTATATTTACTTGCGTTGACCTAACATTATCCTTAATGAGCACCTAATTTTTACTTAAACAACACTATTTAATATTTTTCACCTAAGGCAGCACTCCCCATATATATATATATATATATATATATATATATATATATATATATATATAGA
>JAPQRN010000019.1:11000189-11018071 GCA_037367275.1 Coranthus polyacanthus | reverse complement strand
TATATATATATATATATATATATATATATATATATATATATAAAAACATTTTCAAGAAAATATGTAGTAGGAGTATAAAGTCCAGAACTTTGACATGAGAGTTCAAGGTTTGCATTGTGATGTTTTCAATATTTAACCAAAACCACATTCCCCTCCTAACCTTAACCAAGTGCTGTGAGTGTTTGAATGTGAGTGTAAAATGTTATCAGACTTCACTTACTGGAGGTTAGGGTTGTGCTGAAAGAGATGATGAGATAGGAATTACAAACAGAATACACAAAATAAAGTTTCCCTCCAAAAGTTTGAGGAATGTTAACTGAATTTTCAGAATAAATTGGAAATTCAGATTCTCTTTTCATGCATAAACTAAAAGTGCAGATACGAAGGAGTGGATGAAAAGACATTTTATTACAGAATATTATGCACATTTATACTGTATGGACATTGTGTAACCCTAACCAATTTGTTAAAGTAGTTGTATCCAGTTTAAATGTAAGTTGTAAGCAAGGGTAAAGATTTGCATATGGATATGTCCCTACAGATATTTAGGAAGAACAGAATGGTCCCTACCAATATTTGAGCAAACTCATTCACATTGTCTTATATTTCACAGGGTGTTACTGTTAAGAGGGCTCTGCATGTACTCATAGAACTGGTCAGGTTTGTCCATGTCAGCCTGTTTTCATGTAACACCAAAAAAATGAGAAGGCACATCAGGAGCTTCTTCACCACTCAGTGATTGTAATAAACTAACACGTCAAAAGTCATGTTGTTTTATAATGAAAACCTTCTACCTAATGTCACCAACCTTTTCCACTGTGGGAAATAATGTCAGCTGATGTTAATTAGCCATGTTTGTGATCTACATCAGTGTGATTTGGTTCGGTGGTTTTGTTGTATTTTTAGGACTTTTCAGCTCATTGCACAGTTTAAGTTACATAACTGTGGTGAACTAATAATAACTAATAATCTGTACCCTTTTACATTTCAAAGTAATCTCCCCGACACTGACGATAGTCTTAGTCTTATTATTTTAATATTAACTTAGTTGTAAGGGGAGATGTCTGTGCCAATGTAAAGACCAAACTATGCCCTTGGTTGTAAGATAAGTCTGCATATGTTTTATTTTCCACTCTTTGTGAAATATTCCTGTAAAATTCAAAGCAAACAAACAGTGACGAAAGCCACCATGAGTGGAAAAAATTGGCAAATGTTAAAAAACAGAACAAGAAAAAAATGAAACAGAAAAGCTATTATCATGAACCACAGTCTGACTACATTTTCTCAGCCTTTTGGCACTATGTTTCACCCAATGCTAATGTGTCTCTGTTTCCCCGTGGAGTAACACAAACATGTATTTGAATGTAAAATGAGGCCTACCTCCAGTCTTACAGTAGCTCTCTGTTGCAGCTTGGCTCGGCTGACTCGCGCCGGACACCCAGGGAGGCTGGGAAATCTCCAACACTTAATTAACATGTTGATTTTAATTAGCTGTCACTGGACTGAGAATAAGGCAGAGGTAATGGGCATTTGTTGAGAGCAATCATACCCTTGGTGAATTACACTTACAGATTACATTACATATTGCAATGTGTTTACTAAATATTTAGACAAAAATAGGAATTAAAATGTGGTTTTAAAGAGGAAACAACAAGCTGTCAGCATTTGCTGAATACAGATAGTGTTTCCTTGGCAGCCTGTGTTTTTATGTTTGTCCTCTTTCTATACAACAAAGGAGAAAAGCCTGAATGCACCCTAATATTTAAAGTCATATTTATGTCCTATCGCTTCCAGTCTGAAACAAAAAAAAAACAGTCAGACAAAGCTAATTGTTTCACACCCAGCTGGGCTTTCAGACGGCACTCATGAGTCTTTTTATGCACTCATCAAACTCAGAGACAAGAAAATTTGAGAGAATCCAATAAACTACGTATTTTGGTCCAATGTCAAAAAGGGGCAATTTCCCGCTTAGAAGCTCAACGGTTTCATATCTGAGCAACATGCCTGTTAAATTTTTTGTAGCGGCCTGAAATCTCCTTTTAAAAATGACATAATTGCCCATCGCTTCTTCTGCGGTATTATTTCATGAAAGACTAAAGTGAAAGTGAAACAGCTTTGAAGCAATGTCATCAAAGTTGGGGAGTCTATGGGGAGGGAGCTGATTTAGCAGATGGCAGGGATAAAGAGGCTCTTAATGGAGAGCACTGCTTTCTGTTTTGTTAGATGTGGTTCGATGCTGCCGACTGCTGAATGACGAGTGACCACTCAGTTCATGTACACACACACACACACAGATGTAAAAGCCAATGAAGAGTTTGTGTTCTCTGCTCTGATTATACTCTTCAGTCCCAGATGACTGTGTGTGTGTGAGATGTTGGCATGGTTCTCCACATTTCTTTCCTTTTTATATACCACCAGAGGAAAAAAGCTCGTCTTTGTGAAAACAATCTCTGTCCTTTCTAACATACCTGAAACGCATATCACATGGCAATTCATATAGACCAGTTACATGTCAGTATAAAAAGTATTAGTTTTCAACTCTGTCTCACAGAAATTCCATTCATATGCAGCTAAACTTAAAATCCAATTAAGTTTTGTAATGAATGTAATGTAATTACCTCCGCCAAGGAGGTTATGTTTTTGACAGCGTTTGTTTGTCTATTTGTTTAGGAGCGGATTTTAATGAAATTTTCAGGAAATGTTGATAATGGGACAAAGAGATGATTAAATGTTGGTGGCGTTCTGGATTACCATCTGCATCCAGGCATTGTTTGAAGCATTCTTTATGATTGCGAGGTAGGGCCATTGTCAGCATATGTGTATGTAACTCCTAAATGGTCAGATTGCTTGGCAAAAATATACAGGATACATTCGCTATAGGTTCTCTAATATATCAAAGTTTGATCCGGATCCTGGCAAAATTCTGGATGATATGATCCAGAACAGGAAAAATGATGGCGCTTGTGGATTTTCAGGCATTATAAGGCAATGAATGAAGATAAAGACATGCAACTTGTCACGGTGCGTGTGCGAACCCAAATGCAGCACAATAGAAACCGCAGATTTCACAGAGTGGATATTTATTGAACACAGGTTGAACAGACAAACAGAGAAACAGGTAACTCTCTCAGCCAGGCACCAGACGAGGATTGGTGAAGGCTGTGGAAAGGGCAGTGAGGCGAGGCGGCCGCAGACGATGCTGGCTGGCTCGTGCAGAAGCGGAGCACGGAGGTGAAGGCAGAAGGGTGCCACAGACAGGGAGAGGGCACTCACGTGTGTGGGCCACTGTGCGTCGATGGTGCTCAGTTGCCGTGGAGTCACGGTCATCGTTTGGGGCCGGAAGACAGTTCTGTTGGTGGTGCACGTGTTCTGACTGGGTCTTGGAGAATATGAGGATGTCGTCAAGATAAACGAAGATGAGGATGTCTCTGAGCACGTCATTAACCAGGGACTGGCTCAGGCAGGGGTTCCTGGTCGAGGGCTAGCTTGCGGGCGAGCTCCTGGTCCATTAGACTGGCATCAGACCCGCAGTCGATGGTGTGAGGACCACTGGGAAGGAGCAAGAGGGTCTGGAACAGCGTTCGGCCATGTTGGGAAGGCTGGAGGGTCCAGTATGCCTCCTGTTACTGGTGAGCCTGCCCTTTTGCTGGGCATCCGGAGGCGAATTGGCCTGGCTGGCCAACGGAAAGACAAAAATGGAGCTGCCGATGATGCTCCTTCTCCTCTTGGGTGAGACAGGCCTGGCCCACCTGCAAGGGCACTGATTCCCCTGAGCGGGATTCAGCCAGTGGAGCAAGACTGGGTGATGTTTGTTGTGGACGGCGGCCGGAGTTCCCCTGACGGCGCTCCTGTCGCCAGGCCTGAATGTGTCGGTCCACCCTGGAAGTCGGCTCAATTAGCCCATCCAGCGTAGTAGGAAGCTCAAACGAAACCAGTTCATCCTTCATATATTCAGCCAATCCATTCAAGAAGGCATCACACTGGGCAGTTGCATTCCATTCCCTTTGACGAGCTCTGGTACGAAACTCGATGCCGTAGTCCAATACGGACCTGGTTCCCTGCCTCAGGTTCATCAATCCTCCGGTGAAGTCGGGGCCAAGGGAGACTGGACTGAAAACCTTGCGGAGCTCTGTGGAAAATGCCTGGAAGGATGAGCAGGCCGGAGTGTGCTTGTCCCACTCTGCCATCCCCCATAGCCGTGCTCGCCTGGTCAGGTGATTGATTGCGAGCCTCTGATGCAAAGGTATGTGGTTGTAGGGAGAACAAGATGGAACAGTTGATCAAGAACGGGTTACAACCCTCAGGTTCTCCGGCGTAGCATTCCAGAGCAGACGATGCCAGTGGACAGACTGCCGCCATGGGGTGGAGCCAGAAATGTCTGCAGGACCGCCAACTGCTGGACCTGCTATGCCAGTGTAGCCATGGTGCGTTCCATGGCAGACGTGGTCTGGCGGGTCTCGGCCGACGTGGCAGCACGTACGTGGGCTACTGTGCGGCGATGGTGTTGAGTAGACATAGAACCACCATGGAGGGTAGCAGAGTCACGGTTGTCGTCAGGGCCGGAAGACAGTTCCGTTGGCCAGGAAGGAGGAGACGCTTGGTGGTCAGGGACTGAAGGCAGGTCAGGTTACCAGTAGACAGGCAAGGCACGGCGGTCGGTGAACAGAAGGCAGGTCCGAAATCCAGGAAGGGAGACAAGCTCGAGGGTCGGGGGCCGACAAGGTCAGGCACCGAGAATCCGTCCAAAGGAAAGCGCTGGAGAGTCATGAGAATACAGAGGACAATCTGGCAAAGAGTGAATATTGAGACGGAGTATAAGTAGTGGCTGGGTGATTAAGAACAGCTTCGCAGAGCAGGTGAATGAGATGAGGCTGAATGCCGTGAGTGGAGGGTGACCAGGTGTGAGCGGTGAGTCTGACTGGTGAGGGAGGAATGGCAGAGCGTGACACAACTAGTACCAAAGTGTTGCTGAGAGTCGGTTGAATCTGTAAGACGAATGGATTTGTTCTATCTACAATAGTCGTGGAGTTACATCTAGAAGAAAACCGCCATTAGGGAAATATAGGTTTTTTTCAAATAACTATTAAACTAAACATGATACCAAGATTATTCCAAAGGCAAAAGGAATGTTTAATGATCAATGAATCCAATAAAGTAGATAACATGATAACATGTTGGAGTATTAGTTTTGGGTGTAAGTCACAATATGTGGGGAAATGAGCTGCTTGGCGGAGGTCTGCGCTCTCCGAGTGCTTTTCTAGTTACAAAATGTTCCTTCATTTTGTTGGAATCAAATTTCATTTCTCATGAAAGGATTTGCGACTTCTTTGCCTTACTATTAATAAATATATCATGAGCCATCTTTGCCACATCCTTGCAGACTTCTGTATTAAACCAAACATTGGTATCTTTCAGTCTCTAAACCTAAACAGTTTAATAATGCTGTTGTCAAAACCAGCTGATGTAAATCCACTTGGTAGATCTTTTGGCGGAATTAAATACATTGTCTGTGAACAATTTATGCCAGAGAGCAACATTTTTACTACTTTGAAATTATGTGAATTGAAAACATTTAATTATTGTGTTGAGACAAACCATAATGTGGGCTGCGTTACATTTATAATGAAACACACTTGCTGTTATAATTTAGTTGCAATGAACGTAATTTTGGTGAGTCAAGGTTGAAATATAATTGACTCGACTGTGTATTTACATGCAAAAACAAACTGAGCCTCCATTCAGGCACACACTGCAGAAAGGAAATAAAACAACATGAAGGGATCGTTTTTAGACGCGTATAGTAACAGAACAAGCACTCTGCTAATGAAACATGTCATAAAAACACAATATTATTACAAATGGATAAAGACGGTATTTGTGGTCAATGGGATTGCGTCAAGTGTGACAGCTGCTGCTTTAGATCTGAACCCCATGTGACTTCAGCCTTTGTTTCGTGTGATCTTTTATTTTATTATTAATGCGTGTTTTTTTTTTTACATTTTGAAAATATTATTCTTAGCCTGTGCCCAGTTCTATTACATTCCAGTACACCTGAAGAGCAGCCACCTCAGATTAAACACGGACATATCAAGTGTCTCTGGTGCAGCCTCTGTTTTTTAAACCAATCTGTATTTCTCTGTCGCCCATAAAATCATTCATAAAATCCTTTTTTGTGCTAAACAAGTGGAATTGAATCAGGTTTATACTGCTCTGCTCTCTGGTGTCCCTCACCTGCTCTCTCTCTCTCCTCTGCCTCTGTCTCTCTCTCTTTGAGCATATGAGTGTGTTGGGCCCTTTGCCAACAGTTAGATCTCAGTGGGGCCCATCCATATGGCCGACATGTTCAGCAGTCATTACAGGGCCATTTAACACATCTAATTGTTCAACATTTGACACGTTGTCAAGACAATTAGTTCAGATTATTCCTGCGTAAGACATTGCGATGTTGATCTTGTCACAAACTGTGGGAGATTAGCGTGTTGGTGTGACACTGATACTTATACTGTGACTGTATGTTTACGGCTGTAATTGATGAATACGTAACTGCCTGTTGCTTAGTTTTATATGTGTATATTTTGCAGCGTTCACATGCTGTGATCACTCACGCATCGTCTATTTCACACGCAACTGATTACTATTTTCGCCGTAGTCATTCTTCAGCTGTTTGTAAATGTGAGGTATCTCAAAAACGTATTTTTTCATGTGGGGAAAAAGAACTACTGGTGGCAATTAAATTTTTTTTTGGAGGGTGCTCAGATCATACAACATTCAAACTGTGAGCTTGCATGACCAATGTCGGTCAGGTTCTTTTTCAAAAGTATTTCACTTCAGATTACACAATACATGTCCTTAATGTATTCCATTAGATTACTCAAAGTGAGTACTGTATTGTAAATACTTCAACATTGTCTAATATTATTATTGCATACAACAGTGTGAATGAATGTGGCATTCACACAATATTGCAACGTCAAGTGGCCTGAATCCAGGAGTCACTCTGAAAGTATATTAAGACTTGTAGAAATGTAAACTATAAGTATAAACTGTATAAATCAAGTTCGGCATTTTGGCTGTTGCCATCTTGTTTCTTTCGGAGCCTGAAGTGACCGAATTTGGTTGAGAGGCTGGAGCTGGTGAAGAGCAAAGGGTGAAACTCACCAAACTGACGGCAACTTACTGAAAACACACACTGCATTGCACAGTGTTATGTTAAACGCCGCCAAGTGATTTCAGCTACTTGATAATTGTTAACAGATTCAGGTGTGTTTGAAAACAGTAATGTCAAAGGCAGTAATGCATTTGCATAATGTATAAACACACTAATTAGCCCTAATTAGCGGCCTTACTTACAGTGCACGTAATGCAATATTGAATTAATGCTGACATTAGCAAATGTTATACTAACACGGTTGGTATTCTAATAAGTTTTAATGAAATTTAAAATTGAGTTTAAAAAGATTCATCCCATGTACAGTTGTCATGAATGGGGAAAATAGCTATAAAGACAAAGTTGTACCAGGCTGTAAACACGTTTGTTTCCACTGAGGAGAATCTTAAAAACAATTGTATGTTTTTAAGATTCTTCACTTTTGGAACCAGTATCAAGTGGCTATTTGAGGGACTGCAGATTTTGACAATTCCACACTGGCTTCACTTTTCAGCCCCGGAGGTAGCCACTTGATGTAAACACAAATCCAATCTGATGTTTGCAAAAAGGTGAAGGTCATTTTTTTTCTTGATCTTTTATTTTCAATGGCATCAAGTGAGAGTGAAAACCAGTTAACAAAGAGGAAAATAAAACTGTGAATTTTCATTTATATCTTCTGTTTTCCCTTAGTTTCTGAAGTACATTTTGCTTTGTAACTAATCCTCTTCAAAAAGAAAAGGAAGCAGAAAAAGGCCATTATGCACTGTATCTGTTTTCACACAGTATGAAACACATGTAAAAAGTCTGAACATAAATAATAAAATAACATAAATTTACTGGTGCAACTTGATTGCCCTTCATGTCAAATGTTAAAACAACCACACAGCATATCAAATATAGAAATAAAAGCTTCTTTTGCCTTTCCTCAATTCCTCAGATAGGTGCAGTGGATGGATTTAGAATCAGTTGGAGTCAAATTGAATAATTTTTTAACTTTTTCTGTATTTAATCAAACCTTGGTATCTTTCTTTATCTGTCGGTGTCTAAACGTAACTATAAACAGTTTAACAATGCTGTCATCAAAATCAGCTGATATTGAAAACTGACCTGATGGACAATGAACGATTTACTTTTACGCTCAAGAGTAACATTTTTACCACTTCGAAATCACATTGATCAACATTTCATTATTAGGATGAAACAAACTGTAATGTTGGTAGCATTTATAACACAACATATTTGTGTTTCGAATTTCATTGCAGATGAAGGCAGTTTTTGTGAGACAGGGTTGCTTGTAAAAAACGCCCGATTTTGACAAAGATGCATAAAAATGATGTATCCTCATCTTAGTGCTGTTATAAAATCTTCTCACCTTCTCACCTGATGGTTTAAAGTGTCTGGAGGCAGCCCAAATTGAAAGCATCTTTTCTTTCCTGTATTTGTAACGCTCAGACATTTTCCAAACTATACTGTATTGAATCATGAACCCTAGAACGTATATTGAATTGTCCCATTTCCAGCACACACTACAGTACAGTTGGTGGGATTGTAAATGTGCGAATTTGAGTGAATGCCTTAGTGTGATGCAGCTGTGTCAGTGTCATCTCGACAGAAAACAATGAAAATCTGTGCTGACGTCAAAGTTTGTGTGTGTGTGTGTGTGTGAGAGAGATATTGCACAGGGAAAGCATGTTCGTCCCAGGAGAGAGAAAGCGAGTGGGGGAGGGGAGGGGAGGAGAGGAGGGTTACCTCCTGGCATCTGCCTCTCCCTAGCCCTCTATCCACATGTTTAATCCCATCAACACTCCCATCATCCCCTCTTTCTAATCTTCTTTCCTGCCTGTTTATCTCTCCCACACTCTCACTATCTCTTCATCTCCACCTCTTCTGTTTTTTTTATTTCCTCTTTTTTTCTCTGTACCCTAGTTTTGCTATTCACAGTCATTGCAACGCATCATTCTCTCCCTTCTTTCTCTTGTCCTCTTCCTTTCTACCCATACCCTTCCCCCGCTCTTATCTTTTAGCTACAATCTGTTTCTGTGTCATTGGGAGGTAGCAGGTCAAGCATAAAGGCTAATCTAAATTTCATTCATTCTGTCAGTGGGGAGTTTATCATAAAGAGGGGAGGGAGACATTGTTCCGGTAGCTTTCTCTCTCTCTCTCTCTCTCTCTCTCTCTCTCTCTCTCTCTCTCTCTTTCTTTCACTCACTGTTCTGTCTAGGTCTCTCACCCTTTTCCTTTCTCTCTGTTCGAAACCTTGGTGAGTGCAACCATACAACGAAGGGCACAGTGGTAAAGTTATTTATCGTAATAAATTACTGTATGTGTGTGCCTCATAATACATATATTTAATAATGGAAGGATGAGACAGGTGAAGACCAACACCAATCTGCGTCTTCGAGGGCCTTTTCTTTGCCTATTTTGCGTGTACAGTATGTCTCTTGCTCTCTGGCTGCACACACACATCCACGTGTCTTACATCTGGACACACACACATACACATCTCACTCTTTCACACTCAGTTTTGGCATAAACACGTTATATAAGAGTACCAGGACAGGAGCCAAGCCAGGTCACCGTGACTCTTAAACTAATAAGTTACTCACCACTGAGAATACAAACAAGCAATATTTCTTGAATAAGATGTCAGTCCCTTTGCTTTCTCAGATTCTACCCTAGTTAAAAATGTTGCAATTGTACATTTCTGCAAATACATAATGTCAACATTTGTGAATCGAAAATGTGTCTCATTTAAATGGTTTTGGTCTCGTTGCATCTTCTACATGATTTTCCCTCTCGTGTTTTTTATGTTGTTGTTGTCGTCTTTTACAAGTGAGGCCTGTCCTCTGCATTTCACAAGACTCTGATGAGGTCAGTACAAGGCAGAATCAAATGAATAATTAGTTTTGTTTTTGTGTTTTTTTCCCCATGTACAAATAGGTTATACACACACATATGTTATATACATATATATGTGAATATGGAGAACATAGTGTAGTTGAAGAGATGATGAGCAGCATTACGGCAGAGGAGAGAACCCGGGACTCATCTGTCAGGGTGCTCTCCATGGTTCTGAAAGCTTTCTCTTTGACTTCACTACTTTTCCAATACAATGGCCAACAAGTCACGCAATCGTAAAACACATTTTTGGTCAAATATACACCACTGTAAGCCTCTGATTATAGCACAGCGCTTCTTCTCTGGATGAATACGTCCAGTGTTTGGGTGGCTACAGCTTAATTCTTCACTTTTTAGTTAAAGCGCTCACAGTCTAAATGGCACAAAAGGGCTTTGGAGCTTGTTTGCGAAAAATGGAAGGGGTGGAGACAGGGGAGATCTTGCTGTGGTGTTGTTGTTTTATACAGTTGCATAAACAGTAGAATGAAAACATCTGTAGAGGAATTATCATTCTATAAAAAAATCTACTGTTTGGCTTTTCACCACTGCAAATGTATAGGATGTCTTAGCCTAAATGGATTGTGTTATTTAGAGTAACCAAACTGAATAATGCCTACATAACAAAATACAACTACTGCATCAGTTCTTCTGTCTTTGGGTTTTAAAGAAGGTTGGCAAACAAGTCCTGGTGTGTGGAGCAGAAGATTGACAGCAAAAATAAATATAAAATAAACCTCAGAAACATCAGTTCTGTCACTGGGTATGAATTTTCAGTTTATTATTACTGAAGCAGCTAGACTTGTCACTTGATAGATAATGCCATTCATCATGTCCACAGTTCAGTAGCAGGAATATTTAGAATGAATACTGATTTAGTGGTCTGTTTTGTTTAATCAGCTCAGAAGTGCTTAAGAGCTCCTTCATGTGTAAAGGACGTGTTAAGTACATGGTGCACCTCCAGCACAGAGTCACACCCTGAGGAGCAACTAAATACAGTACACTTAACAGAACACACGGAGGGATGAGTGGCACTGCAAGTCACAGAACAGTCCCATCTTGAACACATGTCTTTTTATCAGGACAGAAGTGTTAGCAGTATGCATGAGTTCACAGCAATGACCTCCATGTGCCATGTCACCTGTTCTGAAGACTTTCCAGATGGGACATGAGTGTTGAGATGCTGCTTCCTGTTTGCAGGCTATTGGCAGTAGAGATGCATCTTTTATACACCTTGCTGATTGTTGAAGACCTTGTTGTTAAAGATCTGGTGATCTGAAAATGTTAAAATTCTCTTAAAGCTGCAGTGCTTGATAGTGTCTTGGCGTCATTAGGCAAAAATTCTAGAATTCCCTTTCAGCAAATTTCAGCAATTGAAGTGGTCTGAGAGGAAACAAGACTTCTGCACCTACTTCTTGCTTGTGTTTTTCTGCTGTTGAAAATCTAGCCCACGACTCAGACTCACTGATTACTGGCATTTTCAGACAGGTAGGGGGGTTAACAGTTGTATTTACCGATCGCTGATCAGATTCCTTCAGACGTGACCTGGATGTGACTGTACTGCTCTACTCCATGTGTCAACACAGAAGGTTGGGAAAGTGTCTGAACTTTTCCATGACAGCATGAAACGACGTCAGATCGTCTGTATTTATATTTAGTCTTTTGATTTAGACCGAGAGGAGAAAGAGTTGCAGAAGGAAGATGTGTTTTTCCTCCTGATTTCAGCTCCTGGAGCTTTAACTAAGTGCATAGCACATTCAAACTACATCCATTAAAGAAAGGTTCTATTAGATAATATTTAAAACTTTTAATTTACTAATGCTTTGGCCAAAATGATTAAATAACTATGGAATTGATGTGCTTTCACCCTAATTATTCAGCAATAAAAAGCTTACAATATAAGTGGTTTATGTAAGAGATTCCTTTGTGGTTTGGGAAGTGGACTGATTTTTTTAAAGGGATATTTCCTCTGCATTTTATGGACACTTGCAGTGACTGAACAGATGATCCTCATCCTCCATGTCTGTGTCTTTTTCTCCTAGTCTGTTGTTTTTTATTGTACATTGGGTTTTTTTTGTTTTTGTTTTACCTGTTTATCTACAGTTCATGTCTCAGGGGACACAGACGTGGACATTTTTACCATTGTTTCTCCTGATGAACCACTTTAGAAAAGTGTGTCTTTTCTGGCTTACACCTCACACACTATTGTTTCAGTTTTCTTTAGTCATAAAATTCTTTTACTTTGGTCCTTTGTATCTCCTCATATAGAAAATTGAAGTTGTGATGCTGATTTATGCACTCGTTTGTCAGTTTAGAAGAAGATTCACTAATGGTGGAAAGACCAAAATTGTCTGTTGAGAATATGTGACGAATCCGACAGTAATATTGCAGGCACACTTATTTTATGCAAAAAGTGAGAATATTTCTACACAGATGACAGGTGACTGTGCTAATCAGATTTGACGTGTAATAAACCTGATGTGATTGACTGTTTTATTCAAATTAAAAAAAATAACTTAATTAATGCTTGTATTGTTCTGATCATTACATATATAAGATTTAACCTAGTATGAATGGGTAGTGTGGCAAAACGTTTGTTAACTCTGGCTAAATGTATATATTTGGCATCATTTATAAAGCATTTAAATGTATATGTTTCCAATAATGGGTATAAAGTGAAGTGGATCTGAGGAAAAAAAAAAAGTGAAACACTGTCCTGGAACGTAACTGATTCCATGGCATAAGAGACTTATTTTATTTTGAGATTTCCTTCACCAAATAAGGTGTACAGTTAACAGGGAAGGCATTATAGGCTGTAGCTTCAGCATACTCCTTTGTCGGACTATTTATGTTGTGCAGCGATTATTTTCTATTTAAGTTTTTAACTAACTTTATTGGTGCGTTTTGTTTTGATTTTTCTTAATACATATCTGTATATTGTCTTAAGTAAATCACTATAATCACAATAATTACCACAATGCCAAATATTTGTTATCTATGTTATTACACCAGCCTCCAGACATACTTGCAGTATGTTTCCAATTGGACCTTATTGAACAGTAATCTTTCAGTAATTGCCTTACAGTAGCGGTGTCTAGTTTTTAGTGGATTATTGGACTCTTGTAAATCACTGGGTGGAAAACATACACACATAAGGAACTACACATTGACTACACCCTCACTATGTTCAGCCTTTGCTTTTGGTCTAATTAATTGAAACGAGTGGGATGTGAGAGCTTTTATTCAATATACACAACATGTGGTTACATGTGGCTGCACTCAAATTGAATGCACCTAGTCCATTAGCTCCCTCTCCGAGTCCATGACCTGTGTGACCTTCTCAGTGATTATGTGTCATGATGGATGTGGCCAGGTAGCCCTATTTAATCATACTGATAGTCATGATGGAGAATTTACTACCTGGGACTGGCAGCATGGCAGTGACATATGTTCACACACCCACACTTATACACATGCTTCCATGTGTGCTCTTTGAGCACACGGGCTGCTTTGAAAATTTAGCATGTACTGTGAGGCTAAAGGCTAAAATAAGCTTAGAGTGTGGCGGAGTTGTGGACAAATGCATGTATAATGATTGTAGAGTGTAGAGTAGGCTTGTGTGTGACAAAAGGAAAGGCAATGTACATTTTAAATTTGAATGCTAGAATAATTTAATAAACTACTAAAATGAAAATGTAACAGAATGGTAAATTAAATCATTTGAAGCTTGTAGGTGACCTGCTAAATGAGTACCTAAATGAGTCACCAAAAACAAAAATCTTTAAAATGAATTTCTCTTCCAAATCGACAGAATGAATTAATTGTGAAATGACTGTTGGTAATCTAAATGGTAAGTACACAACTTACTGGGCTGATGGTGAAAAATCCAACCCAGTCATCAGACAAAATTGTTGTTCATTGTTCATTTTTGCAAACCTCAGGTGATGTATAACGTTTGTGAAACAAACATATGTTTCATATTAATATTTCTAGATCGGAAAATATTAAGGAAAAAGGAAAAGAAAAGATTTGGCAGAAAAAAGTACTGTCTAAGCCTAAAAACTTGTGGGAGTCAAGATGTGAACTCCAGAGGGGTAAAGTCCTGGATTTTATGAATCCAACAACCACCACTACTACCTTTTGGAAAGATTGTGGAGAAGGTGAAACACTAAAATGTGGATATACATTTGTTGAAATGATAATATGAAATGTATTTTTGGTTCACAAACTTTGCGATTATACATATCAGTTTGCAGAAATGTACAATGCAACATTTTTTCAGGGCGATTAGGTTGGGAAAACCACTGGTATTGTCATTTGACATCTTGCAAAACCCTCATTGTTGCAATGGGCAGATTAATCATCTGTTTGAAAGAGCTGGGGCCATTGTCCAATAATGAACTCCTAGCCTTTTCCTAAGGGAAACAGGGGAAATACCCACACAATCCAATCGGTAGACAATAGATAGATACTTGTCACAGGATTGCAACAAAACGGGAGATTATTCCTATGCATATAATACGGAAGAAGATGGAATTTGGAAGATGGAAGATGGAAAAAAGTAGATTGTAGCCAGAAAGTTAACCACTGCGTGAGAGAGCTCAGGCAAGAGCAAACTCATTGTCATCCAAAGCAAGGCAATTAAGGCATACAACCGAACACACACTCCCATGCAGAGCAGCCTAGAACATCATCCATCTTTCTGCATAGGAGTGTGGACATAATGTCCACAGTGGGTAAATGCAAGATTTCAGAGGGCTTGCCTGACAATCCCAAACGTAAAACTGGGTTAGCTAAGGATTCAAGAAGTAAGTGAGACCAAGACCAACCACAACAACCAAACCACTGAATGATCGGTATGAACATATAACATCTAGCTATTAGTACTCAAATATCAGACATGAATATTGAAATGGAAAATGTGTAGGAACTGTGCATTGAATATTAAAATGAGCTGCAATAGGATCCACCACAGGAAGAATTTCTTGTAGAATTAACCTACAATTCAGCCGTATCCAAAAAGTAGGCAAATAAATTCATAGCACTGGATGGCATGGATACTGATTGGAAGTTACAATGTTAATGCCTAATGTGACTAACCATGATAATTTGCTGCACTGTCTTAACAATTGCAGACTTTGCAAGATGTAAACCAACCCACTCAAAGCATGCAGATCTCATGTGTTGAACATACACTCACACTAAATGTATATTACTTCATATAAAGGTCAGGTGCTTAGTTGTCCAAGCTGCTTACGACACGGTTCACAAAATGCTGCAGGCAAGATATTATGCATAGGGCACGACTCTATGGTCATACACGCCAGTAGCCATGACGGAAGCACCCGTCTAATTTTTGGTTCAATAGTTTTGCTCTGTGGTCTTGAACACTGTGGACTCTGGCAAGGTGAAAACCGGTAGTGCAAGGTTTAGCGTGACTGATACTCAAACACATAAGTCCAAAAGTGGATTTATACCTTGGAGTCAGGGGCTACTGTGTAGCCTAAAGCAGCTACATGCCTAGAGTTGGGGATTATAACACGCGCCTAATCCAAAATGTAACTACATACTTCAGTGTCTTTCTGTAAGTCTCTGAAGCTAGTAGAGATTTTGAATGAGGGGGGAAAATTAATAATGCAAATGCTCTGGGCTCAAAAATAAAGACTGAAATAAGTGAAATGCCAGGCTGGGCTCGTAAATTTAGAAACTTCACCTGCCCAATTAGTCAAGTGGTAAAAAAAGTAATGAAATACGTCCTTTTTATCTATCTAAGCGATCTTGTTTTATTATGAATTCAAAACATACAGATTGATTTTACTTCAGGAAGAAATCAGTATTTTTCTTCTTATACCCTGTCCCCTTTCATCTCTTTCCTATTCCTATGAAACATAAGAAATGTACTAACCAATAGCTGCAGGGATGAGGAGAAAATACTGAAGTATGAAGGAAGACATGACAGACATGATAAGGACTGAGGGAAGCATTGAAGGGGAAGAGGGTTTAGAGGTGAGAAATGAGCAGAAATGAACAAATAGATACGTGAAGCAAAGTGTGCGGAGGGAGGTACAGACGGTTGGACTGAGCAGATGGAAAGTTCAGACCCTGCTTGTTTTCACTGAAATGTCACAACTGTAAAAAAGGTTTTATAAAGCATCAATCATGCTGGAGCAGCACCTCCAGGAATAGTCATGGGGTTTTGGAAATTAGACCTCCACGTTGAACTGCAGAGGCAATCACCAGTGTATGGTTCAGGTCAGTGCACTGCTCACAGAGAGAGGGAAATGTGGAGAGGAGGAGCTGAGAAAAGAAATGACTTGAGAGGAGACAGAGGTGAGAGGGAGGCAGGTAGACATTTTGGCATTAAAGCTTTTAGTGGGGCTTATTTAGTGCAAATGCTATATTTGAATTTAACTGCTCTCTAACACAGAATTCAAGGGACTCATGCAGGTTTTACAGATTGACATTGCGAAGGCTACTCAGACACCTCTTTAGAATAATGTTGTCTAGTTAGACATGATATTAAAATAAATCCTCAAGCCTCACAATGACTGTGACTGAAAACGACCTTTAAAACCATTCCACACTGTTTGGGTTTAAGTTGAGTTAAATGCACAGTGTATTTTCTGCCGCTAGTCGTCTCTCAAGCTAAAAAATAGCAGAGGATCATGTTTAGTCACATATATTCACATTATTTCATTTCAATGAAACTGCTGCAAGTAACATTAAATGTTAATATTTGCTTAATAAATGGGTTTGACACCATCGACCAAATGAAATGGGCTGTTAAAGTGAATACTGTAAATTAGAGAATTCTGTGATTTTGATCATCGTTGGAAACATTTGATATAATCACACAAGTCAACACAATATAGAATATCCTTATGTCCTTATGTTATAACAAACTAATGTGCCATGTTTTCACACAAACGCATGTACACAGAGCTGGGTAACATTAGCAAAAACCAAATTGACAACCCTGTAATATGTTATTAAAATGTTTTTACTTAGTGTTTCAATGCTTGGGGGATGTCGTTTATAATGGATCCTTTCTTCCGTAGTAGTTTGGATACTACTAACTACTACTGGTTTAATATGCACTCATGACAGGTTGAACTAAGTGTCCAAAAATGAAATCCATCCATTGATCTGCAACTTTTCCACCTTTGGAAGTTGCAGTGATTTGGTGCACTGAAGCCAGGAAGTATACACTTTTCATGGCTGTTTTCCCAAGTTCCCCATTTCATATTTTCACAGCGTTTTCTTTTCTCTCTGTTTTTTTTTTTTTTTTTTTACATACAACACAGTTTATATAAACTCCGTACAATGTTGTACGATTTACCGAGAGATACATTGTGCTGGTGTCATCCAATGCTTATATATAAATCAGAATTCATGGTGGACTGCTGTAGGCATCATCATACCTATTTGCACCAACTGTAAATGCGTCTTAATTTTGACAAAACAAAGAAATACGATTTTTGAGGAGTGAGATGTGAAGAAAATTACAGTTCATTCTTCAGTCAAATTATAGCCCAAAAATACTAGCCAGTGACTTGCTTTTGTCAGCTTAATTTTATGGTCTTTCTTTGCAGGCAGAGTTTGATCTTTTGCCTCGGAAATAGCACACTTGTCAAAATATGAAGAAACATATTGATTAGCTGTAGCCATTGTACCATCAGCATGTCAGGTGTCAACCACACTGTGTGTTTTTTTTTTTTGTTTTTTGTTTTTTAAATAATTAATAATAATCCTATTTATAGGTTTATTTTTCATTTTTACTTTTCTTCCCAACTGTTTTCTGTTGTATTTTCTTCAGTACTATGTACAAATATACCTGCGA
>JAPQRN010000019.1:10982633-10993934 GCA_037367275.1 Coranthus polyacanthus | reverse complement strand
TTTTCTGGATAACTTACCTGGATATAGATCACATTTTAATACCAGGTGCAAATGGGGTCTCAATGATTTAATGACTTTGGCCCAGACTTAAATATCTGAACAACTATTAGATGAATTAGACTTAGATTTGGTTAAAACATTTAGTGTATTTTCTCCAGAGGATGGACCCTAATGGCTTTGGTGTCTGCACATATGTTGAATGTTTGAGTGCCATTACAATCTGATATACAATATTAATTTATCCAACATGCATGTACAACATTATGTGCAATCACAGCCATTTTACCAGAAATGACTGATTTATGGCAACTCCCCAATCCCCCAATCAGAAGTTATCAACAGTACTGGTATTTTCTGTGCACTGGCTGAACAAAGGTTTCCTTTTCTTAACTTTTGATTGGGTGAACAAGGCTGAGCCCACCTCTGCCACTAGCTTGCGCCGGCCTAGTGTCGGATTCTTGAGAGAAAGGCAGAAATGAATTGGAAACCTTTGCATTGTACCAATACAAAAACATTAACTGGTAAAATAATAAAAGTTTCCTCTGAAAGTGAAGAATAACATATCTGTGTAGTTTTTGAGTAACAAGCTGAGCACTACCTGAAACCGTCTGGGCTCGCTTCACTTCCTTTTCATTATCTTTCTCTCTTCTCGCTGATACTCTTCTTCCTTCTATACACTGTTAATATGAGTTGCTTTCTCTCTCACACCTACACATACAGCTAGAAAAGTAAATGTACCCATTTTGTCCATGTGCAGGATGTTGAGGATTCAGCGGCAGACACTCTCTCTCAGCCTTTATCTGTGCTATTTTCAGAGGAAGAGCAGTAAGTGAAGTATTGTGAGAGGTGATACAAAAGCTTCCTTCTCAAGGGAGGACGCCTAGAGAAAAGCAGAGCAGAGGGTTTGTAAAATACACTTTGGACTCTTCGTCTTCGTGTTTCCAGCTGTACAGGTTCCAACAGAGGCCACTTTGGAAGCTTTGACAAACAGTGTCGCTGTATTAAATACAGGTAGTCCATAATTTTTCCATCTCCCCTTTTTTTCAGGTCATTTGGTCCACTCCAGCACAGCAGTGGTGAGTAACAAAGGTGTCACTTTTTCATAAACATAAAACCACAGTAGTTATCCAACTGAGAAGCCTTTTCTGGATGATTTTTCATCTCCTTCTGTTAACGTCTGATGTCAGTTTCCTAGAGAATAACTGAAATAGATGTTATACATTCCTGATTTGTTGGAAAAAAAAACCAAAAGCAATGACTATGAACATTATACATTATTCCGTGTTTAGTGAATGGTCATAGAAAAAAAACCCGTAATACTCAAGAACAATATATGTTGTAGATTATCAGAGTTGTGATTTTTTTTTTTTTTAAAACAATAACAACGACAGAATCCTATGATGTTATTTGTCTTCAGGATGGATCAGTAGTGTTGTGTTAATATTATTGTGAGCAACAGCATGTGGGCCCTTTGACATTGCTATCTGTACGGCAGCAGCTGATATTACATCTTATTTCCAGACCTCTGTGTACCTCTGCCCTGACACACAGCAATTTGGGAGAGCGAAATGTCAGTGCTGTTGTTTCCCAGTAGTGTCGCAGACTTTTATTTGCACACGACTGTATCTGTGTATTGTGTGTGTGCCCACGTATGATGCCTGCCCACAGTGCATCTGCTTGACTGCTCCATCTGATTGCTTGCTCCAGCAGCACTCTTGGAAATGTTAATGGCGGACAGTTAACGTCAGATACAGCTCACCTCCGTCTATATCCCCGACCCAGTGTCACCTCGATGGAGAGATAAGTTTAAAAAACAAAAAAAAATAGCATAAAGACTTAGCAAGTGCTTAAGAAAGTAAAGAACAGCCACTGTTGCATTGATGTGCTGTGATTAATTGCGTTTCTATGGGCTTGCGGTTTTTGTGTGTGCTCTTTGTGTGTCTTGTGTCTGTGTGACTGAAATGTGCAGCGGTGTGTTAAGCATTTACATCGCTGGGTGAAGAAGGTGTGAAGTTGACAGACAGTCAGGAACATCTTGTCCAATGGCCCGTCTACCACTTTGGCTACTGTTGCTCTGTTACGCTTATCACACACACACACACACACACACACACACACACACACACACACACACTCACTCTGTTCGCTCTGTTGCCTCCCTGACCTGAGATTGCTGTGTGCTGCTGCTCACATCCAGAGATGCATTGGGGCATATACACACACACACACAAAATGATTTATGGCCTCCGATACAGTCAATAAGAACCAGGGCCAAGATGAAGGACTTGGGTAGTAGTAAGCAGGACGCACACAACCACACAAACTGTTGTCCATTAGCTAAGTGCGCTGTGTTTTCCACATTGGCTCTCTTCATTACATTCCAGTTTAAAGCCATCGCTTCCTTTGTTGCTGCATGTCAAGAGCTATAGGTCTAAGTAATCTGCATTATCTCTGTGTGTTATGTTTGTAATATATATCCTTCTGCTCGCTCTTTAATTTAATGCGCATTTTGACATTTTGCATCAGAAAATGTTTATGGAAACAGCAAAATTCCAAAAAACTTCCCAAATTTTGGGAATATAGAAATTTGTTATCAAATGACACCAAATTGTACTGGTCACTTTTCAATACTCAGTTGTATCTAAGCAGTTTGGTTGGTGCTATAAAAGCACTGAATCCTGACCTTTGAGTATTTGAGTTGAAATGTATTCATTGATCATCAGTGGATTGATTGAGGATAGCTCAAGTCGATTCACTGTTTTTAATGGATTGCACTGCAAACTGCATTCAACCGTGTAATGACACAGTACATGATGGGATATTCGCCAAGATGCTGACAACATGAATAGGGAAAGGAAGCAGAAAAGAAAAAGAAAAACAAACAAAAACAGAAATTTTCCATCAACAGGGCAGCATGGAAATCTGATAAGATCATTCATGTACTGATTCTCGTGGTATGTTGAAAACCTGTAGACATCATAATAATATTAATAATAATTATGATTATGTCTAGCTAAACGTCTGGCATGTCTGATTCAGATGTCATGTAAATATTCCACAGGACTGTCAGGACCCCCTGTATTCTCTGCTCCCCCTCACCGACTTTTGTTTGACTAATAAACGCAGCAGTGTCTCTTAGCTCAGAAATAAAATCAGCTTCTTTTAGAGCAACACCAGCTGTTCTTTCATATAAAACAGTGGTCAATTAGCCTCTTCCTGAGCCACAAAACACAAATAACAATGAGCGAAGTGGAAAACAGGAAACAAAGGCACTTCACTACTCAGCTGCTGTCGTTATTTTAAGGACTTCGAGAGAACTTTTGATCATATTTGTTGTTTTTTTTTTCATTGGTGGCGATCGCTTGTTTTAAGTGGCTGCTGGAAGAAGTGGCTTGTTTATGGAGCTTCTGGAAATAAAGGTTGTGTACAAAGCAAACAATCACTCTCATTCATAACTTTACTGACAGACATACTGCAGTGGAAAACAGTGGGAAATTGAATGTTGTATTGCTTTTAAAAGAGCATCAAACCAACAAACCAAGCTGTGGTGTTACGTCTGTGGAGATTCTCGGTAATGTCAGGTTATACATCCTCAGTGCTTTTAGTAGAAGGCAACAAGGTTTCCTTTAGGAAGGTGTTTTTCATGGTGGGCAGCCTTAACCACCATACTACCAAGTTTAATTATGCTGTAATCCTCCTTGGTAGACTAAAACTACATTTTTGGGTAAGAAAATACAAAATACATTGTCAGTGAACAATTTACTAACACAACTTGTTCTTTCTTGCCATATTTGAAGCAATTCTAATTAGAGGTTCTTGGCCAGTAGTTAGTCGTAGCAATAATCAATGGCAAACTGGTCCTTGGGAGAACCGTGACATTTCCCAGTGGTCTGAGGGTCTTATGGGCCAGAGATAATACTGTATAACAACCCGGAATGAGCTGACAAATCTTTCAGAAGCCACACATCAGATGTGACTCTCACTGTCTGCCACAGTGTCCCCGGTGTGATGGTGCCTGAAGCAATTAGGTGTTCCCTGTGTGCGTTATAGCATCTCTTGGCAACGTGTGCTGCAACCATCTCCCTGCTACACAACTGATAACCTACAGACAAGTCACCTCGCAAAATGGACGGTCAGAAGAAAAGGAGAGGTGGAGAGAGGGAGAGGATAAAAAAAAAAGAGAACGGCCCTGTCACAGATGCAGCTAAATGTCACAAAATAAGTGACATGCACCAGTAAAACAGCTAGAACACACTCACACACTCACACACTCAGTGAATAGATGTGTTTATTGTGGTGCTGTTTGCTTTATGGACGTGGAGGGCATTTTGGACTTTTAGATTAGCCTACACCTTATGTTCAGTTTCATTGAATGTGTGTATGAAGTTTTTTTATTCTTCTTTTGAGTTACTTGATGCTTGTCACCGTGTATCTATACCATCATGTATACATATAGGCCTAATCACTTCAACTCTGTGTCTCATTCTCTTTTTTAAAAAGTGAAGGATAATTGTTGTGTGTATTTGGAATGAGTAAGTGCACCCATATCTATAGGATATCTTGAAAATACTGCATTTGTTTTTACGTAATCTGGATAACTTTCCTTCCAGATTAACACAGTGGCCAAATTTTATAACTCGTCTTATCCCCTTTACATTAATATCCAGGGTGAGCATACAGATCTAATGGTTTGATGGGGTGACCGGGATTGAGTCAAATTCCTAGCCTGAAATATTGTTTCATATGCCCCTGGTCGTTATTATAAAAGTAGTCCTACTAGTATAGTGCAGATAGTTTTTGTATGGTTCAGCTCCACATGGGACATAGTGTCTGGCCTCGCCTTGAGGTAACGTTATTAGCGTTGTAATGTGATTGGACACACACTGGATTCTCATGTGACACGGTGAGAGACACACTGTGCTGTATGTGTGTGTGTGTGGCGACTCTAAAGAGGACTTTGTCAGAGTGTAGTGCTGAGTGGATCAGGTTCTCCTCTTAAGCCCGACAGTGATATCTTGTCCTGAGCAGCCTGACCTGTGGCTTATCCCCCCATCAAACTGGCTTAACTGGAGAGGCTCACTGGAAAGATGAAGCCTGCTTGTAGACGGGCAGCACAGGAAAGCTGACAGTTCAACATACAGCAAGTCCACAGCTCCAAACTCTGCAGGTCAGATCTGCTTGTTGCTGTTTCCTCTCATGTAGCCACTCATCCGAGTGGCTACATGTAATACCGTAATTTCGGGACTATAAACTGCTACGTTTTTCACACGCTTTGAACCCCGCGGCTTAAACAATGATGCGGCTAATCTATAGATTTTTCCAGGCTAACAGCCTCTAGACGGCACCCTGGCAGCAAGGGCAAGAGCTGAGACTGTTCAATTCCGACACTGAAGAAGACGACTTCAGTAGTTCTAGTGCGCAGGAGGAAGATGAAGATAGCGATCAATTACTTTTCTGGTAGGCTAACAGAATACGGCTGGTAGGATGGTTATTTTTTTACTGCACTTTTATTGTCGTTTTACTGCCGTGTTACTGCTATGTTGCTGCGGTGTTACAGGCACTGTTTGGAAAAAAGCATTTATTTACGGTAATTAAAAATTACCATCTTTCTGTATAGATATCTCATGTTACAACGTGGACACCTGTGGTTTATAGACAAGTGCGGCCCATGTATGTACAATTTTCTTTTCTTTTTAAATTTAGTTGGTGCAGCTTATATTCAGGTGCGCTCAATAGTCCGGAAATTACGGTACTTGTGTGTTATCTATGTGGGCAGCAAGAGAGAATGCATTAGCATCAGAACAGGCAACTAAGTGACTTCCCTGTGTGAATTTTTTATGCTAACTGAGATGGCAAATATTCATAACGAACGTGAATGAAATATTGATCTAGCTAACAACTAAAGTGTAACTCATGAAGTTATCATCGAGATCATTTGTGTAAAAAAAGAATCACCTTTGTCTGATTTAGCTACAAAGAGAAAATGTTCGCTTTAGACTTACTGCAGAGTGGTTAGACTTAACTTTGCACAAAGCACATTAAAGGTATAATTTGTAAAGTTATGATTCAAAAATTAACTTCTACTATCACCAGGAGGGGCAGCATTTTACCAGAAGGTTGTGGTGTCTACTGTGAAACTGCCAACACTCTGAGGGCTGGTTGCTATCAGTATGCACAGTATGTAGTGTTACTGGATTCTGTATTTTGTACTGTCGTATCAAGTGATGTTCAAATTCAGAGAAATCCTTAATTTATTCACCGCCAAAATGGTTTGTCTCCTTCAATCAATATCTACCCCTTACAACAGATAGATCTAGATATTTTTGTGTAAAGGTGGACAGTTTGGCTGAACAGCAACAGTAGAGAAAAAGATAGGAAGTTACAAAGAGTTGAGATTAAACATGTCAGTAGATGAGCCCATTCCTGATAAAAGTGTATAGAACAAATACACTTGGTCTAGGCTGAGCGGTGATAAGCAGTAGCAAATATTCTATAAAAAAAATGTTGTGTGACTTTGACTTGAACTTGACTTTGTTTGGTATATTTGTGTCTGGTGTGTTCTCGTACAGCGTGGGTCGATCTGATTGGGGAAATAAAAAATAAAAAATGCATAGACCATGACCAAACTCAAGTGAAGTGAAAACTGCTCTCCAATTTGTTCTATTGTGTCAAAGAGAAAGAGAGACAGGAAGAGACAGACTGATTTGGGGCAAGTGTGTATCTCTGAGTGTATCTGGTGCTGACTTGGCTTTTTCCTGTTGCTCGGTTATCCGTGCAGGGGTAATGAATGGAGTCCAGTGGTGTAAAGTTGAGATGAATGGAGATGAGTTCTGGATTCAGCACGGTGGCCTTATCATCACTGGAGTATGAAGGCGGCTGTTAAACAATGCCTGTAGCATACTTTGTACAAGAAATGACCTTTGGCAATTCAACATTAAGAAAGCTCTTTCCATTAATACGGTGTCACAGACAGACACTCATTAACACCTATGCTTTATATTCTTGGTATTAATTGTGTAGCTCACCTCATGTCCAGTGGGTGTTTCTAGCTTTCGCAGCCACATTTCAGCTGCTGTTCAGACTTGTTACATAAGACATTTGTCTTTTACAATCATAGTGAAGACATGTTGAAGTTTATCTAGAATTGATTGATAAAAGATGCTTTGAAGATGTTTAAAGTCTTCACTGTAGACACCATATTGACTATACATCATGCTGTTTGTATTTGTCTCTTTCAATATGTTAGGGTTAGGGTCAACCCAGCTTGCCTTGGTTCTGAAGATTTTACGTCTTTCAAAGACAGAATTTTTGTTGCCTGTTTGTATAAACGTCCTTTCACTAATATTTTGTGTCACTGAACAGAATGTGATCAAACTACTGTCCCAGGAAGGGACTAAACCCACAACCTTTGGTGGTAAAGTCATCTGCTCTGCCAAGTGAGCGGCCCTACTATGCATCAACATAGTGGGACTCAAGTGTTTCTTTTGAGGTTGTAGCTTTTTCATTACAGCAGCACCATTTGGAGCCCATATACTGCATAGGGCTGGGTACCAAAACAAACTGACTGAATGCGCATATACTTCCATGTAGAAGATATATCAAATATACCTGCTGTATTGTTTCCTGCCCTGCGTGGAATGTAAATGACTATACAGTATCATGAACATTGAAGCCCCTGGCATCAGAGTGTAACTTTTCTCGCTCTCTGCTTCAGGTCTCTACCTCCCACAGACACACGTTGATTTTGGTGTACTGTATACTGGTGTATTTTGCAGAGATCATTGCTTCATGGGTTGTTTGTAGCATTAATGTTGCTAGGCTAGTGAATGTATTTCAGTCTGTTCAGAAAGATTCTTTCAAGTCTGACGGCACAAGTGTTTGGTTTGTGCATTTTAACCTTGAACAGTTTGTATAACAGGTTTTTCTTCTGCTGTAAACTAGTGACGACTGAAAATGTGTTCAGATCGTCTCTTGACATCTCAGACATTGAAGTCGTGCAACTTGTAAAGAATACAGAATTGAAAATCTGCAAAATAGGTAGGTATTCACTATAAGGTTCCAAAGAATCATTTCAATCAGACACAGACTAGCTGGAAAAAGTGGGTTTTGCATGGGTTTTTCTCTGTGTTTAGGTGAGCCTCATAAGCCTCTGCTCTTATTGAATCATCAACTTTCAGGGATACTTTGCACCACCTTCAGTTTAGTCCCCACACCCAGTTTTACTGTCAGATTAATAATATCGAAGAAGAAGAATAAAAATCAGAGGAAAAAGCAACCGGGTTCAAAATCCTCAAAGTCAACAATGAAAAAAGGCTTCGGTGGCATCACGTCATCTTTAGCAACTAGCCACAGAGGTGCAATGTGAATCAGGAGTCATGGGCATATTTTAATGTAGTTCAAAATGCCACTTCATATTAATGGAGTCATTCCCCTTCTTACATCTGCAACTTCAAATGCATCACAACCATCACAGAATATCAACATGGTGCAGCTTTGTAAAGACTTAAAATTTTTCCTGAAACACTATGATCTGATTTATTCACTTAGATTTTTATAAACTCAATGCCACTGACCAGCAATAACCCCAAAAAAGTATCACATTTAATTTGTTTTCATTAGTCCTTTTCAAGGTAATGAGACAGGTGTGCTTTTTGTATAAACATCATGCTTAGTTCAACCTTTTTTCAGAGAAACCTGGCTTTCATCCGACAAGAGCAACTGTGAGCGCAATCAATTAGCATCCTGAAACAATGAGCAGTGCACACGCACAGCTCTGTGCTGGAACGGTAGTTTCTGATAATTGGTAGACTGTCCTCCCATTGATATGATGAATAACTGCGGTGTTACTCCAAAGGCGAGGTATTTGCCTAAAGTGTGATCAGGAGCACTTCGAATGAAACTGAAGAGTGCATTTATGAGACAGAGAGGTAGGTGGAAAGAGATGGAGGAGAAAGAGAGTGAAATGTATCGTGAGGGAGAGAGGATGTTTGGTGCGTGGCTCATTAACTCAGGAGGAGGGAGTGAGAATTTTTGCTTTCGACTAATGAGTAGCATGCATACTGTTGTGGAGAATCTAGAGTGTATGTGCACTGACTGAACTCTGCTGTCCGTGCTGAGCTCCTGCTATAGGACTCTGCCTTTCATGTGCACATCTTCTGATAAACATGCTCTGGAGTTAAATATGGATGTATGGTGTGTCGCAACTATATTAATGCTAAAAATATTGACAAAGATGTTGATCACCTATTACAGTTTAACTTACAAAAAAAAACAAAAAAACCCAAAATGCATTTGAAATAAAGATTTTATTAAAAATGTATAATGACTTATATCGCGTGTAGAAAAAAACAAAACCTACATAATGCTGTCTTGATTAGAATGACATGAAAATTTCCCATTATAACATGAACGATATGTCTCTAAAATTCCACAGTCCAGATCAGGGGTGTCCAAAGTTTTTTTAGTGAGGGCCAAATACAGAAAAATAACCAAAAGACCTGGCCACACACTAGAGGTGACATGTTGACTCATGAATGCTGTGTGTATTTCTAACTCACCTATAACTTGAAGAATATTGCACTCAGTGGGAGCAGTGATGCTGTCCTTTGGACTGAAGGATGGCTGACATTTCAGGTGAAAGTTTGGTGGTTGAGACACGAAGGACTTCACAGAGATGGCTATCAGTCATGCTGGTTCTCAGTCTGCTTTTGTTCTGATTTAACAGAGAAAATGTTTGTTCAGATATGTATGTTGAGCCGAACACGCTCATCGTTCTTTTTGCGTGGCATCTCATCAGAGGAAACTTGGCATTATCCAAACTCCGATAGAAGTCAGGGAGGGAGAGAAGCTGATATTGGCTCTTCAGAGAATCATCACATTGCATTTCAGTCAGTTCTAACTGCAGACTCTCTTCCACTTCTTCTGCATCCACCAGGAAGGGGGTCGAGAGGAGCTTCATTTGTTTTTCACTGACAGAAAAATCTTGGAAACGATGGTTGAATTCTGTCACAAGAGAAGACAGGCACATATTTCTCCTTTTTAGTGGAAAGGTCGGCCTTTGGAAAAGCACTTGATTTCAGACAGCGCAGGGAAGTGTGTAGCATTAAAGCTTCGTAGTTGTGTCTCAAACAGGCAGAGCTTTACACAGAAGGCTTTCATGTGCACATACAAGTGTGTCACCAGCTGTTCTTTGCCTTGTAGGTTCTTGTTCAGTGTATTCAGATGATGAGTAAGATCAAATAAAAATGCCAGGTCTGCCAGTCACAGAGGGTCACTCAGTTCATGAAGAGGTTGGCCCTTCTCTTTCAAAAACTGGTCGATTTCTGATCTCAGCAAATAAACCCACTGCAGCACAGAGCCGCGGCTCAGCCAGCGCACATCAGAGTGGTAGAGTACATCCTTGTATTCAGTATCCACATCAGATAAGAAAGCTTGAAATTCTCTGTGGTACAGTGCTCTAGCTTGAATTATGTTGACAGTTTTTACAACAGTGTTCATCACATCCCCCAGCTGGACAGTCTTGGCACACGGTGCTTGTTGGTGGATTATACAGTTCATCCTAACAGCCTCACCTCTGCTCTCTTTTACCTTGGCACACACCATCGATGCCATTCCTTTGCGCTCGCCGCTCCATCCATTGTTACTCCACAGAGCTTGTCCCATTTAAGCCCCATCTTTTCAGCTGCCTCTGACACAGCTTCAAAAATATCTCTACCTGTCGTTGTGCCTTTTAGGCTCATCATATCAAGCAGCTCCTCCGTACAGCAAAAATTATCATCTACTCCCCGCAAAAAAAATTAACAGCAGCGCGGTGTCTGTGGCATGTGTGCTCTCATCACATGCTATCGAGTAAAAATCAAAAGCACAAGCTTTGTCTCTCAGCTAAAGTTTGAAGTTAGCTGACAAGTCCTCAATTCTCCGCACCACTGTATTTCTGGATAAGCTCACGTTGTTGAAATCCTGCACTTTTTCCGGGCACATTATTTCTGTGACTTTGATTGACTTTATGAAATCACCACCTGAGAATGGTTTACCATGCTGGGTAATAAGTTTAGCGACTTCATAGCTTGCTGTTGTGGTATTTTCCTGTATTTTGTTAGCATGAAAAAAAAAACTATTCACCAGCGTAGGATGTGTAGCTCTGATGTTCGGTCTCATAGTGCCGATGGACATTATACGCTTTCATCACAGCAACATCTTCATTACAAATCAAACAGACACACTTTCCGTTGATTTCTTTGAAGAAACCCACCGTGTTTGAAATCTTCTACACTCACTTGCTGTTTTGCATTTCTTCGGTGC
>JAPQRN010000019.1:10971507-10982533 GCA_037367275.1 Coranthus polyacanthus | reverse complement strand
TCCGTTGATTTCTTTGAAGAAACCCACCGTGTTTGAAATCTTCTACACTCACTTGCTGTTTTGCATTTCTTCGGTGCTGCCATTTCTGGTGAAGAAAAGTTTTTCTTTGCTTAATTTTGTTTAGTGGAGAAGCACTGTTTCCATGGCTGGCTCCATCTAGTGTTGAAACTGAGAAGTGCAACAGAGTTGAGCTCAAGCTTCTTGTGCGGGTTATATTCAATTATATTTTCAGAATTTGCCAATAAAAACTGGCCCACGGGCTGTAGTTTGGACACCCCTGGTCTAGATGGTCTTTTTCATCTTAGACACGTACAACTCATTGTTCCTGAAAACATGCTTAAATGTGGACTTGTACCGAAAGAGAGTGGAAACGTGCTGTGGTAACACATCTGAGATGAACTCGGGCAGCGTTTTTCTGCACAGAAGTGATACATGGCTTCCTCCCTGTGTAATACACTTTCTGGTTACATTTCTGGATGCAGTGGTGGACTGGGTTAACTGACAATTGTTTTCTAAAGTCCCCCCAGCCCATGTGGCTATATTCATTATTCTGAATGTTTTCGCAGTATTATGTACTGTACACCGTGCATCCCTCACCTCCATGAAACAGCTCAAGAGCAACACAGACACAGGGCAAGATTGAGCCTTCTGTTCTCAAGAATTTGGTACATTCCACGCCTGAAAGACTTGATGTTGCGATCAAGATGAAGGGTGGGCAAACTAGTTTTCGAAATAATTGAATTGTATGAGAACTCAAACTTTCAGGTGGCTCTTTGTAGGGAGAACGAACTTTTGAGACAGGGTAGGTGATGAAATTTTGCAATGTTGTGTTGTGATATTCTTTTTGAACCGATAGACAGTTCTCTCATGATGCTTGGCACAAAGTGTTGAGCCATGACCCATCCTTGCCAAGACTAAGCTTTGGGTCGAGGCTGCTTTGATGTCCAATTATGATCCCCTCACCTGTTACCAGTTAACCTGCTGAATGTGGAATCTTACAGAACAGTGTCACCTTATATTCTATAAACTTTTCAGTCTGTAGTTTGACAGTCTACATCCACACAAATGTGTTTTCATTTTGAAATGAAAATGATTCCCACAGTGTTTTATGCTCTCCGAACATTCTACCACATCTGAACTGCATATCACATGACCGTTAAGTGCACCGGGCATGTGCATGTATAAAGAGGAAGTGGGCAGTCGGTTGGTTGCTGGGCAGAGACCGTAAGATTGAGAGTCGCTCCAAACTAAATAGAGTATTGGTGCGGTACTGGGAGTGTTACCCGTCCCCAGATGCAGCCGTTGCCGTGGGAAAAGACTACCCTCACAAGACAGAGATCACCAAAGGCAGGTCTGCGAAATCAAGGAAGAATATGTAGCGACTGATAAGAACCAAACGGACAGCATGTGCAGGTGTCTATGTCATGATTTCTTAAACGTCTTAGTTTTTGGCCATCCACACTAACACAACCCCAGAGTTTCCAAACTTAAACAGATTCAGCTGTGTTTCCAAAAACGCTCTGTTTTTGGGAGATTAAAACGCCCGAGTAGTGTGGACGCTAAATACAGCAGAAGTTATGTGTTTTAAAACAAAAATGTATTAGTGTGGGTTGCATCAGAATTTGAGTCGGACAGTAAAAATATTGAAAATCTTTTCTTTGTTCTTTTGTCACTTAAATAAAAGCTCAACAAATTACAGCTTTTATTTTTTTATTGCATTTTAGAACATTTCCAAACTTTTCTGGAAATAGCATATGTATTTGAATCTACTCATATAAAATGTATAATCATAAAGTATAAAAATGTATGTTAACTATAGATATGGTACATCTTTTTTTTTTTACTGCAATATCAAATATCTATCGTTAAATATGAGCATATGCACTGCAAAAAATGATCAACCTGAAGCATGCAGTGTACTAGTGTATACGGTGAGAGAGAGAGGAGGCATATGGGACACATTATGGCCTCACCGTGTGGTGTCATCAAACTGACAGGACACTGTGATTTAGCCTTGGTGGAGGTGGATGGATCCGCGCTTACCTTCAAAGTCATCAGTCTCATGGCTCTGTGAGTGTCTAAAAGCCCTCAGGGACACAGTACAGCATGTTGGCCATTCAACTACGTCTCAATTACTGCTTTTAATTTCCCTTCTACTGCGGCTCCGTCTCCATTAGCCGTGACATTTCTCTGAGATGTGAACTGGAGAGGCACCTCTCCCAGTCGTCTGCTGTGATGGTTGGATCAAACTGTGTGTTCTGTGTTTGAAGCATGAAGGTGTAGGTTCCTTAATCAAATTCCTGGGATTAAAGAAGCCATTTTATGTGCCTGTATCTGATTTATGTGGTACATTTTATTTGACATGAATCTCTAGTGTGTCAAAGTTGTACTCAGTTGTACTTCCAGTCATTCCATATTACTTTCCACATTACACATTGCTGTTTTCCCTCGATTATTTCTTTCCACATTTATTTGCTTTCTTAATTGGGTTTGACTGTATCATCATCATATAACTGCAAAATTAGCAGCTTGAATGTAAAAAATGTTTGGGTTCTTTTTAGAAAGAATGGCATTGAATATAAGAAAATATGATTCATCTTTGCAGTGAAAGGCACTCCTTGCCTAGCTTACACGATCTATGATCTATTATTAGATTATTTAGCTCCATCTAGTTTTATCTTGCTGTGACCTTGTTCTGTTCTCAAAGTTTGTCCTGTACTTTAGAGAGCAACAGACAAAAAGCTAGACACATAAAATGTTAATGTGCTTTCAAGTAAAATACTTATATTCCAACATTCTCATAGGGATGCAGCAACATTGTGTCTGTAATATGTCTTCGTCCTGAAGCAACGACTTCCTTTTGTTTCAGGGGTTGACGGTGTACAACCACAACATTTCACTTCAGCTGTTCTAGGATTTAAACAAACAAGATGGAAGGTGTTAGTGAGCTGTAGAGGTAAAGCTATGTGGATTGAGTTATCTTTAGGTAGATGCTGGCTAGATGTTTCCATTTGTCTTCGGCCTTTGTGCAAATCTATCAAATCCCTGCTTTATATTTAACCTTCCATGTATTGTGTCCACAGATGTGGACAGTTCATTTAACTTACAGTATTGTGCAAAAGTCTTAAGCCACTTTTAGCTGTGTTATTTTTGCAGGGTTGTGATGAGCATATGTATTTATTTCACAGTCTCTCTATTAATGTACAACAACAAAAAATACAGGAAATATGTACACAGTGTTATAAACACATGAAAAAGGCAAAAGTCAGTATTTAGTGTGACCTCTGTTCCACTGACAAAAAGTAGCCCAAAAATGTTTGACATGTGTTGAATGGAACCTGGTGTAAAACAGCAGAAGATTAATGCAGTGAATCTCATATTGTTTGAACAAAAGAGTTCAAGACATGTTAAGTGCAAAGGATACTTGACATTGTGGTCTGTACAAACTGTTTATATTTTTATTTTTATTTTAATGTTTTTAATGTTGTTGATACAGAAACTGCAAAATGCATATGTATGGGCATTATAACATGCTAAAAGAACATACTTCATGGTGACCTAAGACTTTTGCACAGTACTGTGGTTTATCATAATAGAGTTCAGACCACAAGTAGTACTAGTAGATCCATAACGGTACTGTAATAGGAGCCGATATCTTGTAATCCAGAAACGTATTTGGTTGGTGATACCCTCAATTTAAGGTGACAGTATATCTGTGAAAAATTTAGGATAGCTTAGTCTGTGTTCGTAAACATACATTTAGTGTAGAATATGACCTAATACCTCAAACACCAACTGTCACATGACCTGAACTGAACTCACATTACATGACCAGGGTTTCCCATACAACTTAAAAGCTGCACCGACGTGTTTTTGCACAGCAGCTAAGCTGAAGAAACAGAAAAAAAGACTTTCTACACTTGTAGAATTGGAATTGTGTTTTAACAATATCAGTGATTACATTTATTTCGCGTTTCTTTGAGCTACTTTCTAAACATTGTAAAAATCAGGTCCAAAATTAAGCAAATAATTTATAGTTTTCAGTCAGATAACAATAGAAATCTCCGCAGCACCTAAGCCCTCCACAAACCAGGGAAAACCCAGATGACGTCTTGTTTGGTTAACTGTTCTGTATTCAAAGATGATTTAAATTAGTTTAAACAAACAGCGAACATTAAGAACAACGATCACACAGAATTACGTATTAAATTCCAACTTTCCATATCCATGCAGAGACTATTGCATTGTGCCTTTATTATCTCTGTGTAGGTCACAGAGAGGGAAAGAATATTCCAGAGAGAAGTAGAAATATTTTGTTGTTTTTAATAATTGAGCTTATAGAATATAGAATAGTGAAAAAGAAAACAGTTAAGATATTCCATGATCTTCCATTCACCCAAAATATCACATTGGTAGGTATCAAGTGAACAAATGGAGAGAGAAAACCTGAAAAATCTTTCTACCAATTTTTCATCATTATTCTGTAGCATGTCTGAAATGGCCACTCATGAATTTGAAAATAAGGTTTTCTTCAGAAAGATTGACTTAAGCTGTGCAAGAGATCAATGGAATCATGAAAAATGAGAGAAATAAGATCCCTTCCCCTTCCCATCGGCCCAGTGGGTTTCTGGGACACTGAGTTTAGTTGTACGTGCTACACACTCACACACAAGACATAACCACTTAGAAATGTCTAAACACAAGCTCTCAAACACACAGAACAATCGCATTAGGTTTAGTCGGGCACTTAGAGGCTGCGGTGAGCTTGTTGCTTCTTGTTAGAGAACATGTACGATATCAGGACGGCTCTGTTTCACTCTCTCATTCACTTTCTCTCTTCCCTCTCGATATGCCCTTGAGATGATTTGGCAACAGAACGAAAGTGTCCGTCCTATTAGGAGTCATCCATAGAGTGTTTGGGCCTTTTCTGACGGTGCAATTTATCACGCAAAGGAGAAAGGAGACAAGTACGGGAAAGGATTATGGTTTAAGAGCACTTCCCTGTCCTGTCAACATGGAATATGCTTTTATACTGCATGTGTGTGTGTGTATGTGTGTTTATTTTGCTGCGTTGGTGGTTTGGTGGCAGCGATCCATTCCTTTTCAATCTGTCACTTTTGCTCCGCAGGCACCCTCTTCAGATGTGAGCCATGTCACACACATGTACTCAAACACTTCCACACTCACACATGCTGTATCTCCAGCTCTCAGCGCCATGCCATTTGGTGAACGGTCACACAGTGTAGACACAAGAGGCAGCCAACTGTGTCGCTCATGTTTGAGCGTCACAGTTGCTGAGTTCATGTGCAGCTACCGCTTACAAGCTGCTGATAGGCAGAGCCAACAGGTGGAGGACTGTCCACAAACTGCTCCCGCTGCTGATATCAAATTATCCTGAGGGAAAAAAACACAACTATTTTAGCATTCCATCTGGAACAAATGCAGCATATATGATGACAGAGATAACAGTAACTTGGGTAATTAGAACATTTTTGTGGAAATTGTATATGTTCCTGCTTCTTGCTGCAGATTTACCCCTATTATAACACCCTTTTCATAATAATGTTTAACAAACAGTATACAGTTATAAAAAGGCAAGAGGTGTCCGGTTGCTCTATTCTGACAAGTCATGCTCTTGGACACATGGGAAATGCATAGGAAACTGGAGAAATGTCCCGGTATTCCAGAGAAAAATACAGTTAGGCACAAGGAAGGAAACGTAAAAAACCTTTATTAACATGGCTCACTCATTTAAAAAAAATCCTAAAAAAGCCAACATGTCTCAACCACAACAGGTCTTCATCAGGGCTGCAAGCAAACATAGAACAGGTGTAGCATCAGTTATATAATAACCATAATCAGTGGGAGGCGGTCACATGATGACACCAGTACATACTCCAATACGTCAGTTTTTAGTATAACAGTCATACCGTTATCCTGGGCCTCTTGGTTTCTGTCTAACATCAGTCTAACAGCGAAATTTGGCTCAGGGTAGCCCTGAAACAGAGCTTTCTCAATCTCATTGAACGAATGTGAAATACACACAATACACACAAGGTATAAAATCAGAAAACAATTGAAAAACGGTCTAAAACCTAAACTGAGATTTCATAAATACTGTAAATAGAAATACAGATTGAGCCCAAAAAATCTATAGACTTTTGGCCGGTTTAAACTTTCCGCCATATTTTATTTATATTTATTTAAAAGAATGGAAAACTGAAACACCGCTCCTGAATTTTTCACACATTTTGTTCTTTTTGTCTTATGTGTGTTTTCTCAAAGCTGTGAGACAAGCTTTGTAAGGAAGATGTAAATAATAAATCAGTTTAATATTAACACTTACATAGGTGCAGTATATTTATACAGAAAAAATGTATTTCAGAGGAGCAGGTGAGTGCAGATTATTTACTATAATTTGTTCTCTGAAGGAGTCAGAGAAGAGAGTTTTCTTGAATTAATTTTTTTTCATTGATTTTTATCTAAGTCAAAGCTGCAAATCATTTACTGGCTCCAGCTTCTAAAAATATCAAGGGCTCAGAGCCAAAGCGGGGTCAGTGTCATGGTTAACATACAGGAGAATCAAAACAAATTTCAATCACACTTGAATTAGCTGTTACTTAATGTCTGATGACAATGACTGACACTATGAAGTATATCATTCATTTTAATGGGATGATAATGCGAGGAATCATTATAAAGTAATCAGATTTGTAAATTACACTGGAATTTGTTTGAGGGCTGCACTTACAGTAATATTATTAGCCACAGGAAATACATCAGTATTTAGCAAACTATGACCCTGAGTATTTACCAAATTGATATATCATTTATCATAATAAATTAAGTGAGATTTATAGCCGATAACTATTACTAGATTGCACACCTCCTTGATTCAAGATGATTCTTCATTAAAGATTTAATATGTAAACTGGGAACAGATAAGCAGAGTTACCAATTTACTGTTAATTGTTTGTGTTAAATGCTCCAAGGCTGCAAATTACAAGAAAACAATCCTATTAGGCTTGGGCCAAATGAAAAACAATTTGTTTGGATTTTCACCTTTAAAATGCTGATAATGAGTCTGAAATGATTAATGCTTGCAATTTAGCTGCTGTGCCGAACAGAACGGCTCGGTGCTCTACAGAGAATGAGAACTGAGGAAAGAAAAAAAAAAAAGTGAAATAAAATGAAATGGGTTTAAATTGGAATTTTCCATCCAGAGAGAGAGAGAGAGAGAGGGGAGAGAGCTGTGCAACAGAGAGCTGAAGCAATTAACAGAATCAGAGGACAGTCTCTGTGGTTTCTTATTCTGATTAAATGTTCTGATTGCCAGAGAGATCACTCGCTAAGAGGGTAATCTATAGCTGTCTGTACAGTAAAGTGGCCCATAAACAGAGAGGTTTTTAAACAAACACAATTAAAGACGGCGTTAAAGATCAAAAGGTTGGCTTTTACAAATGCTTCAAGATGCAATAGTGCTCCTGGGTCAGTAGCTGCCCTAGGCCTCCATCAGTGTCCCTAGACAAACATGATGCTAATGTTAGAGGAGGTTAAAATGAATGGGGTTTATGTACCTCTGGCAGTCATTTGGCAACCTCTTGTGGTTGTGTGAATAAGTGCATGAAAAATGTGAAGTAGGTCAGTGGACGTTGTAAAATAGGGACAAACCATAGAAGGAGGTGGCTGGGATGGATATGGTGGAACAACAAAGTCAAATGCTAAACATAACCAACTCTAGGCCATGGCATTGTCACAGCCTAAATACAACAGTTATGTGGTATTTTACATGCTAAAAAAAAGGCATTTTGTGTTCGCAAATGTCGTGTATATATGTCATAGTGGGATTGATTGGTAATCGACCTATTCTGTCGTTTAGGTACGAGGGTGTGTTGGACAAACTGTGTAGCAATGCATCTTTTCCAGCCAAACGTCCATCTGTCTGTGTTTCAGGCAATCACACTTGCAGGAGCTGCTGTCCCGCGGGGCTTCCACCCGAATGCGCCCTTGAACTAACAATGGATACAGGCTGATGAAACTTTCATGACCCAGCAAATGTAGGAAATGGACAGTGGTGTGTTTTGAGTAACCGGGGAGAGCCCTGACGTTAGGAAGAAGAGAGAAAAAGAGCAGCAGAAGACTTGTAATATGCGCCTGAAGAGAGACACTCAGAGCAGGAAGGCCCAATTAAATATAATTTCTTTACTTTCTCTCAGAGTGAGAAAGCTTTGAACCTTCCATGCAATCCCATTTGGCTTCACTGCATTGACCAGCAACTGTGCAGTCCAGTATATTCCAAATCTACTACAGGATTATGATGCAATCCTTGCTTTTATATTAGTTGCAAATTAGTGAAAGCAACAGGAAAGGGCATTATCAAACTGAAACTGATAGTTCTCGGAGTGCGGGTTGCATATGTTAGCTTATTTAACCAAAATAAAAACCCACAGTTCGGTATGCATTGATTTTCTGCGTCATGATAATTGTTGTTTTGGATGCGAGAGTTTGGATATATCCTAGTGAGCACTAACTGTACATTAGGGAGACACCTGGGGCCAGATGCAAAAATGTGTGTGAATTCATGACTAAAAGTATGTATAAAGGCAGAAATGTGCATATGGCCAGAAATCATCAAGTGCATTGTTTATGATTCTGTTTCATAAATCTCAATCACTGTGGAATTGCACACGCCGTTAGCCATTAAGGCTATGCTACGCTAACGCTAGACACAGTTGTTGTTTTCTACTGCAAACATAATGGAGCCTTTTATTGATTTTTATGGGGGTTGTTTTTTGGTTTTTTTTCCTCGAGGGCGTAGTGGGTCCAGTTGAGATGGTCCACAGGCTGTGTAGACCAATGCATTTTGTATTCTGGCTTTCATCAGAGTCATCCCCGATCAAGAGACGAACCTGAGTTTTAACCTTGTTTTTGTTCCTTCTCTGTGCCGCTTGAAAGTGGGTAAAGTAAATCTAAAGAATCTCCTGCTCTGCTTCTACAGTATATATTTAAATGCTGTGATAAATTGCTGATTCCATAATTCTTGACCACATGCATCTGCAATTGACTGAGCACTATAGTATTTGTAAAAAGTTCCAAATCCTGCTGAATTCTGGTCCATTTGGCATTTGAAGTTGATGCTGTTCATCACACAAGGTCACATCTGTAGGGAAACTGTGTCTGTAATGTACTCCCCCTAGAAGCCACTCTTTAGAAAATGAATGGTCTTATGTGACTTATGGATTGCGTTGCCTCCTGCACAGGAAGAGTGGCATTTCCATTCCATTTTTTTCACCAAACAGAAAATAGGTTTCTCTTGACCGTCCAGTGTTTTTTGTAAATAATGATTCCAATCATTTTACTTTGACTATGATTTTAAAAAATAAATAAAATAAAATAAATCTACATATGTAATAACTTTGAGTGAAAGGTCTTTGCTTACTTTCCTCCCTCTAACATTGACATTTCGGTTCAGTTGGCCATGTGGACTGGAGATTGACCTTTTCCACAGACTACCACCGCTGATGGAATAGCTTTGGCTGTCACACCTCCCATTAACCCGTAGTCTCTGCCTTCACAGGGCCATGGCTCCTGTTATGTCAAGATAAAGTAAAAGATCATTCACCGCCTTGCACAGACCGTGCTTGACTTTTAATCAAACAAGCGTGCATGGTTCACACAGTGAGCACGAGCATGCATACAGGAGATTAGACGAGGAAGAAGAGTGAAGAGAAGCAAGTGCACGAGTCATGAATGAGGGCGGTTTCGGAGAAGAGTGAAAGCATCCTGGCCCGCTATGTTAATATGTTCAGCAGAGCGTTTATGAAACCAGGAGATGGAGGTATAAGTCGGTGACATTTTCATTAATTTGTTGTCAGGTAGATCCTCTCCTCACTGCTCAGGTTGACATAAAAGGCTGTTTGCCTGCACATTTCAGATGAATTGCTCGACATAGAAGAGCAGAGCTTGACAAGGTGAAGAAAGAGAGGTGGTGAGAACAAAGAACTGGTGTTAAATAGATGTGGACCACTCAAACACTTACTAAATCTACATTAGTTAAGAGTTAAGAGTAGTTATGAGCTCATTTAAAACAACAATGGTTAACCGAAGTGTTCCTTGACGAGGAATAAATAATGCAAATGAAACATAATTTACAATAACACAACACAGAATTAAAAGACATTTCACCTACTTTTAAAAACCAAGGGGAATAGGTAGGTTTTTGTCTTTTTTTTTTTTTACTTACAAGTTGCCAGCTGTCCTAATGTGGAGGAGTTAAAGCTCTAAAAGACCGGATGAGGCAGCGCTGTAAAGATGTAGGAGGTTCCCTTTTAGAGCACACGTTTTGGGGAGAGTATCTCAATTTATTGATTTACTAAGTTGTAGAGTTTTGAGTATTCAAAAAAAAAAAAAAAAAAAAAAAAAATCACGTCTTAACCCATTTTGCATTTGGCACGGCTGTGATGCTGTAGTTGCAGTTGAGAAGGCGAAGTAGAGAGCGCGTAGTAGAGGAGAGAGAGTTTTCTTCACTTGTGTTTGTTTGGAATTCACGAGGAAGGCATCGTCAGAACACATTGATTGCACAAACACATTCTTAATTTGCTAGAAAAAAATTTTTTTAAAAATCAAAGATGACATGGAACCTCCCACTAGAAGGAGTCACACAATACCCGCTGCAACAAAACCTCTGGCAACCCTTCTTTTTTCTTTGGCCCCTAGATGACTGCTGCTGGTCTCCCGAATAATCCAGGTGACAGACATTCATCATATATACCTGATAATTTAACTATTAATGTTATTATTTATTAAAGTCAACTGCCTATTGATGTCAGGTTTGAATTTAGATGGAAAGAAATAAACTGCACAGCAATATTTAAAAGTGTGATGATAATCATCAGCTGACATCAACAGAGATATTTAGTTTGACATCAATTTTCATTTATTACTACTGTTTAGATAGATAGATAGATAGATAGATAGATAGATAGATAGATAGATAGATAGATAGATAGATAGATAGATAGATAGA
>JAPQRN010000019.1:10948492-10965603 GCA_037367275.1 Coranthus polyacanthus | reverse complement strand
TTGGTGTGGTAAAGACCAAATGACATCTCAGTCAAATAATGTATTGGTCAGTGTGTTCATGTGCTTGGTTTTGGTAGAGAGAGCTGATCCGTTATCGTAACACATCCACAGTGACTAATGGCGGCTGACTTTAAATAAAACTCACACTGCCCTAAGAAGACAGCGGTTTGGATGCAGCAGGCAGCAAAAGATGAATGCAGCACGACAGAGTAATAAAAGAGAAAGAGACATATACATATTGCTGAAGTGCTGGATCCATTAATCTTCTCTACATTTTCTACAACCTTCTTTAATTACTTTGAATCTACTTTGAAAGATGTGAGTCTAAAACACTAATCATCCTGACTGGACTATGGAAAGACATCAGCCAAAACCACTAATCTATTGCCCTGTTGATTCCTATCTGCATGGCCGTTACACCAATCTCAATGCTACTTTTTTTTTAATCAGATTTACAAGATATTATCCCATGCGAATGTGATCTAAGGCCCTGTTCACATCTGCAATAACATGCATTTTTCATGATCTGATCACAAATAGAAAATGCATACTGATTCACAGGTCAACACTAAAACAGTTGGGTTTAAAAAAAAACATTTCTACGATTCAAATGAAATCCAGACATCCTTTTCTAACACATGCCTTTTCCTGTGGATGAGGAAAGCTTTAACCCCATTAGTCATCTCTGCACTAAAGAAAACACTTTTTGGCAATTGCTGATCGTCATGTTAAATAAAAAAAAATGTATTAATGTAATTGCTTTGAGATCATTTCGTAATGTAAACATGTATATGTTTAATAATGCAGGTTAAAAGATTCCTTTTACAATTTACAGTATTAATTATCTGAGAATGTCGTTCAGATCCAAGCACAGCATTCATTCCACCTTAAAAGTTACCGGTAGTCTTTTAGTACCACAGTGAATTAAATTATTTTTTCTACCTTGTTAATGTTTTCCAGTAAAGATTAAAGGCAACACATTTTCTTTTTCATTCATCATTTACTCTACTGACATTATCAAACCAGTCTGTAAATTGACAGCTTGTGCTTGTGCTAGCTACGTTACAGTGTCTTACTAGATGAGCTTGTTTATTAGCATACAGAGCGGGGAGGTGACCGATCACTTGAGTATCAAATGGAGATGCATTCTAATTTGAAGTGTGATCTGATGTACTTAAAGCTGTCCACTTGTGATCACATTATGACAAACACAAAGCCAGGTGTGAACAGGGCCAAGATGAATGAGGGTTGATGAATGATGTGTAGTCCTTGTTGTTAATCAGTTCCTTGAACCCTGTCTGCCCGCCAGTTGCTGCGTTTGGGTTCTTTTCCTGCTCCCCGTACTCAAAGTGTCACATGTGAGGGCTGAATGTCACTGTCAGTATGAAGCCAAAGTTAAAGGAGAGACTGGGATCTCTTTTGCAAATGAGGATGGAGGAGACGGGACTGGAACAGGTGTCAAGCACACAGCTGTTGACACATCTGACTGTATCATAATTAGTTTATTATCTCGCTGAAGACAAGTCCACAGATCCACTGATTGAAACACTGCAGGGCTGACACTGCATTTTCCACTTCACCGCCCCCTCTCTCTCACTGCATCTGCCTTTGTCTGTCTTACTATGGCACACAAAAAAATCCCATATAATTGACAGAATTAAATTAGCAAATTAATAACCTCAAGTTCCTCAAACTAATTCCTTTAATTAACCCCAAATGGCATGTTAAATTTTCTTGTCCTGTAACAATTGCAACGCCTTACATGGCAATGAAGGTAGAGGGTCAGGTTAGAGGGTGGGGATGAATGACGTGCTAGCAAAACTGAAAATCTACACATCAAAACAAAGTCACTCTTTTAAGTCGAGTGAGTTGTTTAGCGTTTGTTGAAATGAAAAACATGATTTAAATGTGAAACTGTGAAACAACAATGAAAATGCCTTTTTACATCTTTTTCCCACTAGCGCTGCTCTCTCTCTCTTCCCTCTTTGTTCACATGACTCTGGTGTTTTGAAAACAGAGATCGATAATGTGAGTTGCTAACCACAGATAAAGTGAAGCTACATGTTATTAGTCTATTATTAGGCTATATTTAAGTTCAGATTTTGCTATCGCATTTAGCCCTGATGATGGTGTAGCTAATGTTTCTAGCTAAAGACATCAATCGTAATGTAATCTGCAACACTGACACAGCAGAAAAAGCTGTTTTCGGACTAGATTTTGTAATAGGAATGTAACTCAGATTTTTGTGGATTGTTAAAGAAACACTTGACTTTGATATCAGATGCATTTTTATAGTTTCAAGTCAAATTTCCAGAGGCTTTACCAAGTTCCTCTAAATAGATACTTTCCATTTCTATTCATGCTAGCACTATATGTGCTATTCATAACAATTCATAATATTGCACTGGATGTATATTTATCCATATATATATATATATATATATATATATATGAAATAACTGCATTCGAAGAAAGAAGGAAAAAAAAAGTTTCCTTTACAAAAATCCTCAAGTCTTACCAAAGATAAGGAGAATCGATTTCTAAGACGCAGCAATAATTACATTCCACAAGAACAAATGGATTTAGGATGGCACAGCGGGTCCGTCAGAGCGTGCAGAAAAATAGCAGCCCTGACAATCAAGGTCACATCTTCAGCAGTGTGAAACCAGGCGGACTGACTAATCAGGATTCTGCCAGGGTTAAGATTTGCCACATTATTGCAGGAACATGGGATGTTATGAAATCATCAGTTATCTAACCTCTACAGAGGACAGCTGCATGATGGGATTGGAGCTCCCCAGAGTTTCAAGGGGTTAGCTGACCACACATAATCTGCCCAGGGATACAACAATGGCCACACTTTGAAGAAAAAAAAAATAATCAAACCAGGTTTTTATCATGGAGCAATATGAACATTTTCACAATCCTATTTATTTCAAGGTATCTTGCAATGTGTTAATGATGTGAGATGTTTTTAGGCAATAAAAGGTTTTGTCACTAAGATCAACTTGCATTCACAGTATGTGATGTCTTTCAATCAAAACAAGTAGTTTGATGATACTGTGAAGTAGTGTGGGATCGTGAGAGTTGCTTTTGCCACCTACACAACTTTAATTCACCACAACTTGTTGTGACAAGGTATTGTAAGTTTTATTCACATTATGTTTAGAAATGTATATTCACATTTTGTCATTTCATTATAATGAAATAGCTGCAAGTAGTGGCGTTAACAATGATATGACACTGTTTACAGGCGACCGAATGAAATGTAACTTATATACAGTAAGTTCTTTTCAAAATATAGAATCCGATCATTATTACACACTCACGTTATGCCAAAGTTATCAGTGTTGTGTATTGTAGAATTATCTAGACTCTAGTCTCAAGACATAGATAACTATGCTAACCAGCTAGCACTGCTCCATCCTGTCTTGCAATACTACTTTGTAACACTAAAGTAAGTAGTGAGTAACTGTAATTTTGTATATAATTATCTATATACATTATATTTAGATGCACTAATTAATATGTGTTGACATTACCTTTATCAAACCCAACTGTGTTAACATTTGTCTAGCAGTTGAAATTACTTGGTGCCATTTAACATAACACTGTCAGCAGTCAGTGCTTTAGGTGACGAGTTTTACCCCGCCCTCTTCCATAGCTCCGCCCCTTTGCCCATACACGGTCACCTGTGTCTATGTGAGGGAGTGATGCTTTGGGGGCAACTTTCTGTTACACTACTGCCCCCATCTGCTGATTAAAATAATTAAAAAAAAACTTTAACAGGTTAAGGAAAACAATCCCAAAACATGCCTCTTTCTCAGTACTTGAACATACATTGTCATAGTCCTAGCTAATCCCACAAAATCCACCAACCAGTGCTTTGCAGAGTTATCTCTCGACTGTGCTTTTTCAATGTCAAACTGCAGTTGGTTGCTAATCAGTCTCCTTGATGTAATCCTATCATGGCAGGAAATTGAAATTTCTCACTATTTGTCTGTGGAGCATATTATTAGCATTTTCTATAAGGCTCAACATTTCCAAAGATCAGACTTGACAGAAAATAATAAGCTTGTCAAATCTAAAGATTTTTCTTTTTTGTTTGTTTTGGAGCATCAACTGTCTGGGGCTCGTTGTGTCCAGGGTAACCTCAGTGAAACCTTGTGACGCCCCAGTGTCCACAGGAAATGGAAGGCGGAGGCACATGATCATGTTCTCTGGTTAGCTGCAGAGGCCAAATAGTGGAGGCAGGTGTAATTGAAGGCAGTTCATTAGCTGCTGATCCCGATCCCCCCAGAGGGCTGAGACAAGGCTAAAGGGAATAGGATCCATGCTGGGCAGAGAATTAGACGAGGATTTGCTGCAGGCTTTAGGTCTCCTGGATGAGTCCTTACTCATCATACACTTGAGACAGGCAGGCTCACTTTCTAACACCACTGTAATACTCAGATTATTAGCTGAGGACTATTACTGGGAAATGTGTTTTAGTTCCTACCTCGATGAAAGATAAAGTCAGAGTTTTATGTTAGGAATCTATACTTGCAAACATTGATGTTAAACCCTCCATCAAAAGAAGTTACAGTAATCATCACATTGATTACAGTAATTCTTCTTTCGTGCTCTCTTGAGGCAGCAGATATAGTGATACAGCAGAAGTTGACAACTCTCAACCCAGCGCTGCACCGGCTGCCCCCCCCCCCCTACTTTCAACCTAATTGGTCACTAGGTTGAATGTGAGAGTGAACGGTTGTTCCCTATGTGTCACCCCTGCAATGCACTAGCAACGTGTCCAGGGTGTACCCCGCCTTCGCCTGATGTCAGCTGAGATTGACTCCAGTCCCCCGCGACCTTCCAGAGGATTAAGAAAATGAATGAATGAATTTCTGTGAACCAATCATAGCAGCATATCTCAATTTGTGCATATCCACATTATAGTGTTTTAACAACCCATGGTGATTTTCAATCATCTGTAATTATATATTACTGATATTACTGCATGATTTTTATGGTTAGGTTTAGGTACTGATTAGAAAAAGATACCGGGTCTTGGTTTAACTCATTTGTGCGTGGTGTATCTCACCCAAAATAATAGATATTTTAAGCAAGCTACACAGCGCAGTCTTTCCGTCAACTGTGTAATTTTTGAGTGGTGTAATTTTATGTAAAAGGTTTAGTGTAAAAGTTGAGTTAATTAAAGTGTAATACAGATTTGAGTTATAATGTATACTTATAATTTAGGCTTTGTTCAGCCAAATCAGAGAGGGTAACTTTGACCCATGCAGACAACGGGTGTTTTAAAGATAAGTAAAACACCCATAATTCATCTGCAAAGATGGAACAATCTGTTATTTTCAATCAGTTATTTCTGGTCAATTTGATGAAAGATAACCAACTTTATGATTAAAAAATCTGTTGAAAGTGGGTCAAATTGATCCCAGGACAATAGGAGGGTTTTAAGAAAAATTTATAATCTGATTTTGAGAATTGAGCTAAAAACTATAGAAAGAAAATCCAAAAATCCAAAAAATCTTTTTCATGGGAGCACTTCACTGAAGATACTGAAATGTCTTTGATTGCACTCTGTAGGGGTGCCATGTCAAGTCTCAATAGAAACTATAATTTAAATGGTATATAATTCACCATTTAAATTATATTAAGGCTTAAAGTTATGCATGATTAAGTGCGTGGCTGTTTGGGTGGGTGCCGTCTGCTCATTTCTGCTGTGTGGGCTTTAATTGACAGCTGCTGAGTTGTACTTTAGTTTGTTCACCTTATTCTTTGCCTAATAAATACTTCCGCATCTCATTATTTTTTAATATACAGTGCTTAACAAATGTATTAGACCACCACCCAATGTAAGGTTTATGCCACAGCTGCCCTAAATTAACAGCATTGGTAATTACCAAAATCATTTTTATATTTCTGTAATAGTTAATACATCAGTATGTAGAAGCTCTTTAGCTGAAATGAGATTTCTAATGCTAAAATATAATTATTATTGTTATCCATGAATTTTAAAATATACTGTTTTACAAAAACACAGACAAATACAGCAAAGCACATTATTTTTTGATTTAGAAGTCAAATGATAGTTATTTACTTGCATTCCTGAACAGAAAAAATTGTTTTAGTGGTTGAATGTTGAATGCTTGATTCATTTCTGACTTATCAGAGAAGCCCAGTGAGCCGGCTCAAATTTGGGTATAAAAAGGTGAATTGGATACACTTCTTCAGTTGATTCAGCTGTCACACTTGATGTACTGAGTGTAGTGAGTGAAGATGGTCTTCATCTGGATCCAAACACAGTTCATCTTGAGCCCATTTCCACTGCATCGTACTTGAGGGAGGTATTGTCATGGACAACATTAAAGATGTGCCTCAGCCTGTTATTTGGGCTTACATATGCTTTGCAGTTGGATTAACTAAAATGCACTATACACTAAAATGCAAAATATATGAAGGTGATTGGACATGTTTTAATATTGGCATCTGGTCAATTTGCACATGGTGTTAAGTTTGACATTTGGGTATAGAACTGTATTAGATATCAGTGTTCCCAACTGTCACAGTCAATATCTCCACAATGCAAAGGGCTGGAAGGTTGAAATTTCAACAATGTGGCCCTGACCAACTCAGGATTAAACATTTATACTTGTAAACATGTATTACTACATTTATACCACTATTTATATTCAGTCTATGGTGTACACATCAGACCAGCGATGTAGCCATGCTTCCTTTTGGGGGGGGGGAATGACACTCCTACATGGAATGCATTAGATATATTGACAAATTTAATTTGATCCATCTCTAATCATGTCTGTTCAGTGTCCCTGAATCATACTCTACAAAGAGTAGCATGCTAGCTAGCATTAGTTAACAAGATATAAAGGTAGATAATGCAGCCTTTTGCCCACTCAGCCCCAACCCTTAATAAACTACAGAGAACCTGGGACCCACAACAACTTTTTCTGTATATAATGGGACAGGAGGCTATGAATTTTTATACAATTAATAGCTATTTTGTCTCAGCAGAGCAGATGAGTGCACACGGCCTGCCACTGTCCTGCTGTTACAATATATGCTGCAAATGACAAGCATCTGTGTTACTAACATTAGATTTCAGCTGTTAATAATTATGTGAAGGAACAATTAAAGTAATTAATATGCAGCAGAAACTAAGATACACAACAACTACTTAGCATATTAAAACCATTGTTTAAGCATTAAGATGGGACACCACACATGTATAAGGCAGGTTTCCACCCAAATGTGTGGCTGCCAGTCTGCATCATATAGCATTGTTTCAAGCTCTTTAGTTTGTCAAAGCCTTTGATTAACATTTCTTTCCGCAGCTCTTCATACACGGTGAAGATGTGGTAACAATTTTTTTCCTGTTTTAATTCAAGTGACTGTTGTAGTTTCCTTGTAGTTATAGTTTCCTATATATGCAGACACACAATTATTCGCTAAATCTGTTTCCATTTACCTTTTGCCGATACGTCGACTCTTCCACACCACCCAAGCGAGGTTTTGAAAATGTGAATAAAATACTCAGTCCACTACACAACACGCTTGACTGGTCAGTATTGACTGAATGCTCTGTATCCAGCCCATGTCATCTCTGTTTGTTTTGATTTACCAAACAGGTTCATTCATCAGAGAGCACACTCCGCAAACAGAGTATTATTTTATCCATGTGACACAGACTGGGGCTACCATAAGCTCCTTTGCAAATGCATTTACCTAACACTATATATGTACATAAGCCATGTAACAGTATGGTAATTAAACATGAAACGATATGCACAATTCAGTGCTTTATCAAAAAACAGCTAGCATCACAGCTTACTTTTTACATTCAAGGCTTCAATGACTGTTGCTCAGTTTCTTTCCTTAAATACATTGTTTGTTGAATAGACATTCACTTTTTTGCCGATGTTCAACCAGCCTTTCTTCAACTTCACTTATCCAGTGCTGTACAGTCAGCTTTGTATTGAACAGCCAAATCAGATTTGACTGACACAATTCTGAGATGACTACAGTCCTATATAAGACTCACATTTTGCCATGTTAATTTGTCTATGTTCTTTTCTATCATGTTCTGTCATCTATCATCTATCAACGTGAGTGTGGGGCAGAAGATGAGCTCCGTGCTAATTGTTCTAATTGCTCTTCAAAACAAAAGCTGCATGTGAAAGAATCTCTGTTAAACATGAGCCCTCTTGCCACAATATTGTTGGTTATTTCTGAGACTGCAGCAGGCCAAATGACACTATGACAGTCTATGTGATTAATGTTAAACACTATGAAGTGACAGCGATAGCTATTGTTGCTATGTCCACTGTACTCCAAAGATGATGGCAGTGCCTTCCCATAATGCTCTGCGATTCCAATTCCCTATTAATCCAGTGTGTATGTCACTATACAGTTTTAAGAAATAAGCATAAATTGTGTTACTGTTTTCACAGCCACTGATATGATATGTAATATAGATATGCAAGAGTGGAGCTCCCATGTTTATCTTAGAGCTATAAAGCATTGCTAGCAAAAGTTAGTTTAAGGTGCATTCATATTACACATGGCACATTACACGTGGCTAAAATATGTGCATTTACTTAGTGTGCTAACCAGGCATTCTAACTGTATGCTAACATAAGGTCAATTGAATAAAGCTTTTTTTTTTTCCTTTTTTTTATTCCTGACAGACTACTCTAGCTCTAGCTCTACTGTAGTTATGGTTGAGAAGTTACACTAACAACACCATCAGAGGATTCTGCCATGCCAGTTCTTAATTACAATACCCACCCTGTTAGTGTAACTTAGCTATATTAGCTAATGTTAGCATCAGTTCATATCGGGTTATATGGTCTGTCAGCTAGCCTTCTAATTAGGCCAATTAATTAGTGTAGTTATATGTTGCACGAAGTTGACATTACAGTTCTCAAATACAACTGTATGTGTTAACATTTATCAAGTAGTTGAAAACACTCGGTAGCGCTTAACATACCTGTCTGTGTGTAGTCAGTGATCTAGCATTACCTTGGTGATTTCCAACTCTTGCTCTTCCCCACCTCCATCCTCTTGTCAAAATATGCATACTTATGTTTCCAAAAAAACAAGATGGTGACAGCCAAAAAGGCCAAACTCAAGGCTTTGAAATTCAACCATAACCCCGTGATTTAATTCCCTCTTTATATACAGTCTGCCATATATGTGCCATATAGACAAAAATGAAACAACACTTATTGATGAACAGGGCTTTTTGGACTTACTGAAGTGTATAAGATTCTTCTAGAAATCAAAATATACAATACACATTCTGGTTGTACACACAATTTAATTTAATATTTGTAGGTAGTGAGTAACCCTAAGGAATACCAGTGCTAGCATAGCATGTCAGGGATGATCAGGGACTTGATGTTTATTTCAAACATTACTGAAAGTATAGAATCTCTGGTTTTTATAAGCATAATTTAGGTCATAATTTGTCCTATTTGTCTATCTTACATATTTTCTATTGTAATTTTCTATTTTACATGTATCAGTGTTTTGAAAAGTAAATGCATGTCCACATTCCAGTTACTACTGAGACAAATTGACTAATTTCTAAAGTAAATTGTAGCTGTGTTTCCTTGTAATAAGGTTGCAAAACAGTCCTTGCATTCTTTGTAGATTTCATGCATGGCATTATGATTGGGTGTTCCACTGTGGCTCTGCGTCAAGAAATCTCTGGTGTGTCTGAATGTGATTGAATTATTCCTCAAAGTCTTTATAACACGCTACTGCCATTGACTTTATGGTAGATTTTTCTTATTATTATGAGAAGCAACCATTTCTTCTGCAAACACAGACACTGAGAATTTACTAAATGCAAAGTTATACACAAAGACGTTGCTATGAAACCTAGAAAATTAATCAGGTTATTTCACAGGATTTTTATTGAATCAGTTGGTAAAAACCGGTTTACCAAAAGAAATAAAACCGCATAGAATTTTCTTAACGTATTCAGTACATAAATAATGTTAACAAGGAAATGTAACCATTTTACAGCAGTATCAGTGAAGAATATTAAACAGGGTATCAGCACGTACAGAATGATATGACTATGATTAAAACAAAATACCATTACTGCAGCAACAGAAATCAACACACTAGACCACAGGATATATTTAGTGAGGAGTGGATGCCATCATTTGAAATGTGAAAGTGGTGTCAACTTGTGCAACACTCAGAGACCCTCTGTTTTCAACGTGGTAATTGGAGAAAAAGTGATGAATGCTTTCTGATAACTGGTAGCTGGGCCTGAAGGCTTTGCCAGAGCGGACATATTCGTAGTACACAAATCATTTCTACTAATGCTGACCGCTGAATCGCATTTTCATTGTCATTGCGGTACAAACATGCATGATAAACACATTGCAGAAGACTGCCTGAATCACAGTGAATGAGATAAATAATTTTATTTCATGTGAATATTAAACCTATATCAGATGGAGCCTCAGATACTCTCAGATTAACTGGGGTCGATTTGGTGGCAACTGCAGGGTCCGTTTAACATCATTGCACATCACAGATTTTCCTCATATTGTGTAGACCTATGTACGTACACAGCATCCAAAATAAAATATTTGACTCACTGGTCAAGGGGACTGATGAAAAATCTACATGCTGAGCATATTTTTTCGTGGCCAAAGTGTAAATTATATATTTTGGTATGGTTTGTTGTGTTTAATTATTAAAAAAAAATACTGCAGTAAAACACGTTGAAAATGAACTGAGGCATTTGGGGACCTGTTGTGTCAGATTCTTGTGTAGTTTGCTGATAAACATTTTATAGATCCAGTTATTAAAAATGTTGTTTGAAACAAAAAGATATTAAGAAAACAATATAAATGTTTCTGAATTTACAAATTGCCCATGAAATCCCTCCTCACACCCACATCCGTTGCTGTACAAAGCAATTTAAATTCCAGAGTTTACAAGGTGCACCTGAAAGCTCCATGTAGTTTGTATCCCTGCGTATGTCAAAGCAGCGTTTGTCTGTAAATGACACAAAAAACGCTGCACAAACTCTCTCAGTAGAGTTTTATTTATCCTTGACTCAGTACAAATATTTACCCTCCAGTGTGGTGGAGATAGCCATCTTGAATTTTATTCAGTAAATGGAAAATCTACACACATTTGGCACCTTCTTGGTGTTAATTTTGGCCTGTGTACATGGTCCAAGCAGAATTGAGATTATTGTGGGATATAATATACAGGTAAAATTTGAATGCTAGAACTGGCAACATTCCAATGCCCCCAAGAACCACCAAACACGTCTTTTCTTGAAGCAATTAATTTGTTCATTTTCACCTTTTTTTTTATATAAATAATAATACTTGATTACTTTTTTAAATGGGGGTTTATTAACACCTAGAAGAAGAGCGACACAGTTTTCAGCTTTTATTTTGGCTTAACTGCCAAACACCATTACTATTCAGGTTGACTCTAACCACTCTCATCAAACACCCCACTGTGTGCAGCTCTCATAGTCCAAATGGCTAACAGAGCAAGTCAGCAAATGGCTAGGGATTGTAATGGAACAGATACATCCCCTAAGGGCCAGTGGAGACCAAAACAAATCTAAAAATAAGGCCAAATGTTGGAATATTTTCATCTGGACAGAAACAAGACTAAAAAAATCTCCATGTTTGCTGGATGTGTAAATAGGCTATTTGGCATATCAGCTTCATAAGGTTTGAATATACCACACTGCAAAAACAGCCTTACAAGATAAACTTAGCCTCAATCTACCAATGAGGTAAGCACGTTTTGCTTGCTAAATTTGTAATGATAGAGCCTTTAATGGACCATAATGGACTTAAAAACTAGAATAAAAACGACAACAACAAAAAAACCCAGAACCTCAACATTCATAAATTGAAAAGTTGTGTTGAGAGTTGTTTCCATCTTCTCTTACTTGCCTCAAATTGACAGAAATGATTTCATCAAGCTTTCACATTAGTTTCAGCTTATTTAGTTTTAAATGACTGATTTCATATCTTTTGCCTGCTTAAATTTAGACTCAAATGCCTTGTGTCAATTTCATGTCTAATTTTTTACATAACATTCATCCAAGTTCCAGACAATTTAACTACAGAATTTTTAGATAAATGCAAATTCAAATCATTGTCTTCTCTATCAAAACTGTAATTCTGTTAGAAACACTGTTATTATGTTGCAGATGCTAACCACTGTGCACCTGCAAGATTTTAAGTATAATTACGGACATTATAATACGAAACAAGTGAATCAGTTAAAACAAGAACAGATAGAAGTGCAATATGATGAAATTAACAATTTAAAAATAATGAAGTGAGTTTAATGTTCTATTATTTTACTGAATTGTCATTAAAATGTATTTTGTGTGTTATTTATTTTATATTTCGGTGGCTATTTTGCAAACGAGGCCCTCACCTTAGGATATACTCCGAATAAATAAAATAAAATAACGGCTGAGTAAGTCTTAGAGGCCAGAGTTTTTGCTCACTGTGAGATGTGTTAAAGGGTTCTGTTTGTCTAAGTGGTGACAGAGCTGTCTCTGGCTTGTTCTCGAATATGAACACACCTGTTTGACTTCCAATTTCCTCGCATCACTATGGCAACAACCACTGACAGTATAGGTAGGCGATGGTGACTGTCCTTAACTAAGTGAGTAATAGCAGCAGACAGCTCCACCATCTGCAGCACCTTCTGAATACACATTTGCAATACATAACACACTTGAATGAGACACAGTGTAAACCACTCAACCAATTCTCAGCCAATTCTATCACCCGCTTGCAGCATATGAAGCTTGCATGTTATCTCGCTTACTAGATGTTTTACAGGTTACATCCAAAGCTTCATTTAAAACAAACAAACAAACAAACTAAAATCTGTACTATTCTCAGCTACAGAATGTAATTTTTCATCTGAAACAATTATTTCAGTTTACCTACTATGTAAGCGCACCTGTGCAGCATTTGCTTTAGTCTGGAATCTACTAAATGAAATTGTTGCTGTGCTTTTATCCATCTGTGGATCATTTGCCTCCTTGCTCAGTGTTATCAGTCAGGCTCCATTTCCCCTATTCCGCCGGCCTCACATTTTCGTAATATATTGACTATACTTGATGTATCCTGAACCTGCAGGAGTTTTGTGCAATGTGTTTTGCTGACACTGAAAAGTACTACTTGCCTCACACCTTTCAGGCAAAATACATCAAGATATTATTATTTTTTGTCTATATTGTTTTATTTTGTCTAGCCCTAGTTACATTTTATACCTCATGATTTTATTTTACATTCTGGAAGATAATGGTCCAAAGACACCTCAGTGAAAATGTGAGAGAAATCTGTGCGCTAAATCTTGAGATATAGTGATTTTAAAACATTGTCTGCTGTGACTTTGATCTTTGAAAATTTGCTCCATGTCGTCACTGCCATCAGGGACTCCCAAAAAATCAGATTTGCCTGAGATTGTTGACGCTAGATGGCTGACAGACAGGCAAAAACACAGACGGATGCACGTTGCTAAAAACATCATCCTGGGTGGAGGGGGAAAAAAATGGTAATACTTGGTAACTGGTAATAATTTGTCATTAGAATAAAAATTAATTAGCAGATCATCATCAGTAGTGTTCTGTGTGGATATCGTCTGTATGTACAATTTAACACATCCCATACTGACAGCTGTTTGTCACTGAGGCACAAAGTTACAGACAGAGAAAAGGGTAAAAAAAAACAATAAATGGCAAAGACTGAAAAAGCATGAAGTGTTGGACTGTCAATTTGTTGACATTAACAAGGTATTACCAGGCAGCATGCCTCATTCCAGCATCATATAGAAGAAAGACAGGGTTTCTGGCTCCATATTTCGCTATAATCAATGCTGCTATTTTGTGTGGGAGATGTGACATTGTCTGCTTGAGGCACTGAAACCCTGGCCTTGTCTCCTCTCCTGCTATGCTTCATGGTCTCACGCTGTGCTGCCTCTCAGCTGGGCTTTTCAGCATCAAAATCCCATCATCTCGAGCCCTAATCCTCATTCAGCCAGTAACCGCCGCTCTTTGCACAAGGCAAATGGAATCAGGTCCAGCCATCTCTTTTAGCCCGAAACCACGCCCCTGTTCCCTCTGAATCTATTACAAAGGGTTATGCACTAATGGCATTTTCTATTTACTGAAAGAGATGTTCACACGCTGATCAGTTATATAGTGTTTGCAGGGTGCAAAAATGGTGCAAACAGGTGCTAAAATGAATTGTGGCAAGTACTGTGATGCAAGGCTGTAGTCATGGATCAAATCTGGTGGGGGGTGGGTTGGCCTTCTCCCACCATGAAAAATCTAAATTTGGCAACTCGCTATCCTAAAACATTTAAATATTTACATTTAATAATATTTTTACCCTTGCCCCACGATGGTATTGCGATCAGGTCCATCTGTCTGTCTGCACATGTAACTCAAACACTAAAGCACGTTTTGACTTGAAAATTTTACACACGGTAGGTCTCTACCATATCTCGGTCCTTCTTGAAAATGGTCCGGATATTAACACATTCTTCACCACTGGGAGATAGGCCATTGGGCACTTTTGACATGTTTGTGATTTTCTCTGAAATGAAAGCAGTTATTGCTCTGAAGAAAAAAAAAAAAAATCACACACGCTACATGACGGTATCTATCAACATAGATTCCGGATTCCTGCTGATCCAGAACTGAGATCATATTTTCATTTCATTTCTAAATCTGCCATATTTGATGGTCATTCCTGACCTGAGGTCAGTAATGGAAGACATTGATTATGTTGATAGATCTTGTCATGCAGCAGGTGTGTGATTTTTATCAGTGCAATAGCTTCCTTCATTTCTAAGAAAAAGTGAACCCTTTCCCAATCGTGAATTTTTCCAGATCTGGACCATCTTCGAGGAGGACTGAGATATGGTCGAGACCTACTTTGTGTACCAGTATTAATATTATAACCTCATGTGGAGTAATTTGAAAACATCTCAGAGATGGTGATAAACCATACTGAGATATTTTTCTTCAAATGTATAATGGTTCAAAATTTTTAGTATTTCATAACAAATGTAAATTCATTACTTTAATTTTACTACCTTTACCATAAAAGTAAGTAAAGTCAACCATTGATAACGCACTGTTAGACAACAGCTAACAATAACATTCAATCAATAGCTAACATCACTGTTTGATAGTGTTACATGATATGATTGAAAAGGTGTGAATTAATTCTGAAATATCTGTCTGTCTTGCTGTCTTCTCACCTGATGAAGGGCGTGGCACATATTTTTGTGTTGGATGTAACCTGTATGATCATGACACAAAAGTATGTGTTGCAGTGAGAATAATGTCACATAACATTACAGAGTTAACCCAAACATTTCTGAGGTGAAAAGACAGTTAACGAGCAAGCTTGACTGCATCCAGTGCGTTTTACTTTATTTCAGACTTAATTTATGCCTTTCTCTTCATATCATTTAACACTATCAAACCGTAATCTTAGATAGCAATTGACTGAATGTTAATTATTATCGTCTAACAGCAGTTAATGGGTTATCAAATATGTTGTTTTAACTTGAAAAATGATCCGATGTCCATCTTATTTTCACGTCCTATTGTCTTTTCAGTTGCTGATCAATTGAGAAGCAATGAAATGATTATAACAGATTCTCTGTGTTCATATGACTTGAACACAGGAGTACAAAAACATAATTTCAATAACAGCAAATTATTTTTGAGTGTGACATCAGTGGAAAAAGGCTGCTCTGTGAATATGATCTATTGGAAATCACAGAATGCAACAGTGCCCCTGTAACCATAATAACTCACTCATACCGTCCTGTGTTCACACAGAACGAGTGGGGAGAGAAATACACTAAAATATAATTGCATATAGAAACAATGCTGATAATAATGGCAAATTGTTAAGTCTGTTAATGATTACAGTTCCTAATAATTATTTTGGATGGTGGTGTAACTGTTTAACTCTGGGGGACATTTTGAGAATGTTTGAATAGTGGGTGAATGCATCTCCCCAACATATATTAGAATTATGGGCTTGTGTAATGCAACCGAAAGCAAAACAAACCCAGTATATATCACAGCAAGTGTCCTTTTAGCTGTTTTCTTGAAGAATTGGTATTTTTCTGTGCAGTTGAGTGCAGCTGCAAGCATAAAGGTGTGAAAACACCACTCGAGCTGTGTTTATCAGGCTCTGCTTTCCATTGCACTGCCCTCAGATCAGAATCTGCTCTTCAGAATTAGCATGCTTTTATGTTCCTGTTACAGGCTCCATCGCCTCTTTGTCCCCTACTCTCTTCTTTTCTTTTCTTTCATCCCTGCTCATCACTTCTCTCCTCACCTTTCCTTTTTTGAACACAAGTCCCCACATCTCATTTACTCTTTTTTTCTCAAGGATTGTTGCCTTCTCTCCATGTATGTGAAGAGGTATGTTATAAGGTTTCTAGGAGCTGGTTGGTACAACACACAGCGTACCGGCTAGCAGTACCAAAGCAATTTATTTATCTCTCTCCCTGGGTTGACCCCTTTTTGTGGAAAGCAGATTGCCTCTAAAAGTGTATTTTGAGGGCAAATCCAAGGTCTTGTTTCATGCACAGGCAGATATGCCATTTCCTCCTCATCAATGCCACGTCAAGGTGTTAGGTTGGAACCCCTGCAGGATTTCTCGCAAATACAGACGGCTTTGAGAAATATGTTTTGGCCGTGGGCTTTGTGCTAACAAGAACAGCAGCCAGTGTGTGATACATATTGAACCTGTACAAAATCCAAAATGGGTGCTTCATTTTCCTTTTGGATTAGAAAGTGTCAGGTGTGTAGTGGTGTGAGAGCAGATTATTCACTGAAACAGAGGGAGCTGAGGTGAGGAGGACACATCCGTGTAAACCAAACCAAAAAGTACAGTGTCAGTACATTTTAAATTGTGTCATCTGACCAAGTATGAAGGTAGGATTTTCAGACACTGTAAGAAAATTCCAAAAATCTCACCAGGATATTCTGTGTCTATTAACTTATAATGGAGCTTTATTAGTTTTCTATTAGTTTT
>JAPQRN010000019.1:10931317-10948392 GCA_037367275.1 Coranthus polyacanthus | reverse complement strand
TTGGACAGAAATCGACTGCATATCTTGTAATATTAGTATAATCTCACCCTTCACTGATTACTAAACAGCGTTAAGGGATAAGAATTTAAAGGCACAACATTTCTGAATAACAAGGCTTTCATTCACCACTATTACTTTTGACTTTACTTTTCTTTTGACATTTGAGTTTTACAAGTTTTTTTTCCCCATTTGATTATTGTACAAGACATCTGAACACATAGTGTGATGATTTGTTAATAATGATCTTTGATGAGTAGACTGTTAAATGCATTCAGTTTAATTATCTCAGCTGTAAGTCATTACACACGCAATTTCCTTTGAGTTTTTGATCATATTTGAAGCAGGTGCTGTTTGTTGTAATAGCTGCTGGTGGCATTATAGGCGAAATACTTGCATTTTCGAAACTCACAAAGCTTTGCACACACTTCAGAAATAGCAAATAAACATACTGGCATGGGTTTTCCAAAAATGAAGCCCTGCATGAGGCTAACCTAGACAAACCAAACTTGATAGTACTTAAACATTGCTCTACAGCAGGGGTCACCAACATTTTTGAAACTGAGAGCTACTTAATGGGTACTGAGTCATACGAAGGGCTACCAGTTTGATATGATCTTCTGAAATAACAGTTTTGCTCAGTTTGCCTTTAGTTGCACATTATTTGTAATAATGAATGATACTCATCTGTGTGAAGACACTGATCACGTTAATGATTTCTCACAATAATTATCAAGAACGACAACCAGGTGGGAAACAGATATCAATATTCTGCACTTTATCTCTATTGATCTCAGTAATTGTTAAATTTTCAGATGATCACTTACATCTACATGCATGAACTATGTTGCACCAAATTATAACTGTTACATGTCTTGAACACACTTTTAAATTGAACACAATTCTTCAGTATTTCAATTCAACTTTGCCAGTTCATGTCAGAAAACGTTGATTCACAGAGATAGGTTCAACCAAACTAGGCTGGCAGCCTTCATAGCTGCTGTGCATACACCACTGTACGTCTGTACGACGTCACCACAGTCGCCCCGCAAATGAGACACACGCAGGTTTCTTTCACAGTCGTAAAAAAATAACTAAAGTGACAAGTCTTTTTTTCTGCCATGTTTTTGGGGTGAGAAACGGCATTCAGCGGCCATCTTCGCTGCACCCGTTAGCTTACCCTCCACGAGCACTGGTTTTGTCACGCGCACAATACTGACCTTTGAACTAGAGTAGAGGTCAGAGTTCACCTAAAGTTATCTAAACGTCATGTATAATGAACATACTTTTAAGATATTGTCATTCTTAAATATATATAAATGCCAGTGTGATTAAAAAGAATAGCAACAGAATAAAATGTAATTTTAGACGCAGCTCACTAGTGAGTTGTGCTATTTTTAGAACAGGCCTGCGGGCGACTCATGTGGTCCGTGTTGGTGACCCCTGCTCTACAGTAAGCCTTCAACACCTCAATACATGATTTTACCACACTTCTCACAGCACAACTCTACATGTACAGAGATGAAGGCACTTTAAAATTTTTATTACTTTCACAAAATACAGTAAACACACCAAAACCACCAGTTAACCTCACTAACATGTATTATAAAATATGAACATACCAGGGACTTCACGCACAACCCAATCAAAGACATAAATGTTGAAATTCACAGGTCACGATGAGCTTGTATGATGATTGATGGCCCATTGATCAGCTGCTCAAAATGCTTTAATTACATAGAATTCTGTCTAATTATTTCTTTCATTTATCTTGCATGCAAAATAAACATTTATTTCCCATGCCTTCACCATCTGACGGAGGTGACAGTGAATTCTCCTCCTGTGTTTGCAGCTCAGTATCTAGTGTGGGACACCAGATGGCGAACCTGAAGGTTGTTGCCCCTCTGTTGTACCTGCATGCATTATTCAAAGCCCATTTATCACAGGGAAAAGTCCCAGTGTAGCCACATTAAACATCCGCCGGCTCGTTTGTTAATGCCTTATTTATGCTTTCAAAATACAGAGCGAGGTTCGATACTTGTACAGACCTCAGTGACCTGAATTTACCCCCCTCTGAATCCCCTGCATTTTTTAACAGCCATCATTTTATTATGTCAAACAGTGATGCTACATATTGTCTTAAAGGATGTTATGGACCTCCGTACATGGCATTCACCATAATGCAGTGTGCAACATTCTTGTTTGGGTGCCAGTGATTTATCTTACTATGCCAGAAAACACTGGCGTACCGTCAACTACAAATAAATACCACTACAGATGAATAATTTTCAAAAGGCTACACTTGTCTTTGCTCATATATTTAAAATAGAGATACATATGCATATGATTCAGAAGATTTACAGATGTTTTAAAGTGATATAACATGCAAATGCAAGTTTAAGTTTGCATCAGACTGAACGTTTTCCTCTTTTGTCTGGTTTTGTTGAGCAATGGAAGGAAGAATGGATTAGGGTTAAGCAAGGTTGAAACCACTTTGATTTGCTTACATGTACACACACATATACACACCCAGTCACACACAAGTAAAGTGCATGTCAGGGTCATGATCCATGCGATCGATATTTCAATAGCCAGCAGGATCTCTTGAGAGCCCAGATTTCACAGTGGGTGAAGAGAAACAATACTGGAGCTGCTCAAGATTGCATTACTGCATTCCAATGAGCTGCTTCTTTCTTCTTTTTTTTTATTAGAAACTCAGAGTGAATAGCGTTTACATGAGTCTGTCTGAATGGTTCATTACAAAAAAAATGTTTTGTAGAAATTCACATGCAGTACAAATGCCTAACACGTAGAGCTACAATGATTATGCAAGTAATCGATCAGTTGTCAACTATTAAATTAATTGCCAACTGTTTTGATAATCGATTAACTGTTTAGAGTGACTTTTTTTAAAGAGAAAAAAGAGTTCAGCTTCTTAAATGTGAATATTTTCAGGTTTCCTTCCTCCTCCATGACGGTAAACTGAATATCTTCGGTTTCTTAACAAAACAAGACATTTGAGCACAGCATCTTGGACTTAACTATTTTCTGACATTTTATATACAAATCAATTAATCGAGAAAATGATCAACAGATTAATTGTCAGTGAAAATAATCATTTGTTTGTAATCAGGACATCCTTCATTTAGAAGACGTCTACATCATGCTAAGAATACTGTGACAAATAGCTATTGTCCAGGTCCTTTTAACTGTTATAAATGCTATTGATTCTGTTATTGGACAGGATTTTACACAATATTTGATATGGCGGGAGTACGTGGCGCTGACCTCGACTGATCACTGATCAGACTTACATCCTGGGTTGTGTTTTTACACCTAAACTATAACCGTGTGTTTGTTACTGTAACCATGACAATAATGGTCATATGACTATATTATTGTAGCTGTAACGACAATCTTTACCTAACCTCAACCACGCTGGTCAGGTGACGTTATTAAATAGGGACAAACATTAGAAGGAGGTGGATGGACTTAAACAGAAGAGACCAGTGTTCATGTCCCATTTGAAACCGAAGATAAATGCTGTTTATTTTTGTAACATTCATCTCTTCTTTTAGCCTTTCCCAGGATTTTTTCTTAACCCAGACCAAGTACTTTTTGTTCCTAAACATAATCAAACCTTAGCCATGACATTGTCACAGCCAAAATGCAACAGTTATTCAGTATTTTTTAAGGCTATTAATGGTATTTTGTGTCTGCAAATATTTTGAGAGTGAGTGGAAATTGACATCTTCTGTTGTTTAAGTATGAGGATACGTTAGGTTGGCTCAAAACCTATTGGAAAAGTAACACAATGTCTATCATTCTGAGCACTCCATGTCTGTAAATGTTCTGTATTTTTCCTCACAGAACGAGACGTTATTATCGAACTGTTATTTATAGCCTGAATAACTTTAAGTAACTCCTGGAGTATGGATTGTGTTTTATTTTTTCAAGTTGTTTTTTTTAGGCACAACTAACCCTCATCTGTTGCACTTTGTAGTATTTTAATAAGTTTTCAGCCCCAGCTGTACTAGTTATTTAACTTTTCATGCTGTGAGCTGAATGAAAGTTAAACTGGAGTGTGTCCTGATGTCGAAGAAAAAATGTGGACCTAAAGCTGTAGCATTCAACTGTTACCAAATGCACAAACCATTTGCAGCGATGGGAAGTAACAAAGTACAAATACTTAAGAAGAGTTTTCAGGTATCTGTACTTGAGTATTTATTTTTTTGACAACTTTTTTTTCCCAAATATCTGTACATTCTACTCCTTACATTTTCAAAATAGGATTGTTAATTTAGTTTTAATGTATTTGGAGGAATTACTGATTATTTTTTAGTTTGCAGTTTAATATGGGACAGTAACACATGAGAAATGGGTGTATCCACCGGCACATACCACACACAACAAACATGATGATGATGAACATTTGAGTGAAGTTAATGCTCATTGTTTTTATAGCATATTGGTTTCTATTTCATTTGAAGTTTATGAATGGTTTATTAATCTTCAAGTTATATTAATATGACGTGAGGTTCAGTTCAGTTTCCACACAAACCGCAGGTAGAAATGTCCTTCAAAGGCCTATGTTTTACTTTTATACTTTGAGTGCATTTCAAAGATGTTTTTTTACACAGTAATCTGTACTTCTACTTGAGTAACGAATGTGTTGACTTCTGACACGTCTGGATCATTTGTTGAATTGTGTCTGTAGTCATCTATTGCGTCACTATTGGTCATCACTGGTAATGAATACCGTTTGTTCTAATTACAGCCAAGATGAATTGTGGAACATCCAATCAATGCATCTCAGAGCGCCTTCTTGATGTCACAAAACAGCAAAGATTAAGAGCTATGGATATTTCTCATATTCATATGCCACAGAGATCGTGAGGGACGATGGGAGAATGCTAAACATGAAGTATGCCATAAGGTCACCAGTCTTAATTAGCTGAGAGGCAGATGATGAAGGACTAGATAAAGCCTTATAGATGTAAACACGGGATTCTTTGGCCTTTTCTATTGATCATTTTGCATAGCCTTGTTATTCTACAGATACGATAAACAGCACATTAGTGATGCTCTTCAAATGCACAAGATGATGTCCGCATTATCGCCACACATAAAACAGATGATGCTGATGATCAGTGACATGTGTGTGCATTCATTACCCCGAGTGGCATTTCCTCTGACCAGATTTTAAATAGCGTGTTAATTGAATTTAAGGATAATGTACAAGGATTACTGTTTTTCATTCCCATGTTAATTATAGTGGAACAGCTAATTAACCAAACAACACTGTCGCTACATGAAACAAAGCCCCAACACCCACTTTCTTCCAACATTTATTAATATGTTCATCAATTTAAATGTCCTTGTTACCGTTTAATAGTTTATTATGGGCGGCCAATAAAGCATGGAAGAGAGGAAGTGAACTTCTCTGTTCTATAATTTAATTTACTGTATTTGGTTTTCTAAAGCAATGATTAATCGCAGGGTCTGGACCAAATTTATCACACTCAGAGTGAGGTTGATTATTTCATTATGGAATTTCCATCTAAAAAAAATCTTTGGTCAAATGTGCTTTTGTGGTGCTGTTTACAGCAAGCCGCCCCCCTTGTGTCCCTGTCGCCTCTCATTTCGCTGCTCCACCATTACTCTCATTTCCCTCCTCTTCCTCCTGCCTCCAGGGATCCTCCACACATATATAAATTACAGTTTTGTCGCAGTTAATTAAGGCCATGGAGAATTAATGACACTGACGTGAAGAGAGAGATCTTCTTTATCATTATTAGTCTTTTCCAGGCCTACTAGCTCAGTGGTCAACCCCAGTATTGTTAAAAATTTAGACTTGAAGACACATTAAAAAAAAAGGGTCCATGCCCTTATACTGTCAGAAAAGCACTGGCAGGGCTCTGGGGAGGACTGCAATCAAACTCTTCTGTGATGAGAGAAAAAATGCTGCACATAGGTTTTGTTTCTATGACAACAAATCACTGCCCTGAACACTGTTGTTTGACAGCTTACTTTGTAGGGTGATAAATACACAAAACTCACAAGCAACATTCAGTGAGCTGATCTGCTCCAACAAATGGGCTTTTCGTCTCTGTTTAAACTCCTCCAATATTTTTCTTGTTATCAGGGTGATGAGTCCCATCCCCGCGGTTGCCCGAAAACGTGCACCAGTAATGACACCAATGTCTTTTAAGTTCAACTGAGGTGCATGAAACCCGTGGCATGAAAAAGGTGCGGCGGTCTGAAAAAAGATGCCGGTCGCTGCAGGGTGGTTGCAGGGTGTCCTCATTGGAAAAAAACAGTCAGACAAAATATGCTATGCAGACATAGGTCCCAAGAAAGGTAGTAAATGATGGATAAAAAGCCCCAAAGACTGAGTGTATACAGTGAAAAAACCGATAAGGATTGAAACTTGAATGGTGTTCAGTTACACCTACTTTGAAATGTGCTGTAAAAAGTGTTTAATTAATTAATTTGATACATACATATTGTTAAGGTGAGAAGTAACTCACTAAAGGTGACCTACCCTCTGTATCAGCTGCATTTTTATCCATCTGTGCCAGCGACAGCTGTGGCCAAAGACATTATGTTTTAGGGTTGTCCGTCTCTTGAATGTGATATTTTAGGAAAGCCTTGAGGGACTTTCTTCAAATTTGGTACAAATGGTCACTTGAACTCATTAGAATTTGGTTTTTCACACGTCAAGATCACTGTGACTTCACAAAACACAGTTTTGACCATAACTCAAGAGAGTTACATTAACTGATATGTGGACAGCGAGATGTTTACCACATGAGGGAGAGAGCAGTAACAGTTGAGCAATGTTAACCTAATTAGCCTTCTGAATACAATGATCTCAACTGTTTGCATGTCTTCAACCGCATATGTTTAATCAATGTGTTTAGTTCACTGTCAGACAAATTATTTGCTTTAAATCCAGTCTTGTCTTATTGGATGAAGTGGTTCCTGCTCAGTCAGTGGAGCTGGGGTCTTTAGCTTTGTAAAAAAAAAACTTTCACTAGAGTATGTATATTTCCAGCTAAAAAAACTCACACTGTCTGAGCTGAGGACTACTCACCTGATTGATTTATGCTGAACCATGCCCAAACCCACCTCTCCAAGGGGCCCCGGTATGTACAATGCCCGAGGACGACAACATAGTAATAGAACAATGATTTGAGCAGTTAAGTAATTTCATTAGTCAGATGGTCAGATGGACAAATGTGCAGTCAGTTAGACTGATTGATCAAAACACATAAAGTCACTGAGCCTCCCTCCCAGTCAGTCAGTCAGTCAGTCAGTCAGTCAGTCGGAGAGATCTAAAGGCCGTCAGTCAGATGAATGCATACAAAGTCAGTCAGTAGGTCAAGTCAGTGAGACAGATGGAGATGAAGAGATCAAAGTGGGAGAACTAGATAGACCAGCAGTCCAGATGGCCATGGAGACAGATCGCAGCCCAAGTTAGCGGCGGTCCAGCCAACACATTACCCGACAGAGCTGTGTCTCCAGCAGCCAACTGCCCTGCAGCTCAGCAAGCCTGCTGTGGCTGCCAGCTTTCTCCAGTCTGGGAAATGGGTCAAAGCAGCACATTTATGGTCAGAGTTTGATGCTGCTTGGATCTCTTGCACATTATGGGCCTTTGTGTCTAGATTGATGGAAACGCATACAGTAGATGCATGAGTGCACTCAACCCATTCAAAAGCCATTAGATATGCTTTTGCATACAAACAGCAAAGTGCAGTTCACGTTTTAAAGCCAACCCTCTGTATCAAAAATTATGTCATATGTCAATGAATTGCAACTTCAGATCTGCTGGGTGTGATCTGGGAACACAGTTCAGCCAGATCTAGCCAGAGTCGCTAAACCACTTTTTGGAGATTAAACCATTACTGACTCAAAATGTAGGAAATAATCTGTCATTGCACAGAAAGAAAAACTAAGTTAACCCAGAAACTAGGTCTGTAAACTGCCAGTTTTCATCACCTAAATTAATTTTATCTCGAGGATTATTTCAACCCTGGTAGACTGATTATCATTGCTCGCTCCTCATGAGAAATGTTTTGGCCAAGTTGTTGCATTCACAGAACTGTATGACACAGTATTAGGGCCACACTCAGTGGTTCATTATTGTTTATTATAATTGTTTATTATTAAGATTTTATTAGATATATTATGGTTTAATTCCAGGTTGCTGAGAAAATGACGTTTCACATTTCATTACTTTTGGACCATACTTGAGCACTCGAATTTGAAGGAATAAAGAAAAGAAATAGTTTGCAGCAGTGTGTTCTTCTGAACAGAGAGGAAGATCCATGCTTTTCAGAACAAATGACATACCACAATATAAAACCGTTATTGGTCAAAATGCAGTTTGAGAAGATTTCATTAGTATCGGTTTCAGTGGGCAGCGCTAGTGCCATACAGTCGGAATGTTGATTCACGGAATTTCATTTGTACTCGTTTCAGTGGACAGTTTAGAGTTATGTGGTAGAGATGCTGCATCAGATAATATCATTAGTATTGGCTTCAGAGAGTTTTGTGGGGGTTTTTTTTCTGCTTCACATTCCCTTCCCACTCTGACAGGAACACTGTGTTCAGAGAAAGTTTTGAGAATTCATGAGTTGGGCCCTTCTGAACCTGTAACCAGTGACTGAACCCCAGTTTGGTAAAATGAAAGATTTTATGACTCCCAAGTTTTTTCATGTACTTACTTGCCAAAGTCAAGTTTACTTGTGCCTGTGCAGATTGTTATATTTATTGGCAGAGTTAATTGTCATGTTTGTCTTTATTTAAGTAATTCTGTTCTGTTGAAGTGCACTCGCACCGGAATATGCAGTGAACAGCTCTGTGTTTTATGAAACATGATATGCTGGTTTAATCAGTTTTAGGATTTATCTGACTTACCTCAGCATTCATGTTGTGTACAAGCACCTCTCGAGGCCCCTCAGGAGGGGTTGTCAGCCGCGCTCTTAGCTGCCATGCAGGCGAGATACTGTTGGCTCTTGTTATGGCACTCCAGCTGGGTTTTTGGAAACTTGACATGCTTTTGAAAAACAGTCCCGCTTTATCCACCTTGTTCTCAACTTGTGGCAAGCATCACCATACATAGCTGGAGTTCTGCCCACATCCTCAAACGCCACACACTTAATCTCCTTTTTTTCAGGATAATTGAAATGCTTGTGTGCTCTTATAGTCAGTGCCATAAGCCGCCAATCTCTCACAAGTGCAAGATCAACTTTTCAACTTTCATCAACTTTCAACAGGCTCTACTCCTGAGCTATTTCCATCATCAGCTCTGGAAAAAAGTTTGTGTGTAATTCAGTTTTCTTTTCTAGATTTAACAGCCCAATGTGGCATTTCAAGTCTAGTTTTTGTTGTCTGAAAATAAATCGAAACATTGTGTGGCATTAGAGCAGTTCTTTGTCAGGACAGTGACTGACAGAAAACAACTGCCTTTGTGTGAAAATCCAAATCCTTAGTGTATTATCAGCAGGAATGCAAATTATCCGAATCTTTATTCGTTCTTGCCTAGTCCACATTTACAGCATCATTATGTTGCACTTTTGCAAAGTAATGTATTTACAACTAGATCAGGTCACCCAAAGAGTAAAGGGTTTTATAATTCCAACTTGAAAGCTCAGTGGTGGAGACGAAGTCGATACGACCGCGGTGTAGTTAGTTGGTAGCCAAACGTTAGTACTGTCCATTTGGCAATTTACTTTGTGGCATTTATGCATCAAAAAAAATCATAGAAGCCGTTTTCTTTTGTGAAGACTGTTTTGCTGAACTAAATGTGTTAAGTATTATAAACTGTAACCTTCTTTTCTACAACAGTCTAAAGCCAAAAACGCCAATGGCTTTTGTTTGAGGCAACCTGGGTGATGCAAACTTCATCCCTGCAGCAATCTATAGGCTATGGGCAAATAAGGTGACGTGACTGGCCAAAACTAAATAAAGCATTTGAAATCTCAGTATGCGATGAACATTATAACCAGTAACTAAGAGTTGAGACACCATCAAGTTGCACATTGAGGTTGAATTAGTATTTTGATTTGGAAGGGATTTGGTTCTGGTGCCACTTGAGAGCATGACGTCATATATGATAAATAATCATTTTCTTCCATAATTTTACATTGTAGGTGTTATTTATTTGTTTTTATTTTGTGGATCAAGATGAAGATCATCTGTATGTGAGTACAGTGTGTCCACGTTTTTTTTTTGTTGCTGGATCACGCTGAGAACCAGGAGAGGATATTTTTACTAATGTAGACGCTACCTCTTTGGAGACGTCACTGTTGTAATGTGGAACTAATGTTTAGAAAAAAACGTGCGGTTAAAATATAAATGTCACTCAGGATGGACTGGGTTGTGTATGTCTGTGTGTGTGCATATTTCTGCGTCAATGTGAAAGGTCAGACTTCCTCCTCTGATAGTAAGACTGTTGGTATCTGTCATTTCTCCTGTCAAGCTGTGCTCATATTAAAGCTCTCCTGGGGAATGCAAAGGAAATACTACATAAGTGTTTGCGTGCGCTGCATATTAATTGTACATTTTAATCTCACACAGTTATATGTATTTCCATGTTTGCTGACAGAATGGTTGTGTGTTAAAAGAAGCAGAATGGCTACTACTAATTTCAAGGAAGCGCTGTGATAATAATGAGTTAATTATTAAGTAAGACCACATAATTATAAAGCAATAGCCTGGTATTATCAAATGGAAAATGTTGGAAATGTAAATTGGTAATTATTATATTACATTGCTGAACTGTATCCCCCCCCCGTATCTTCCAGACATCCCCTTTTGTTTCAGTGTAATATTGCATAAATGAAGTTTGAATGTAGAAATGAAACATAAAGAGGCAAGGGAAAGAACTCTGTGAAGGTGAGAAAATATCACACAATGTTTTTAGAAAACACTAAAGATTTTAGTTTTAGTCTCATGAAGGACAGCAGTAGAAATACAAGGAAAGAAGATAAGTATTTTTTTTTAGGTCTTACTGTAGAGTTTTATTTTCAGCCACCTCGCGCTACCTTCCTAATGTTTGTTTGGCAGGTATTGCTAACGTTAAGAGAAGAAAACATTAGCCCAGTTGCCATTAGCCTTGACTGGAATAAATAAAATAGACTTATCCTTTAGTGCTTGCATTTTAATATTGGAATAACATTAAGATGGTAACGGTACGTTGCTAGCATACTAACTTACAATGAAAATCAATTCCTCAGTAAGACTTAAAACATAAGGAAAACGATGAACCCATAAATAAATGATCTTAAGGTTTCTCATAAGCATTGTATTGCATGACATTTTCTCAGTTCTTTGTGATCTCTGCTCCTTTCCTTGTTGTCTGTGACTGAGTAGTGCTGTGACCCATAGCAATAAACACATCACTTGTACAAAAGGGGAATGTTTGGAACACAGAAAATGAAGTTCAGCATTATAAAATTAGAATGACTAATTTCAACTTCCTGCACTTTCCATGTGACAATACCAGGCTATTATATCTGGTTATTACTCTGTATTTAGATGGAAATACTTGATCATTACTTCTATATTATCACACTATCTCTATGATATTACTGCAGCCTAAGAAAGAGCCGCACTAATATTGAAAAGAGAAGGCACTGCAGAAAAAAAGACAAATGTTGACATAGACAGATGAGGAAGAAAATCACCCTTCCTGTCCTACCTCTGGCCTCAGATTTGATGTTACGAAACAGCTCTCCCCTGCTCCCATCTAGCCCTGCAGCCACATTCACAACTTAGTTTAAAATGCCCTTACAAGGACTTATAGTGCAGAAGTGATTAAGCTAAAAAAGAACATTGGTTGTTAAAGGGTACAGTATCTCTGTGTGCCTTTATAATGCTGTTTGCACTGCTGATGATATATATCTGTGACCGTGAGAATACCACTGTACTTGATTATATATTTTTTAAATTCAGCTGCATTGGCTAATGAGGTGTTTGTGCTGCTGGTGGGAATGAAGTCAATCAAAGCTACGAAGTAGCAAATAAGCGTATAAGAGGGCTAGTTCATTGAAAGAGAATTGCTAACATCTCAGATGAGATAAAGATCAGCAACAGTATCAGCCCTGCGCAGTCTGATCTATACCACTTTATTCACTGCCTGATCGTTGATAATATGCATAATTGCTATTTTGTTTGCAACCTGCACGATCATCATGTCCTTTATTCTGCTGAGCTGAACTGTTCTCAGATCTCCACAGCTGGGATGAGAATATCATGAGTTTTGCAGCTAGGTGCACTGTAGGTCAGGGGAGGTGAACGGAACAGCCAGGCCATAGTAACCGACCTGTCTATTTCAGAGTTGATTACACATCATTACTGGATAATTAATCCCAGTGTCTAATTTCACCCAGTTGAGTATAACCACACGGCAGCTATTTAGCGCATACACACAAAACGCTGTATGTAATGTTGGATGAAGGGGGTCCAACACGGAATTTTAACCCAGGAGCCTTTTCTGCCAGAAGGCTCTGCACTTGTGTGCTAATATCACATAATAGTATGCAACACCTGGATATAAATAGCAGGGTTGACTGACATATGGGCACAGATTGTGTTATTTCATTGCCACAACTGTCAGGTATCACCAAATCACTAAACTGGCTGTGCATTGTCTCATTTATTTGTTAAAGGTCCAGTGTGTAAGATTTATAATAATCTAGTATCTAATTGTAGGACTGGATTATAATATCCATAAGTATGTTCTCATTAGTGTATAATCACACAAGTGTTTTCGTTACCTTAGAATGAGCCATTTATATGTGCAGATATAATGTTGTTCCAACGGACTTCGTCTTCTCTTTTATATTTTATGTTTTCATAGTGGGTGGCTTCCAGCATTAATGCGAGCCACATCAGCTACTATGTTTGAATGTGGACCAGAGTTGTTATCTCCTTAACTAAAAAAACCCAGACAGACAAATCAAACACTGGTGCCAACGAGGGACTTCTGTGTGATGTGTGATGAGGATAACGCATTTCAGGAGTGTACATTCAAGCCGTCCTTTAAGCCTTTGCCTGCGGTGGATTTAAGTTCACACACAACAGGAGGTGCTCCCAGTAACGTCCATGAACTTATAGACGATCGGTCTGTCCAAAAAAAAAAAAAAAAGTTTCTTATTATATTTGATGCTCATTTATTATGTTGTCAGTATGTCAGTGTGCATCAGCCCAGGCTCTTTATTGAACCATCGGCCATGATATGACCACTCAGCCCAGGCAGTGCACACACTGCCGGTGGCAACTAATAGGCCCTGCAGGAAGAACACTCTGCCCAGTGTGTGTGTGTGCCTCATTTTGCTCCAAATACTTGAGGGGAAATGTTCATATCTAAATTACCCAATGGCCTCAGGGTTGACTGAGATTTTGACATTCAGCCAGCTCTCTTTCTTTCACTCTCTTCATACTTATTTCTTTTGTCCCTATCTCTCTCTCTAAATCTCTCCGTCCCTGTTACGCTCTACCGTGACTAACAGTATTCATTTAGCTGTCAAGTACATTTTATAGTGTTTGAAATGTAATGTAAAGATCATATTTTCGATTCAATTTGCTCAACTAAAATCCTAAACTTGGATGAATGAATGAATATTTTTTTATTTTAGTTACATACATACACAGAACAAAGATTATTTCACACACATTTCTCACAATCAATAACTGAAAAAGGAAGAAGCTGAAGCCAAAGGCTTATTTTTGTTTATCCTGTTACCATCCATTGAATTACCCACAATAGCTAAATAAATCTACATTAAATTATTCTCCTTAATTATCTTACATTTAAATAATTTTACATTATAATCTTAAAGTATTTTATATTTTAAGGCTTTTTTGAAACTCAGAGAGCTACACAATTTCAACTCGTCACTAAATTCATTCCATAGTTTGACTCCACAAACAGAAACACTTCTATATTTTACATTTGTTCTGACTCTGCATGTTTCAAGACCAAACAGCCCTCTTGAATTATAATTGCTTTCTCTTAACTTAAAACGATGTTGGATACAAACAGGATGGTTTTTGTTCTTAATTTGAAAACTTATTTGAAGCGTTTTTAAAAATACAATATCTAGAAATTTAAAGGTGCAGGATCTTATAAAAAGTGGGTTTTGGTAACAATGACAAGTTCATGGTAACAACCTTTATTTATTATTCTAATAGCTCTTTTCTGAAGTTTAGGGTCCATGTTTGTTTTATATGCATTTCCCCAAACATCAATACAGTATTACATATATGGCATTAAAAGTGAACAGTAGAGTATGTGCAGACATTCCTTGGAGAATAAATCACTTGTTTTGTAAAGAACAATTTAAATTTAATACACTCTATATGTGGTTTCCAACAGAGTTTATGCTCTATAATCACTCCTAGGGATATTGTTTCCTATGCATGAATCTACCAAGTCAAACATTTAAATAATAATGTTTTTCTTGGTTTGTAAAGAATATCTAATATATGGTGCTAATGAGAAAGATTAGCTACATTTTCTATCTTTCTCGTCACAAATGTTATCTCAAAAGCCTGAATCTTCTAGGTTTTAACTCATGAACTAACATACTTACTTGGTTTAAAAAAGAAAAAAACGATCTGAATGTAGCATTTCATAACTAGTAAAACCATAAAGCGCTTACAAATACTGGTAATGTAGAGTGTAGATTCACTATGATATGCTAAGCTACACATATTTTTCCAATACCCCAGTAATACATATTATTAAGTTATTGTTCACTGCCAATTACAAGTCTTTATTCATTCTTTAATTTACCCATTGGATAACCTCAGTTATTAATAATTATTTAATACTAAACTATTGTTTGTAATGGAAATAGGACCAATCATTAATGTAATACTGTCTTTTAATTGTGAAAATAGAGAAATCCATTGGCTGTTTCACATTGTCTACAGTGCATTTGAAAATTGAGAGTAAAGATCGCAACTCGAGCTGTGGATCATGACTGTGGTTGTAGAGTTGTTCCTCCTCTGTTGTATTTTTCTAAGAATGCTTCTTTCAAACTGTTGTTTCAAATACTTTTTTTAAAAAACAATTCAAACAACCCAATCCTACTGAAAGAACTGACAGTGTGAACTCACACACCCTTTTCCTCTGAGGCATTTTCAGGGCTGGTTTGCAACCAGTGCTTAATCTCGAACCAGTTCCTTCTGTTGCATTGTGAATTTATGTAGGAGCTATACCAGCCAGGATGTACACAGCATTATAAAAAGAGATGTCTCTAGCACCCTCACCATACTTTGTCTAAACATAGGAGGTGGTCAGTGTACAGTAACACTGATGTTACAATTCAGGGAACAAACACTAGGTGCTTTTCCATCAGGCTGTTTGAATTTGCATTTTCAATCTGCCTGCTGTTGCACTGGGTGACATGGGACGTATTTGTGGACCAGAATGATGGCTGATCCAAGATCTGCACTGGAGGAATATAGTTCCCCGGTTACATAAATTACTGTGTGAACAATGTTACCAGCAGGAAGCTGATCTGTGTATTTCCAAAGCAGAAGCCACGGATGATTCATGATGTGCGGGCAACTAATTAAAACCCAGGATGCAGCCTACAGAAGCCTTACAGCAAAGCCAGGTCAGCACTGAGAAGAGCCATTAAATCTGCTGAACTCAAACACAGGCTGCATTTGACTGCTGCCCCTCACATCCTTCTAATTCCAACTTTAAACTCACAGATGACACCACAGTGCGCTGCCTCATCTCCAACAACAAGTCTCAGGATGGGGGTGAGGTCCAACAATCACAGCCTGGCTTTGAACATTAAGAAGTCAAAGGAGGTCATCACAACCAGACCTGGCTATAAATGTGAGGCAGTGGAGAAGGTCACCGCCTTCAAGTTTCTCAGCCTGAAGTTTACTGAGGAAATGGCCTGAGGCACCAACACTGATGGGGAAGACTGAACAGCATCTTTTCTACCTCAGAAACCTGAAGAAAGCAAAGCTACCCCAGTAGTTTCGGGAGAATTTTTACCACTGTGCCATTGAAAGCATGCTGACATACTGCTTGTCAGTGTGGCTGCAAGAAGGCAGAGCACCAAGCCCTCCAGAAAGTAATAAAAGAACGCAGGGTAAATCATCAGGGCCCAGTTACCTGAGATCTCCACCATCTGACTATGCCTCCAGCTGCCTACGCCGATCCCTCGGCATCACAGAAACCATTCACATCCAGCTCATCACCTGTTCAACCTCCTGCCCTCAGGGAGGAGATATAGGTCAATCATAGCACAGACTATTCGCACGAACAACAGTTTGTTTGTTTTTTCCCCTCAAGCACTCAGGCTATTTTACACAACACCCCAACACACATTTTACATAAGTACTGTGACTCTGGCCATGTTTGCACAACATATACTTGTACTTTCAGAAGCTAACGGTACTGTATTAGCTGATACATTTTCTATTTTTTATCTACTTGTTTTAATTTTATACTTCCCTATTAAGTTTCCTTCTATTTATTATTTCCATGCACTATTATTCTTATTTCTGAGCACTATGTGGCTCCAGCTGTTGTAGAAAATCCCTAAGCCTTTTTTTTTTTTTAGATTAAACTATTGCTTTTGCTTATGGACACAATGTAGTAATAAGGAGTATTAGGGGCACAATGAGGATTTAAAAGAATGATATTTTGAGACGGAAGCCATCATGTTGGAAAAAAGTCAAAATATTCCCAAAATACTGATGCTGAATAATGCTGACCCAAACGCAGCAGCCTGAGACCAACAGCTGCTTGATGTATTTGATGAATACAGTTTTGCTTGCTGAGTCAACAGGCTTACTGGGATTCCATTCACGTAATATAACATTTTTCTTTACACAATATTATGATTTATTCTCAAAACCCCCTCAGTGTGGCCGTCAGAGAGTACAGTTGTTTAGAGTATTGGCTTAGGTCTTTTTCAAGGCATTTGTTGACAATAAGAAATACAGTGTTTAACAAATGTGTTAGACCACCACCCAATGTAAGGTTTATGCCACAGCTGCCCTAAATTAACAGCATTGGTAATTACCAAAATCATGTT
>JAPQRN010000019.1:10897438-10921807 GCA_037367275.1 Coranthus polyacanthus | reverse complement strand
TACCTGCTGGAGGACCATCTGTTCACTTGAACTGGCCGAGAGCTCTGCCAGGTAGACGCACACACACACACACACACCAACCTGAAGAGCTGCCAGGTATGTTTGGCACACACTAAAACGGGAGTGCAAAATAATTGTACCCAGAAAGAGATGAGGATAACTCTTGGCCGTGTTAGGGTTTGGATTTTTCTAATATGCTTGTACTTGAATTCTTCATGTGCACTTGCTTGCGTGTCTCACTCTACCAGTGTGATACGCGCGAGTAAGAGTGTTATAAAGTGGCTGGTACATTTGTGCATCAGGCCATCAGGCGTCTCAAAGCAAGTGGTTTAGATACTGGTTAGGGTGTAATTTAAGGCAATTACGCCCACACCTTAACAAAAGCCTGACTGTCTGGGTGGTAATGGTAAACTGTAGAAGAAGAAAAGAAGAAGTGGAGCAGGAACAGGAAAGAGAGATTCAAAAAAACAGACAGCCTAAAAAGAAACTGTTATAGGTGGTGTTGAGGAGTAATGGAGTACTCAGGATTACGTGTAGAATACAAAATATGAGTGTATTTAGATATAGTTGTAATTTAAATAGGTGGTGATCACAATACAGCTACACTACAATCAATACATTTACTACTTTTTAAAGTCTTATCTATGCTCTGTTTTGTTGGGGTTTTTTTTCAGCCATTTCACACTGTTTGAAAACACAATATACAAACTGCCTTTTCTGCTGCCATTTGTATTTTAAGAGGATTTGTTACAAGTAGGGCTGGGTAATATATCAAATCAAATTCCTTAGTATTAAGTCATTAAATTAAATTAAGTTAATTAGTATTTTTTTGTTTTATTATTATTATTGAGATCCGTTCTTCCTCGTGAGACATTTCTTGTTCACTGCTTGTTGTAATATATCCATTACATATGTTTCTCCAGTCATTACCTACCATTTTTTATTTATTTATTATTTTACTGTTTGTAGCAAATAATGCACACCCTTGAAAGTGCCCGCTTTTTGTTGGCATAATGCGCATATTTGACATATAGATTTAATAAAAACTAACTTCATAGATTTTCTTGAATTCATGTAGACAGAAAAACATCACAACATTGAAAAAAAATTGTTGGCCATATTGTCCAGCCCTGTAAGGCAACACAGTGTGATCCAAGGCAAGACCAAAACGGTGACTAAATTCTGATGTTTGTGAATAGTTTGCAACGTGGTGCAGTGGAGTGTGAGTATATTCTGAGTATCTGCTTTAAATTAACATTTTCTTCACCCTTGGTAAAAATAAAGTACATTTCATAGTGCAGTGCCCTGAATATTATTAAGCCTAAATATATTCATGCTGCTGGTTGAATATATGAAAAAGTTAGAATTTAGGGTTGTTTTGTTCCTTTTCCTTCCGAACCAGAAAGCCGATCAAGGAAACTAAATGTTCTACTTGTGTTATTTATTTGAATTATCTAATAAAATCAAACTTATCACGATTTCACTTAAATCCCAGGAAGTGACAGGGTAGAAAAAAAGGCTGCACATGCCTTGAAAAAAATAAATCATGTTTCCGGTATGAGATTGGACAGTAACAAGGACAAACAAAAGTGACCGTACTTATCCTTCTATTACCTTTGATCCACCTTTAAAAAAAACCAAAAAAAAACCAAAACAAAAAACAACATTTTACCATAGGCTATTGGCACATATAGTACATGACCTGAATACACTTGGTCTTGTGTACACACATGCTGTAGTATGTATTCTCTATACGCATTAACATCCTGCTGAGTCTGACGTACAGTACAGTACATGCTGATGCCTCGACAGAGATGGGGGGGGCTAAATGTAAAGGCATTTTTTGTGTGAGTGTGTGTGTTTGTGTACGTCTAGTGCAGTGGCAGGTGATGAGTGATGTTCATCGGGCTTAAAACAGCATGGTCCAGGCTATATTTAGAGCTAAACGTGTTTGTGTTTGGAGGGCTCGAGAGGAGGTGTGACTTTCAACAAAATACAAGTTCATCATATGTGAGTCACAGGGCGGCTGAGCAAAAACAACCTCATCTGTCTTTGTGATTTCCTCTTGACACTCTGTGTGAAAATGTAGGTGTTACAGCATAATATAAGCACATTGCAGAATGCATTACAGCTGCGACATTAAACAGTGGATTGGAAAACAGAAAATCTGAAAGTTTTCCCAGGTAATAAAAAAGCTGATGATACATAACATTCAGATTGTAATGTCACGTTTGACTGTTTGATCAATAAAAAGGATGCATTCAAGAGTCAATAATGGTTGTGTTTTTACGATTCCCACTGTTCTTCTCATCGTGTAGCTCCGGCATCTGTCTGCCATGACAAATACAAGCACTTCTTCAGTGAGAGCACATAATAGGGGTTGAAGTGGGATACTTCACATTTGGAGTTTTCCCTGACTTTCTTTTTATGTTTGTAATTGACTCTGGGTTTAACTTGTATAATGTTGCTAAAATATTGTTGACCTATGGGAACTGTGACTAAATGTAGTGTAGCGTGTAGACAACAATGTAGGAGTGAAGCTACTGCTCGGCTTATGTGTTTTCCCTAATTACACTGTTTAAACATTGGATGTTAAGTTGGATGGTTATGGCGCAGCTTTGTGGGTGACGCCGCCTGTTCCAATGTCCACCAGGAAACACATGTAGGTGTGACTGGCTGTTTGCTCATACACGTTTATGAATCTAGTGGAGAAGAAACGTAAACGCCAGAAAAACAAAGTGTTGCCATTCCTCATGTCTTCAAACCCTGGATATGTAGAATGTCATCTTGTGTGAACCAATACTACATTTCCTACCAACATTTCTTGACACATGTATATCTACGTTATAGTGTTTTAACTATCATGGTGCTTCTCAGCTGTGTCTGTGAAATATTACATTCACATGTGATTTAGCTTAGGTTCTTTGCATTGATAACAGGTTAGGAAAAGATATCAGGGATTTGCTTTAATACAGACAAAGTCTGCAAAGATGCAATAAAAAAGTTAATCACAATGAATTTGGATATTTAAACCACAGTCTTTTCCTAACCCTAAACCAAAGCGCTTTTATTTGCCTAAACCTAAATACCTGCAGGGGTCGTGATGTGAAGTTCAGTATCTGGTGGCAAAGTCCTGAATTTTGTAACTCCACCGATCACCTCACCTCCTGTTTATTGAGGAACAGCTCAAGAAGTTCAAGAGTATGTAAAACACTAACACGTGTAGATAATGTTGACAAATATATTTTTGACTTACAAATGTTGATGTTCTATGCATCCATAGTTTGCAGAAATATTCTCCTATATTGAAGCATAAAGAGGTCTTAGATCTTTACACCAGTGCTCAAGATGGTCTTTGAATGGGCTTGAAATGTCCTGTGCCTTTGTATTTGCTTAGACTATTTTATGCCTTGTACAGCAATAGCACTAAGACACATGTGGCAACTGTAATCCTAAAGGATGGCATTCCTCAGAAAAGAACAAAATCTATCGAAAGGACATGTTAGTGATCACATTTAATTCCTTGACAAATATGTTAGACCAGTGTTTAGAGTTGAATCCCTCCATGCTGCTGGCCACAGAGTAGAAGATACTAACAGCCGTTACTTCTCTGTGCATTCCCGTTGATACAGACACGCCTTTCTTGCTTCCCTGCCTGCTGGAGTCCAGAGTGAATGGGAACCCTCAGCCCCAGCTAACTGATAGGCTTGATGTGTAATTAATGGTCTGACACAGGCTAATGAAGCTAATGACGCTAACTGCGCTAGCATATGGGCGCCCCATGGGGATCCACACTCGGCACTCTAATTTAGATAAATGACACCCCAGGTTATACAGGGCTATTTGCATTGCATTTGGTGGAGGCCAGGGGAGTAGCAGGGATTAAAAAGGGGGATGGATGGGAGAGATCAAACAGTAGAGGTGTTTATGGTTGGAGGGATAGGGAGATGGAGATGGAGGTGTTTATTCCCATGAATGCACATGTTTGCGTAGGTGGAGAGTCCCCGTTGGCCATGTGTGATGCTTTTGTCAGATTAAAGGATTGGTAGCAGAGGAGGCTGATGGCAGCTGTCACAAACAGACAGAAACGATGGGGCTTGTGTGTATTTGGGTGTATACACATCAGTTTGTAATTACTATACATTGGCCCTTGGGATACAAGTCATTGTAAGTTAGAAGCTCTCATGAGGAAAAATAATGTACTGCATTTGGATTATATTATTAATATAATATGATTATTCATTGATTGATTAAGATGTACAACAACCATCAGATACTGTCAACAGTTTAAGAACTAAAGGGAAGAAAACTGGTTTTAATAGTTATACATATTTCTGTGTTTGGCTTGATGGAAAGGCCAGTTGTAGCCACTTTCTTGGTTGTTTCTTTCTTCACATTTTCAATTTGAGCATAAAAAAAAAAAGTTGAAATTTAAAAAAAATCTTAAAATATCCAAAAAGTTTTTTACGCTTGGGAGAAGTTGAAAAGCTGGTGTGTCAATAAAAAGGATGCTGATCTCTAAACTACTTTGCATATGTGCTACAACTGAGATCACAATGTAATGACTATTTGACTACTATATTAGATTATTTTAGCAAAGTTTCCATGATTTAAGATCTTCTACTTGGAGATTAGAGTGTATCATAACCATCAGAGCAGAAAATGTAGATTTCTCTTCGAACATCAGAATATACATTCTAGTATTTGTATTATGGTTTAATTATTCCGGTTGTTTTTGACAGTAAAAGCAAGAACACATCAAGTCCTAAGTGTTTTTTGGTGGGAGAACACTTTGAAGCATGCTGTTGAAGCTGGATATTCCAAGTGCGCTTTGAAGCTTTCTGAAACCCAGTGTGTCCATTAAACTACATCTGCCTGTTCTGCTTCCCCAAAAATCCACCCACCGCACAACAGGAAAATTTGACCTTCAGCCGTAATGGACTGCATAACCTGTTGACTTGTGGGTAATGCAGTTTTTAATGGACTGACTTGAACTTTCAGAACTGGGAATGTGCAAGAATGAAGCAAGGGACAAAACAACAAACAAACCAATGTTGAGAGAAAAAAAAAAAAGAAAGAAAGATAAGAATGTTTGGCTGTTATTGTTTTTCGTGTCTAACATCCTGAGACATGGCCTGTGGTATTCAGGAGATTTAATGTGGAGAAGGGAAAGAGAGATCCATAAAGCCTCGACTCCCGCTCAACACCTCAGGGGAAGCCATCTTTAATTCATGAACACTATAAAAATAAAGGTTTTTCTGTGATGGCCCTGCAGCCAGTAACAAACTCTCAGAGCTCCATTGCAGCGGGCAGATGTTGGTGCGGTTGTTATGGATAGATACCGGCTCGGAGAGACCCAGGTTGTATTTTATGCGGAAATGAACCGTCGGCTGTGCTATTAAATGGAGACCAATAAGCTGCGTGCTGATTCTGCCTGTGCAGACGGCAGACAGATGCACGAGAGGCAGCTTTTAAATGAACAGCGGAATGAAATACAAGCAGGACGGAATTACAGCTTTCTGTGTCTGTGCTCGTTAGAAGCTCCGGCTGATGGCTTTAAAATCACAATAAGTCATCAACTTTGAACTATGATCTTTTTTTGTAGTTTTATCATTTGAAAACAGTGATAAAGCATCATTCATTGGTGTTTCAGTTACTACGCTTCTGTTAACAAAAAGAATTGCCTGGCCGTTAAAGACTGGGTTTTTTAGATGCTTCCACACATCTTTATAAGACGGTTTGTCCACTGGTTGGTTCCCATTATGTTTAAATCGTGATATCTCAGGAACGGCTTGACAGACGTTCTTCAAAACTTGACGCAAACGTTGGACTTGGACTGAAGGATGAACTGAAAAGAAATGAAGGTCAAGGTCGCTGTGACCTCACAAGTCACATTTTTGGTTATAACTCAAGAATTTACACACCACTTACGATGGAAACAAATGACACCGTATATCCAAAAGGTCAAAGGTCACTTCAAATTGACATCATAATGACGCAGACATGTTTCTCAGTTTATTCTTGCACTTCATATCATGACGTGGGGATCTTTTATTCCTTTTTTTCCTTTGTCACCTTTCTTCTGTGCAGCATAATATTTTCAAGAACAAATTTTTACATTATGAAAAAATAAAAAGATGATAGTACTAGAGCCGTTGAATTCTGCAGTTGCTATCTCTCAGGTATCCCTTACTAAAATGTCTGTCACTAAGTGTTGGTTGCTGGTAACTGAGAGAACTTCATGATCAGATTATGATGCAAAGACAGTGGACGGATGTGATTGAACTCACGGTTCAGACAAGGCACGTAAATAACATTATTTTAAATATATGTCTGTGAGTTGGCCAGAGGGCTGTTTCTCACATGTAGCTTAGATGTTATCATGTTTACAAATAATGTTAATAATATATGATGATTTTAATCAATTTAGTTTAGTCAGATCAGAAAGAAACAGAGAAAGTAAATGAGCGCACATATTCAGCGATCGCCTTGAATTCTTGACTAGAATTGGAGGCATATATTATTTTCATTATACAAAGAAGGGTTGAAAAGCCATCAAAATGGCACCGATGTAGAATTCAGAAAAAGTACAATTTATTAAACCTTGAGAGTTACATAAATTGGTCATTTATGACATTGTATATTTGAATGGTCTCGGACCCGCGATAGTCAAATACAACAGCAAAGGAGCCATTACAATGGGAGCAGTTAGACTACAAAACAGCAAAACACAAAACTATATTCAGTCTGCTCTCTTTTCCACTTAAAGGTCAACAAATTTGGGGCACCTTACTATCAGAAATGAAAACATTAACCAACGTGAAAGTTTTCAATACTAGAGCAAAACTGTGGTTTAAACAGAGGCAAGTCTGTGAATATTGACATATCACAGCATCGCTCTTAACTGTCATTTAGTCCTTGTTTTAATTCTTGTCTATGTTGGTCTGTTTTTTTTATGTTATGCTGTGGTCAGACCAAATTTGAAGCCATTGTTACTCGCACACTCCTGGAGTGTCTTTGGAGTATTAGGCAAATATTCACCGTAACCGCCGATGAGAGCTAACGCTAAGGCACCTTAAGCGAGCGCTAACGTGGTTTATAGTATAGTACAACTGTAGCTGGACTCAAGTTACAGATACATATTTTAAAGAACTTAAAATATAGTCCTGTGGTTTCACTTTTCCCTTTCCTCCTGTCAGATTGTTGGCTAAAATGTAATGCATGTTCTGTCGTACCAAGTTATTCTACCTTTGCCCTTTTATGTTTACAGTTCAGTTTCGAATGTTGTGTTTTATTTACTCTACCCTGAGCGCAGTAGGTTGCCAAGTTGATGGTGATTGATGGCATCTATATGCTCAGGGTGAAGCTCTGCTTGTTGTTGAAAATAAAAGAAGCTGGGAGAAAGAAACAAAAAATGTTTTCCCCACCTTTGCCAAGAGTGAATCACCTCCACCACAATAACTTCATTCTCCATGTGCTGTTAAGGGAATCTCAGTGCTGATTGGTTTTCATGACACAGTGTCAACGATCTTTCACAGAAGCCCGGGTGACAATATATGTGTACAAGAACATTAAAAAGGTACACACAATACAACAGACAGCAGTGTTTTGTATGACATACATCCGCTTGTTGTTGCTGCTTCAAAAGAGTCATTCAAATGGTGCATGTGTGGATCATTTTGTTGTACAAATGTCACTTTGACATAGGATTGTTATAGTTTTTGATTGCAGAGCTTCTTTTTATCATCAAGCCTTGTGTCTTATTAGCATGTGTGTAGAGCTTGGACACAGTGCAGTGTGTAAGCAGTCAAAAAAAACTGTAAAAAAGAAATCATCTCATATTGGATTAAAATCAAGGAAGCAGTGCAATAGTGCAACCCAGTTGCCAGAATAAATGTTGCCACTGTACATTTCAAACTACAGCTTCAGTATTTTTGAACCGGATATGCATTTTACATTCACAGGCAATTCACAGGCAATGGCAAATTATGTTGAGATTACACATACTGAAGTGTACAATGGCAACAGTTTTTTTTTTTTTTTTTTTTTTTTTTTCTGGCAGTCAGGTTGAGTAGTGGGTTAAAGAATAAAGTTGCCTTGCGTTTTTTAAACTAGACATACACTAAATGACTGACAACTCCATTTTTCACTCCTGTTTGAACTGTAGAAACGTACATTTGACTATTATTATATGTCCATCAAACACGTTTTTTTTTTTAATATTCTGACTTGAATTACACACTCCCATTTATTCACCATATTATAATATTTGCACCCTCACACACAGAATAATGCTTTGGCTTCTTTCATACATATGATTGCACCTCGTTTGCAGCTGACTGCCACGAAATGTGCACCGGGTCTCCATGGAGACACTCGATCATTTCATTACATCTCTGTTTGCTTTCCTTATTTGTCCCCAGTGGTTTTTACCATTTTCCTTCCATTATCTTAAATAGCAGTGGGAGACCCATCAGTGGTGTGTTATTGTGTAATCTGCATGTGCGTCATTCACAGACGGGGAAATATACAATGAATGGCAACTTTGAGGCTGTTTTAATGTATAATTTATGTGGGATTATGAATAATTTGTGGTCTTTGCGAGCATTTCCCTCTGCCCTCGCGGCGCTTCTCTGTGGCACTGAGGAAAGAAGAGCCGTGATTGACAGCTCACTTCATGCTCCGTAACTACAGCGGCTGACAAGGTCGTGTCAAATGAAATGCTTAGTGAGGAGGAGCGTTTGGGGAAATATTCTCCCCCCTCTCTGCCCCGATCAGACTAAACGTGTTCGACCACTTCACCAACGCCAGAGTCAGTGTAATTGAGAGGTGGGAAGTAACAGAGTACAAATACCTCATCACTGTATTTAAGTAGAGTTTTGAAGTATCTGTGCTTTACTTAAGTATTTACAGTATTTTTCTGACTTTTGACTTTTACTACCTACATTTTAACACGTGTCCGTACTTTCTAGTCCTAACATTTTCAAAACAAGCTCGTTACATTAGTTTTAATACATTTCAGGGGACTTTGTTTTGCATCATTGTGTGCCTTCCCAACATCAACACCAGTTTCAACCTATGTGGAATGGACAACAACACATGACGAAAACAACTTGAAAGACATAACAAGACAAAAACAACGTAAATGCCGCAGTGAGATGAAAATGGCCTAAAAAAATGAAATGACAAAAAGGACATAAGAGAAGGAACACGGCAAAAATGACGTAAAAGATGAAACAAGACATGTATCAAAACAAGCCTCTGATTTCCTGATTTAGTGCTTATTTTGCATATGGTGGCATTCGCAAAAAAAATCTAAAACAAGCGCAATCAACATCATAAAAGACGTAATGAGACAAAAATGACAAAAAACGTAATAAGATGAAACATGGAGAAAAGGCATCATAATGTTTTGACTTTGTTGTTGACACTGAAAACTGATTTGTTTCTTTTTTTTTTTTTTGAAGTCATGGTTTGAGATATGAGGTTCAGTTCACTTTTACAGAAACAGCCAGTACGAATGTCCTTCAAAGGCCTACTTTTTATTTTTAAACTTTGAGTACATTTTAGAGCCCATACATCACTTTTACTGCATTAAAGATGTTGAATCAGTACTTGTAATTATACCAGAGTGTTAGAAGTATCTGACCTTCTACTAAGGTAAAGAATGTGAGGACTTTTGCCACCTCTGGTGTAATTTATGAATGAGAGCTGGATGTACTGTAATGTTGATGAGTGAAAAAAAAACCCAATCCTGCAGATAACCTGTCTAGCTAAAAGGGACATGATGAAAGACAACTTTGTTCCTCATGCCTGCATCTGCCTTCCTATAGAAGTAGTATGGAGATGTGTGTGTGTGCGTGCATGAGATCAGAAAAAAGGACAAAGAAGGGCGGCTTTGTCCCTGCATACCAATGCTGTTGTTCGTCACCTCTTCAAAGCCACAGAGCTGTTTATGATTATAGCGAGCTGTGAAGGTCACAGTGAGCAGCTGTTGCATCAGACTTTTTATTTGTTATTCAGAATTTGTTCTTCACTTCAGCTCTATAAATGACTGCAGTTAAAAAGAAAAAGCCTACTTTGATCTGTAATTGCATATAATGGTGGCAGTTATGACTCTCTGCATGAACGACATAATTGATTACTATTTTTTTTTTCCCTTTCTGTCGCAGTCCTGTGCTCTATTATTCATTGTGTGCATGTTTGTCTAAAACTATTTGAATAAATATCCATGAACAATCTGCCATGCCTGCTACGCAGTTGTTTTACTGTGATACAGATACTATGTGAAGTGACGTATCCAAAAACAGCAATGGAAGGAGCAATTAAGGTGACGCAATATGTCGGCCTATTTATTATAGTGTTGGCAAGATACATGATTAGGTCTGGGTACCAGATTTGGATACTTTTATGGAACTGACCGATTTGCTCAGATACTGTTGAGTAGCAAAATGGTCTTGGCGTTTGATACCAAATTTCAATACCTATCTCAAGAGTGTCAGCACATACGGAATGCATGAACAGCTTTTATACATTTTTAGTAGTGATATGAGTCAAGTTCAAGTTGTGGTAAATGTATTTCTATGTTGTGAAAGTGCTTTGAGTGGGAAAATACCAGAAACATAATACTAAAGATTTGAACCACATTGTGGTAAATAGGTTTGTATTTTTAAATGCGTCCATGCGTCTGCATAAGAAGGTTTGTTGTTTGGTCATCACGTTCAATATTTCAGGAACGGCTTCACACAATGTCTTCAAATTTTGGCACAAATCTTCACTTGGATTCAGAGATGAACTGTTGTTGGCCAAAGGTCAAGGTCCAGATTTGATGCAATGATAGTGGATGCATTTGCGTGAACTTAAGATTCTAGTTTATATTATTAAAAAAACTTAAGTCTGGCTGGGCAGTAAAACTATAATGATATAATCACACAATATAGTTATACTTGTTATATCTGACAAGCAAAAGACTAAAGGACATATATCACAACAATAATAATAATTATTGTTATTAATTAAATTATTGCTCATACATAGTGTGAGGTTGAACAAACATCATTCTGCCAAGGAGATGCTGTTTTTAACCAGTTGTATGTTAGATATTTTTGTGCGTGTGTGAGTTCCTGAAGACGGTGACGACACATGATTACATTTTGGCTTTTGTCAGTTCCACAAATTACCATTTGTAACATGGGGTGACATTTTTCAAAAATACCTTAAAATTTTGTACGTAGATTTCATTCTTCCTTTCTAAAGCATGCTCGCTTGCATACTGCAAATTGTAGTAGGACATCCTGGTATTTTTGACAAAAAAGATGCAAACCAATGAAAATCATTGAAGCCATTTTTTATAAATGACCTGCAGTGGTTCCTACTTGTATTAACATTTGAACACCTCTAACCTTACAACCTGTAGGTAAGACGACAGCGTCGAGCTCACAAATGCACTTGAGTTGTCGACAGGATGCCAGTGTGTTTCTACCTCATTCCTCTGAGATGACGGGACTGTCACCTCAGTTAAAGTCTGTTTAGAAAAGGTGTACAGGTGGCAGCACATGCAGCGGTGTCAAATGTTGTTACGCTTGGAAATGGAACTGTGAGCTCAAAGAGCAATAGTTTGTTTCTACCCCTAAACCTAAAGAGCAGCGTAGCCTTAAAAATTCAGTGACCCATCCACCCGAGACAACAGGCACAAGTCGCCCCCTCACCACATGGTTTATTGAAGAAGTGCTTTAAAGTATGGTGATGTTTCAGTCACAGATATCAAACATAAATAGAATCTAACAAGAAATGACAAGTAAGAAGAGAAGACTAACAGATATTTAAGTTTAGTCTTTGTCCAGGGACTTTACTGGGAATAGAAAATAGTGAAATAGTGATTTTGTATGAATCCGTGGTTAAGAATATTAAAAACAGTACACAATATTGAACATACTGTTTCTTTCAATCATTTTTGTTGATGTTTTTAATGTAATTAAATCTGTTAATTACATCCATGTTTAACGTAGCGTATAGCACCACCTAATGACCACACTATGCAGACTATTTACACAAACCTGTTGCTAATTTGCATTCATTTTTTACTGTTTTAAGCCATTTCGAAAGCACACCTCAAATTTATTTGCTAGTTATATGCAAAGACGGCTAGTGGAAAAAGCTCATGAATGTAAACAAAATGTATTTATCATGCAGAATAACACCGCACACCAATGATATGTATAATGTCAACTAGAAATACATTTCATATCAATGTCCATCTTTTAGTGTTTTACCAGCTCTGCCAATTTTTGGTCTTTCCTTAATACACAGGGGGGGGTTCAGGTGGATGGCATCTAACCAAAGGGCTTTGATGCTTAAACCAGAGTTTACCCAAACATACAAAAATCCTCCTATAACATCTGGATTTTTTTACTGACTCTTTCACTGTCAAAACAAAATGAGCGATTTGCTGTCTAATCCACAGTGGGGACAAGCTGAGTATGATTGAAATGTCAGATCACACTGTGTGGGTCTATAATGCCCACTTATACCAGTATAATTAATAAACTAAAGCAACCTTATGGGTCTTGGATGTTGAAAGGTTTCTTCAACCCTGGTAAAACACTAAATCATGGAGATACTACATGTGTAGAAATGTTATATGAAACATAGTTTTAGTTCACAAATCTGGTCACTTTGATATGGACCTTCAGGGGTTGAAGGTTAAGTTAGGAGTGCAGGGTTAGGGTAGGGTTTTTTTTTTTTTTTTTTTTTTTTTTGTGTTGGTTAAGTTTAGTTAAGTTAAGTTAAAGACACTACGGGATGCATGACTTCAGTGATAGCCCTCACAAAGACAGCTGTATAAATGAGTTTGTGTGTGCGTGTGGCTGTGTGACATCTGACTGCTTGGATAAGCTATGAAACCTCCTGGCCTGCGTCTTCGTACGTCATCAAGTTTAACAGTCCCTTTTACATGGTCCATCCATTGTCAAAGTCCCCTGTGAATGAGCAAATGAAGTGCCCAATCAATACCCACTTGTTGTAAGAAAAAGAAAAAAAAAACACAGTAAAACTATATAGACAGGCCCAAAACTGCGGTCAAAGTTATGGGCAATTAATCAGTGAAAACCTCACCTCACATAATGTCAGGTTCAAACCAATTCAAAGACAAAAGATGAAGTGTGCTTTAAATTTTATGATGTACTAAATGGTGGAAAACACTCAAATGCACATTTTTTTTATCCTGGGATTTACAGTTCAAGACACTTTTTTATTTCGATCATCCTGACCTGACTGACATCTTTGATCCTCCCTACATCTGAAAAGCCACTTTGTTCTGATTGGCTGGGGTCAAGGGGCATAGACTGTATGTAAGAAGTGAGTGACGTCTCCTTGACATCACCCATTGGTTTGTGAACTGCTGAAATCTTGGGATTTTGGAGCCAGAAGTGATCATATTTGGGTAAGAGGGTGGAGCAGGGGGAAGAGCGAGGAGTGAAACTTGACAAGCTAACACTGACCACAATGTTACTTAATCAATGTTAACACGCACAGTTGTGTTTGATAACAGTAATGTCAGACCATGTAATCTAATACAAATCGATGCTAACATCAGCTAATGTAGGCCTGCTATTGTAAATACAGTCAACTCTGTGACTTCTTAACCACAACTACAGCTGTCTGTCATTGAAAAAGGTAAGATACGGTAAGATAATAAAGTTGATCTTATCTTATCTTCGTCATTTAAACGGGTGTATTATGTACAGATTTAATACCATACAGTTGTCGTAAATGGGAAAATTTACTATAGTTTTAAACCGTCTGTTGTAGCAGGCTGTAAATTAATAAATAAATGTTTCTGCTGTAAAGCGAAGCATTTTAACATGGGGGTATAGAGGATTGACTCACTTTTGGACCCAGCCTTAAGTGGCCTTTCAAGCAACTGCAGTTTTTGGCACTTCTGCGCTGGCTTCATTTTTCAGCCTCAGAAGTTGCCACTTGGTCGGGGGTCAGCCAAAGCCCAGCGCCTGTGAGCACTGCTCTTTTACTTGATTTTCTCATTCTTTGTTGACAAAGAGGTTGAGGTTTCAGCTTACCAGCTTTTTACTGGTAAACTTATGCCGCTTGATTGCGTATTGAGCATGTTTTATGATATCACAGATAATTCTTTAGGATCGTTACAGTATGACTGTGCACGTAACCGTAAAATTCTGATTTAACATACAGATTTAAGAAGCACAAGGAACAGTTTATCAGATTTTCTTCAGCGATTTCTGAATCATCCTCGTTTAAGTCATCCCTGTGTTTAAGAATGCATTCAATTTGAGACAGGGATAGAAAAGATTGGTTCAAGAGACAGACACAGAGGCAATGGCACAAACAGCTGAAAACAGGAAGGCAGAGAAGAAGAAGAAGCCAAGTGTTTCTTGATGAAGGAAAGAGAGTAAAAAGCAGAGAAGAGGTCTGGGAGTTTCCTGGCATCAATCTTCGATGCTCCAGCACACTTTCATTATTTCTAGCTCAATGCAGATGAAGGATCCTCTCAGTAAAATGGAACAAAAGTTCATTTAACTGCTGACCTCCTGACAGAAAACACACACTGCAGTGGGCTTTTAGCCTGTTACCTATTACTGCTTAGAGCCATTTTTATTTCTTTTTACATGTACATATCATTGAATTTATATTAAATTGCTATAAAAATTTCAGTGAACCATGTCAGTGAAAATGGTATATGTATGCAACCTTTAAATATAAAGAAAGAAATTATGTGTTCATGCATGTAATTAAAAAAAAAAAAAAATCTACAAGAAGCTATTTAGCATCAGACTTTATTTTTTTGTTGAATGATTAGAAATCAAAGAATATATCATTTAAATATTTGTTGCCATTTTATTTTTTATAATCCTCCAATGGACTGGCTATACATGAAAGAAGGCAAGTTCATCATCTGACCATTCATAAGAGTTTAAATGCTCTCATCAAATATTGAACTGCTGTGTTCGTGCCGTACAAATGCAGAGAATCTGACAAATTGTTGTGATACTACAGTAGCTACTGATACCAACTGATCAGCAGCTGAAAAGACAACGGCTAGTGAAAATCAGGAGGGATATTAAGTAAAACAATAAAACTGATAACCCATTAACTACCTTTAGACAACAGGTGACGTTAGCATTCGATCACTTCCAAGCTAACATTACCAATGCAATTTAACCGAACTTGCAATATACAGTTAACTGTCTTGCCATCTTCTCACCTGGTATTCAGTAATGTTATGTTACATTATGCTACAGTAAGACAGGGATCTGTGAATTAATCAACACCTTTCCTATCATATCAAAAGCAATGTTAACAAGGAAGGGGTTGAATGCTAATGTTACTAGTTGTTAATGGGCTATCAGATATATTGTTTTTGCTTGAAATCTGGATTTTCACCATTTGTTGTCTTTTCAGCTGCTGATCAGTTGGTAAGCGTGTTTAATGCATGACAATTTATCACTTTGCAGTTCTCTTTCTCTTCAGTCTCAGTGCAGAGAATCGTATATAGGCAGAAAGACACTTTTTCTGTACCTCAAGGTATTGCCAGACTTGGCTCCAAATTGTGTGACATAAACAACATGGAAGCGACTACAGGACTTTGGCATTAGTTTTACACAGAAGGAGGAAAAAGCATCACAGCATACAGGCTACAATGTAAACTGTGAGTTTAGCCTGCTAGCAGTTAACATGACAGTAAAACATGAAAACAAAGTGAATGAAAAACACATGTGCATCAACCAAATTGTCTTAAACATCGCTATCAGCTTTGAAAAATACCTTCCTCAAGCTGCCTTTACAAAAGACCATAACAAGTCAGAATGTGGTACATAAAGCCATGAATTCCTGTCACGAATACATTGTTCAGATCCAGTACTTACTGTCTCAGCCAAACTTGCTGTCCCTCAGTCACATTAGTGCGTGTCAATGCCTTGCAGCACCCTGTGGTGCTTTTAGTCTTCATAATTGTGCGCTGAAAGGCGCTGGTCAGTCATTTAGCTCAAGTAACTTTGAATCACATCTATCACATTTTCTTTTGTGTCCAGCACTAATGTAATATCCATTACCTTTAGTCAAATGAGCAGTCTTAATCTGGCCCCTGTGGTTGATAGCGGGCTTTCAGCACACCCTGCCTGGATTGGCCATTCAGTACAGATCGCAAATGTCAACTTACACCACACTAATCAGGAATCATACACACTGTACTGCAAGGAAGATCCTAATCACTTGGGCACAGTATTAATATTTTACATGCAAGTTAACAGTTCATCAAATTCATCATCTGTGAATTTCTCATCTTCCTTTCATTTATTATTATAACACGTACTTATGTGTTCCTCTTTATTTTATTTTTATTTTGTGTGTGGTCTTCTATCCTGTGGTGCTAGAAGTTCCAAGTTACCGTATTGGCCGACATTCACTCTTTATTTGGACAGATATTAATATCTCTTCCTCTACCACTGCCACCGCTGTCTCTACTGGATACATTGAGCCCAATTATGCTGTTGGTCTCCCACAATTCCTTGAAACTAAACTTCTGTTTTTCTGTAAAGCCATTAAAATAGGATTATTTTTAGTAGGATTTTAGTGGGTCTAAATATAATAATGATAATTATGTTTTCATTAGTGTATAATCATGTGAAAATAAGAATTGTTGTGTTTTTTTGCTATGAGCCATATGTCCACAGACTCCTCAGAGTGGACTTCTTTTTAACATCCAGCGTTGAGATTTATTACCGTAAACTACTATGTTTGAGCGTGGACTTAATATTACCTTAATCAAAAATCCCAGATTGGAAAAACCAAACACTAGCTCTAATGATGACTTTTCGAGTTTTATCAGCCATCATAGGTTAGGAGGGATTCAGTTGGTTGCAATCTGCAAATTCACCTCTAGATGCCACTAAATGTTACTCATTGAACCTTTTAACATTGACTCTATGTGACTCCTAAATAACAAAAGCATGCAGATTAATGTTTAGTCTTTGGTTCTTACATTTTCAATTTGGTGTTGGTAATTATAAGTTATTATGGATATGTTGGATTTGAGAGTACAATGGTTCTGTGTTGTTTAATGGGACTACATTTTTTCCTTGGAAAGTGCAGTATATTGGAGAATGAAAACACAAATAGAAATGCATGTGTCTCTATTGTTTCCTCCAGGTGAAACATGGCATACAGAAAGGTGTGTGATTCTCAGGGTGGCCCACTGGTTGGTGAAGTTCTACATTGCTCTGGAGGTCTTGATCTGGACTGGGACCTGGACAAGGAGGAGCTACAGGAACCAGGACCTGGCATGGACCGTATGCAGATGCAACACGTCGAATGCCAGAGATCTGGTATGGAGTTTAAATATATAGAATGTTGTAATTCAGTGTTGGTCTGGTTTCTTTTCAAATGTATTTCACTTCAGATTACAGAATACACACCCTTGAACCCATTGTATAGAATTGAATAGAACATAACATATGTAACATATTCCATAGAATTACGCTGTGGGGAAGCCTGACCAGAGGGTAAAAATGTGAATTTATTTGCAAAAAATTGGGTGTTGCCATGAAATTAGGTGAACCGAAAATTTACAAAACCAAAAAGATTAAAAAAACAAAAAAAAAACAGTTAACTATGCTTAACTGAACAAAACTTAACTAATAAAAAATAACTCAAAATAAGGTCACGTGCACTCTTTTACATCTTGACCCATCCTCCACTTTTGAAAGCATTTGTTATAAAGATGCTGCATAAGCAGGCGTCACTCTACAGGTAAGTCAAACCAGTTTGATAGGTGACATCTCCTGACAAGAGGCAAGAAATACACTGATACAAATACAACACTCTCATCAACTCAAACAATAACTTGAACAGTTTACAAAATATGACGCAACTCATAATAAATGTAAATATGGCTGGATTTAAAAAATCGATTTTCCAGTTCTAAGCGATCTTCATTTGAATCACACGATATCGATTAACAAAATAGTTTAACCCATTGACATGCAACATGATGTCAGTGACATCCTAATGGCATCACCAGGTCTATAAAGACAAGAAGTATTTGTCATACACTATATTATGCTGTGTGTTATTTTATCCTGAAATGTTGATTTATGGCGATTGGAACCAAAAATAATGCAAAACACAAAACAAACACAGGATAATTAAATGTTTGGAAAATTACTGAAAATGTCAAAGCTATGACTAAACAAACCAAACCCAAACATTGTTAAATGTAAGCGTGATGTGACTCAGGGAGGTGTGGTGTGTCTCACCCACTTTGTCACATACTCAAACTGAGTAATGTATTTTACATACTTTTGCTTACATTAACCTTGTCTTACATTATTGCACATAACAGCGTGACTGTGGCATTCACACAATACTGCTACCCAAAGTGGACTGAATCCTTGAATCATTCTGAATTCATATGAACTCCATCTATACACATGCAAGATGAACGTGCAGAAAGGATGAAGAGCCATTTCCGCTGACCTTTATTTTTCCGCATTACAGTGAAAACCAGTAAACAAAGATGAAAATAAGCATTTTGTTCTCACAAACTTTCTGAATGAACTTCAAATAAAAATGGCAACAGAAATGGAAGTTTGTAACTACTCTGTTTTCACACAGCATGAAAAAGCTGAAAAAGAGCACATTTAAATTGCCTATTGTATCTCAATTTACAGAGTGCATAGGGAAGATATGCTTTTGTGTTTTGGGAAATTAGTGATGCCTTTTTAAATTACCCTTCAGTAAACCACAGTGTAACTTCTTTATGAACATTTTTCCAATTTTTTAGAAATTCTGCAGAAAAAAAAAAAAAATCAAATCAGGTGGATCCCCTGGTTATATTGGGTTATAGTGATGTTTGGTACTATTTTCTTAGACTTTATCTGATGCATAGTAAACACTGTCATACTTTCATAAATTACTAATGCCCCACTTTTCATGTGCTGTTTATGGTCTTGTCTGATGTATGTATCATTTAAACATTCATAACACTCATCAGACTGAGCACTTTTTCTAAAATCTGAGGTTGTTTTTCAGCATGGTCACATAAATATGTCATGCCAGGTTTGATGATCTTAAAAAAATGCTGTACAAAGTCTGTAGAAGCTCACCCACTTGAAACAACCTGTCACTGTGGGAAAAGAAGATGGTTTAATGTGAGAAGTTTTCCACTGCCAGAAGCAGAAAAAGAGAGAAACTTCATAAGTACCCTAAAGCTAGACTTGAGTTCCTCAGCTTTGAAGGGCTCTCTGTTTTGAATTGTGCCTGAAGTTCTGTATTTGTAGCTCTCTTTCCTCACACATGGATTCTCAAGCAAGTGGGCTGATCACTTCATAGCTCAAAACTAAGTGAAAGTACTTACTCCATTTCCCATTGGCATTTTGTTTTAGAAATTCTGTTTTGCGAGTTAAGATACTCTGATTTTTTTAATGAATCCTTTTTTGTATTTCTGACTGTCATCACTAACAGGGTGTTCAGATCCTGGTCCTGACCCTGACCCTGAGCTGATGGAGCCCATCCAGCCGTCAGTCTCAGTTTCACCACATGGACGCTTTGAGCGACTCCAGGAAGATCCAAACTACATCTCTCACTTTACCAGGGCTCCGGGCCATAAAGGCCAGCGAAGGCTCCACTGCTTTCTGCTCAGGTAACTCAAAAAGTCAGATTAGGGTTTGACTTATACCAGAAGAAATCTAAGGTTAAAATGCATGTATTAGACTAAATTTGAAAGAGAATGGCTTTCAGTTTCAGTGGTTAGAATGTGACTAAAACACAACCTAAACTACATCAGTTCAAACCAAACAGCAATCTCTGGGTCTGAAACATAAAGGCAATGTAGAAGTGCCAAAACCTGCTGTTCCTTGAATGGCCACTTGAGGCTGGCTCCAAAGGTGAGTCAATCCCCACAGACCCTCATGTTAATGTGGCCAACTGCCAACACATTTACACCCTGGTACACAAAACGGTTTTGGTCTCTATAGCTAATTACCCCCTTCAAGACAAATGTATGGGGATTCATTTTTACATAACTGATCTGCTTAAAGTCATGTCTAATGACCATGGCCATGGCCTCACTCTAGCTGCCACTGTGACTATTGGAACCAGCCCGTGCTGCACCTCCTCAGCTCTTGTACATATATGGGCACTTATATTTCCAAAAATCCAAGATGGCAACAGCAAAAATGGTAGTCCACAAACCAATGGGTGACGTCCATAGACTGTAATGTAATTAGTGGACAGAGGAACCGGGACGTCACCCATTGGTTTCTGAACTGCCATTTTGAAGCCAGCAGTTTGCATTTTGGCCATTGCCATGTTGCCTTTTTGGAGCCAGAGGTGGTCATATTTGGACAAAAGGGCCGGAGCTGGCCTACTAACTCGGTAAAACGTTGAACTTCATCAACCAATGCACAACAAAGTCACGGTCTTGTTAGCATAACCTATTCACCACAACTACAGTCTTGCTGTCTGTCAGGAAAAAACACATTTTTTACATAAACAGAAATTACATAAACAGAAACTCAACAGAAAAGTCTGGCTCAACAGGTAAACGAGCTGTCATAGCGACCTGTCAATCAAAGCCCAAGCAGACACCATAGACTTCTGTTAGACCTGAGATCTTATTAAGGGAGCAATAATTTAAAGATGGAACACCAGATCACAGACAGTTCAAGTAAAACGAACGAGACCAGAGTGACTCCTGGGGAAGAATAATCACAATAATCAATAATCACCTTCCTGGGGAAGGAAAAATATTGACAGTATTCTTTAGAGAGAAGTTCAGTGTAAGCCAGTGATATTACACATTAAGATATTTCCATATCGGCTTCATTTTGGAGATGAAGTCCTTATCCTTCTCTACTTTTAACGTAAATCTGTGGTTCAAACATGGCTCAAATCACCAGTGACCAGATGGATGTTAAGACTGTCATGTCTCCCTTTCATTTTTTTTCAGGTACTTCCTCGGTGGCATTGGCCTTTTCATCCTGGGGCTCCTGATTGGCTGGTTCACTCACACACCGACCGTTAAACGAAATGCTTCCCCACCTGAAAGCTCCGACCTGCTGGAGGAGCTGCTGAGGGGAATAAGAGCTGACAAGATAGACGCTCTTCAAAAGTAAGTGACATATTTTGCTAACATAAAGCAGTTGCTAAAGCCTTTTTACACTCACTATGACCTTGCATTGGAAGAGAAAAAACACACGTTTTGAATAGATAACATTAAGCATAGCACAGGAATTACATTACATTTGTGGACTGTAATAACATACACCTTGGGTGGATTGTGCAAACTTATATTTTAAATGTATATGTTTGTGTCATTGTTCTAGCATTAACATGTCTGGTGCTGGAGAAGGCTGAAAAGCAGAAAATAGAGTTTCAAAAGCTTAAACCAAGTATAAAATGTTCACTAAAATGATGACTTTGGGTATTACCATTTATGTCTAGTAGTTTGTCTCAGGTAAATGTTTTCTCTTCAACTATAATTGGTTTTCAGATGTGGAAAACATTCCTGCTGGCAGTATATTTGAGTCAAAATTTGTGGTTTATCCAGTGACTTACATTAGACAAAAGAGTGGCATACAAAATATTGTAAAACAACATGTTTGTCATGTTTTGGTGATAAAGTGTCCCCTCACTTAGCTGAGGATGGCAGCAGCTACTGAGATGCTTTACCGGCTGGAAGACGAACATCATCCAAGTTTTTTTTGGCACTCACAAAATACAATTACAGTAGTGGGTACAAATATGGATTCCTCTCTACCTACAACCAACATCAAAAAACAATGATATCCATCCCCATATGAAAGCCCGGGCACAAACCATTACACCTGTGCACATGTCATGCATAGATTTCTGTGTATGCAGCTTGTGAATGGTATTTCAACAAAGGGGACAAATTATTTATATGGTGGGTCATAGAGAAAGCCCACTGTTTGTGTACACTAGTACGTATTGCAAAAATGGTCAGTAGCATTTCAAAGGACCGAGCTTCCCCTAATCAAGCGGAGACAGATTGTCTGACTTTGATGACTGAGATAGCCATTTTTATTTCCCACAGTCTGTGATTCTTATCTGTAATTGTGACTCCAACTTTCCAACTGCGCCCCACCAAAACTGAAGATTTCGTTATGAATCATTTTGTCGTATTAATATCCAATGGCTATTCCCCTGTAGGCATGTTGATAGGTGTCCAGTTAGAGAACATATAAATGGGTCATTTTGGAAAGCAAGGCAAGACACAAAACAAGGACGGTTTTGGTAGAAAAGCACACTGAGGGAGGTTGGTTGCTCTCATGTTGGAGTTAACTTATAAAGAAAGTACAAAAGAGGTGTTGATCTAATTAAACAGTACATAGAGAAAAAGAGATCAAGGCTATCCACCTGGTAGAGAATATTTTCTCTAAAAAAACAACAACAAAAAAAACCGACCACAGTGATACAAACCTCTGTCAACCCAAACCACCCACTACGAGCCAAAGGATCATGGGATGTCTGGGTGTATGTGTCCCTAAGAGATAACTGGCTTTGCCACTGAACTGAGACAATCATGTCACCGTGGCTTCTCTCTCTGAATTTCCCATGCTTTTCACTATTTATTTTCTCCCATTTTTATTTCAAGTTGCCAGAACCACCCCCACCCATCTACCCACTAAGCACCTAAAGGCAAAACACACCACATCTCAACCATCTTTACCCGCAATGGAGAGAGACACATACCAATGAAATTCAATGGCAACACCTGCCATTTATCAATTTATTAATTTATCAGAAATGATGACCTGTTTGCCACCTATGTATACATTCAGAGTGTCACGTCTATAACATCATTAGTTTAGAGGTGAGGCCAAGCAGTATAACGTACTTTCGAATACATTAATGTAGGTGAATGATGGACGTTTCTGCGCGCTTTTCTTTTTTTTTTTCTCACATTTAAGGAGGTGCATGTGGGAGGACTTGACAGAATCGTTAATGCATGTCGCCTGAAACTGCCATAATGGGTCATCTCACTCATTCAGCCAACGAATCATGTTCCCCTGTATTCTAACCCAGTTCTTCTTTTAACATTATAATTCCATTATTTACTTTATCAGGCACAGAAAAATGAGGAGTAAGGCTTCCTAAGTTACTTTGTGTTAGGTCTAGAAAAAAAAAAAAAAAGATGCAAGAGAAAATGTGAGAAAAAGGCAGACAGAGGGAAAGAGACACATGAAAGGAGCTCTGAAGACAGAGGGAGATGTGAGAGAAACAGAGGCAGACTGAGGAGAGGACGGCAGAGAGGGATTTTTACAGCTCTGCGTAGCTACACGGGAGGGAGAAATATCTTGGTGTGAATTAATTGCTGTTTAGTTTGTGGGGCCATCCCTTATTCACCCCGTAATACCTGAGCTATCAAGTAATTGACAGAAAATTCTGATTATTTGAAACTGGAGTGCTTTTGGGATCTTCTGACAAATTAAAAAAAAAAAAAATGTATGTATGTAGTTTTGGTTTGTATCGTATTTGATTCATCCGGATTTTATGGTAAGTTATTGTTCGCAACATTTTATGTTTAAACAAAGAACAAAAAAAAACATACAGAACACAACATTATTTAACCTCTTCTACTCTGGGATTCCTTTGAATTTTTCCTCAAGTCATTTTGAAATTTAAAGTGAAAAAGTACACACTATGAAATGTAAACGATAGGCCTTTCAAGGTCATTTCTCACAACCGTTTCTGTGTAAAGCTTACTGAACCTCACATCTTAAATCCTTCCAACTTAAAATAATTTATCCATGCTCCAGTTTCCCTTTCATGTCTGTTTGATCTCCTTACATCTTTTGTTGTTTTCTTCTTACATTTTATACATTGTTTTCATCTTGTTAAGTTTTCTTTGTAATTTTTGTCTTGTTACCTCATATGTTGTTTTTCAACACAGATTACACTTATTTTATTCATTTAGATTTAATGTCACAGTTTTTCTCAGTCGCTTTGGTGCGTTTCTCGAATCATCAGTAAAGTTTGGATAGTAAGCGCATTTCTCAAAACAATGTGTGCAAACTGCAAAACACAGTGGATGACCTGCAAGTGTGTAATTTGCTCAAAATGCTTCGTTTATGTTGTCAAAAGCAAATATTTATGCCAATGTATTCCTCTGCTTTGTCTCCTTATCCTTCCATCCTTACTCCTCTTCTTCCTCTTCCTCTGCTTTGTCTCCTTATCCTTCCATCCTTGCTCCTCCTCTTCCTCTTCCTCGGTTTTGTCTCCTTATCCTTCCATCCTTGCGCCTCTTCTTCCTCTTCCTCTTCCTCTTCCTCGGTTTTGTCTCCTTATCCTTCCATCCTTGCTCCTCTTCTTCCTCTT
>JAPQRN010000019.1:10858360-10897338 GCA_037367275.1 Coranthus polyacanthus | reverse complement strand
GCTTGACAGATTATGATAACTAGTTCAACACTTTTGCATGTAATGACTCAAGCAATGAACTAATGCCTAAATGTTTTGGGGGAAAGGACTATTCAACATACATAATACAGCCGAGAACCTGTATTACAGATACCTGAAAACTCTAGTAATGAAGTATTTGTACTGTTACGTTACTTCCAAACCAAACCTTGTTTCTCAGTACCTGAAAATGTTTTTTCCTCAACAGTCAAAATGAGATTTTTTTCCTCACTTGTCATTGTAGAAACTTTATGCATTCAGTTATTTTTCAATTTACACTTCAAAGAGGTGTGTAAGCATGTGGAGAGAGACCGGATTAAGTTCAATTCCCTAGAAGATGTTTTCTCGCTGCTGCTATCGTGACCCGTCTAAGACTTAACTCTACTGCTAATTATACTACTGCAATAAATTCACTCTTAGAGCTACAGTCAAGTGCATCGGAGTGGTAAAGTTTTTTTGTTTCTCTGCATAGAGTCCCACACATACCTTAAATATGAACAAATGCACTTAGTTGGAGACTTTGGAGACTTTCTCCTGGGTAATCCTTGACATTCTGTTTTTAAGCCGCTGGCTGTAATTGCTACTGATTGTGGCTGGATGATGTCTTGTGGTGATGGATCTTTATCTTGCTGATATGGCTTTATCTGCCTGATATGGATCTTGCTGTGTTGGCACCAGGACAACTAGTGTCATGGATCACTATGTTGTTAGGGTTGCAGTCTTGCTTGCTGTGCATTCTGCATTTAGATCGCCATTTGTTTAATGAAGAACAACTCTTGGTGGGCTTGAATTGACCAATGATGAAGTAGATTATGGAGCTCCATCTTTCCAATTGCTATTGTTAGCTTGCTTAGTATTAATGCATTTGGGTTGCTACTGTTTCCCTGCATTCATTAATTTGAATAAGGCCTGTATACCAAAAAGAAAAAGTGCATGGGTTTCATCAGAATCCCTCTGAGATTAATACAATAAACGTTACTGTCTTCATTTTGTTTCCCATGATCTACAATTGCTTCCTCAGAGTTGTATGCCGCGTAAGAAGAGTGTTCCTTCTTTCTCATTCACTGCCACATGTCAGAACATATATCCAGACAACATACTACATTAAACTGCAACTGTAACCACAGCATAGTTGTATTATTTTGTATATGTTTTTGTATTATTGCATTTTTGCATTATACTGTCTCTCTGTCCCTGAACTCTATGCAGGACCAGGACTTTTTTATACTATACACTTCCAACATCTATGAGGCTCAGTGTTCCATCTTGTAAAGCAGCAGCACCAGAGAAACTATTTTTACAAGCCCACTCAGCTAGTTTTGATAGTACAGTTAATACAGTGTCTGGGATTCTGTACTGATACCCATAACCGATACTTTTTCTTTCTTTCGTGCAGGAGTTTTACAATGATTTGTGTTTGTTTCTCGATGGCAACATTTACCTTTTCACAAATTTTCTCCTCTTTGTGCTCTGCCTGACCTGTAGAGACCGTCCCACACCAAACGTTAATTATAAGGGCGCTAAATGCGGCCTTTTTTTGTCATAGCTCGTGTGGGCCTGTTTGCATGGGTATAACCATATCTGTCACATGAGGTGCAAAAGCAACTGCTTTTTGTGACAAACCTAGAAAACTGTGACTGCATTTTATGGTTTTGGTTTGACAGCAAACAAATTTAGACCACCAATAAAATTCTGCATCTTGAGGTTTCTTATAAGGGTCGCGTCGTGTGCCAATTTCTCATCTTCAACCGAGTTTTTTGTGTTGTGTATGCGTTTCTTCTGCTCCTTTCCCCCTGTCTGTCGTGGAGCAGTGTGGTCACATGACAAAGAAGCGGAACCTGATTGGTCCTCTTGTGTGTGCGCATGAATGCTCCTTGGCATTTGCATCTTGATGTTTGGGTTAATTAAACATTACCAACGACATACCATGTAATTGAATAGAAACAGGTAGTTCAGCATTTTGTAGTCCTGATACGAGGTTATTACACAGAAACTACAACAGGTGTTTCCAGGTAGCAAGTCATTATCCATCCCATTTGTATAGTATTACCTTGAAACGAGGGTTATTACATGGCTATAACTTTTTAATTATTACCTACTTATTACCAAACTCTTACGCCACTATTACCATCTGTAATATAAAGTGCTACCCATATACTATATGTGTTTCCTAGCTAGCAAGCAAACAGTAGTCATCCATTAAGATTATGTGCATTACTGACTATTATTTGAATTGTTATGTGCAGTTACTGTTACAGATTGTCCTGATGGCCTGAGATGCTCTCATGTTCTCTCTCTGTATTTGCATTCCCTCCCTGACGTCCTCATCACCCTTTCCATCTTCATTTGTTTCTCTCATTCCCCTGTGCATGTATCCGCCACCCCTCTGTTCTCTTTCTCCTCCTCAAATCGCTTTATATCAGCCAGAAATCATCTACATAAGGATAAAATATGCCTCCTCTATATATTTAAATATCAAGCACTGAGACAGTGAACATTACAATTATTTAAATGTAACTGCTGTAAATTGCATAATGTGTCAGTTCTGATGCTGTCTCAGTGATTATGCCGTGACTTAGTATTCATCTATTCCACATCATAGTGTTTTTCCGAGTCTGATGTTGCTGAAAACACCAAACACGGTGTTATTGATATGGCTGTCATATTGCCACAGTGAAAAGCTGTGTTTCAGGTTCACATGCTGTATGCATACAAATATTAGGCACGCGGATACAGTATACAAGTCTGCAGACATCACATCACATACATCACATAGTAGTAAGCTAGGTACACCTGGGCATGTAAAAACCACATGACATGATGTGCAGTGCATTGTAAAAGTAATAAGAATAATACAGCAACCAGAGTTTGTATCATTAAAATACATTTTATTTCAAGCAATATCTCTGATGCATCTAGTATGCTTAATATGATACTTTGACAAATAAATGTAAACTAAACTGGGTGTTATACTAACATGGAGATGGTAGTTTCAGCTATTTTACATTCTTGGGATTGTTTTATGTGACATGTATTGTAGCTGTTGCACATTGTAAAACTGCAAAACACTTAAACTTCTTGTCTTGTTTGAGAATAAAGGAGTGTGACTTGTTGTTTTCCGGGCAACGGGTCCTGGTAAAAAAAAAAATTCACGGTGAGATCGGCCATCTCCATAGTGTAAAATAAGGCTTGCATATTAAAATATAGAACACACGAGCTATACCAGAAATAATGACTGGGAGAGAGTGTGGATGGGCATGTGAACAGCTCAGTCAAGGCTGGGTTTCATTACAAGGATGCAAACTCTGTGCTCAGTGGACTCACAACAGTGGACACAAGCCCTGTATGAGTATGTGTGGCTGCTGTGTATGGGTGTAAACTATGTATGGTCACTTCCAGCATGTGAGGTGTGTTTTTGAACCTTTTTGACCCAGTGAAGAATCTCCTTCATTAGTGGTTTGTGTAAGAGATCACTGATTGCATGCACATGGTTTTTGCTCTTATTCCAAAAAAAGATAAAATTTGTAATAAGTTGTTTATATGGCTAATGAAAATGACATGACACACATGAAGCCGAGCATACCCAAATAAAATATTTTCCACTGGTGGCGGACTGTGTGAACACAGCCTCCCTCTTTCATTCCTTCAAACACATTCTTTAAAAGAGTGAGGTTTTTGATATTTGTGCATATCCAAAAACCTGTTGATATCCTCTTTCATAATGTTTAAAAGTAGACGTCTTTCTCTTTTTAACCAGAAATCTGGACCCACATTTGGACTTGGAACATCCATCTCTACCAGAGTGGATCTTTGTCTCTACCCCAGCTGACCATAAACAGGGGATGTGTGTCACAACCTGTGGTAAAACCACAAATGAGACATTTTCCAAATGTGCTGTAAGCATGTCCAAAGTAGCCTCATTATAAACTAGAATGATGCCAGCATATCACACATGTCTTAGTCAGAAAATGCTCCATTTCAGAATATCCAAACGGAATATGACACCTGTCAAATTCAGAAAATTGTCATATTCTGAATATTAGTGAGCATGTAAACATAGTGACTGGTATGATTAGAAACATTAATCTGGCTCATACTACTCTCCTGGAATAATCCTGCCATTGGGCATTCTCCTACCTCGTTACCGTTTACTAAGTCACCGTTGCTACACAAAAGAACAACAATAACCTCCGAGCTCCATCTACACAATTTTTGACACAAAACGTTTTGACAGCGTACTTCTTTTTATGTGGCGTTTAGTCAGCCTTGGTTTTCTTCCTCATGTCCAAATGTTCCACCAAAACAAGATCTCCCTCAACACTATTTTTGGAAACACATTTTTTGCTGCTTCCTGCACTTAGTGCTGCCCGAGACAAGTGTAATTTATTTGAAGAAATACAAAGTAGTCAAACAAGCCAGAGAATTTTTACTTTATAGTTTTATAGTAGATTGAGCCAGACCAATCTCCGGTGGCACAATGCTAACAAAATGTAGAGATAAGTCTGGTTATGTGAGCAGTGACACATCATGACATGTAGAAACTTGAGTGCAGTTTTCGGTATTGGTGAAAACATCATTTGAGTTTTCTGGAAGAGATGAGGCTTAGTCAAAAGTTATGTCAATAAGAAGTCTGTATAGCACAAATATCTGACGCCATTGATTATAAGACAACATTCTCTTTCCCAACATCTGATTCTTTTTACATCATTTTCTTTTGTAAAAAGTACAACATTTCTCCAAAATACTCACATAGTTCTCTCCTTCCTCTTCGACTCTAAAGCTGTCAAAATATTTTTCTCTAGCAGTTTTTCAAACTCGTTTTCATCATGACACTGTGACAGCTGTCTTAGGTGATGTATATTATACGTTTTTCATTTAATTGTTAAAGTTTTCCGTCACTGAACATTTTTAGAATAACGGAAAATATTTGAAACGTTGTTGAAATTGGTCCAAAAGCTCTGGGGTCTCAGTGGGTGACAGCAATGTTAATTGAACTGGGAATGTTGTGTGTCTTACAGTATAAATATTTTCTCACCAAACATGTTGCACTTATATAGTTCAAACTCTGGGTTGGTGGCATATGCATTTTTTTTGTTTACATTCAGTAAGGAAAAGTAATAGTATTATTTCAAATATATTTTGCAATTTTACAACCGAAGGTCACAGAGGATTAAGGATCAAACACCTGAAACTTGTTGTTTTGCAGTGTTGTGCTGCTTTTTATTACTTTTAAGCCTTTTCTGAACATGGTTTGGATTTACACTTTACACTTGACTGTGTCCACTGACAACAAACAGTAACATTTCATATAAAAAAAACGTAGTCATAATGAAGTGATCGTATGAGACAGATTGATGCATATGCATATTGATAATGCAGATAATACACTGCTGGGACGGTTGAAGAAGTTTAAATTGACATTTCTTATTTGGCCTAAGAGTTAAAAAGAAATCTTTATGATCACCCACAGAGAGGTCCACACCTCGTCTGTCATCACTTCTGTTCATATGCCATTATTAGAGCTTGTAATGATGTTGTAATTCGGATAAATATGTTACTGGGCGTGGGTGAAAATGCCTCACAGTCGCACATGCCAGCATTTTTTTTCCCTGTTTATTACGATCATCTTTACAGTTGCAATAAAAGAAAGAATCTCATCACACTCGACTGGCTGGCCTCAATCAGGGTACAACAATGTGTCTTTGTATAGATTTTTTTAAAACAAAGTTACAGAGTATTTTACAATGCAAAATGGAATATAAAATGATAGAAAGCACCATAAAGGTTCAGCGTAGGAGAACAATAAAGATAAAACCAGAGGACAATATCATAAAACTACAAAAATATGAAAACATCACCAAAACACTATAAACGTGTCAATGTAAAAGTCTTATGAGATTTACATGCTGATGCTGGGAATTACGATTCTAAAAGTAAGACGCAGGGTTCTACAGTGAAATAAGACGTGGTTTCAGAACCGCACTGAAAACTTCAGCAGGCGATCTGAGGCCACACTCTGGTTTAAAAGATTTTGTAAGGATTTCAAAAATCCTAATATTCAGCTCATTTGTTCATCAATAGTCTTTTTTTGCTGTTGTAATTTAAACCACTTCCATACAGTACATTTATGTTTACAGTGATATTTTGACACTAATGGCCATCGTTCACATTTCCAGAGTTTACCAATGTTGGAAACATTGAAAGACAGAAACATGTAACAGTTAATCTCATGTTATGCTTGCCTCTGACAAATGTTCGTTTGAGCAAATAAATAAATTAAGAATCCACCAACACCCAAGGAAAGTGATTATTAATAATAAAGGATTAATGACTACACCAGCATTGTGTTTATGGGAATATGGAGCTCTATGTTTCTCTACTGTAGCAATATTTGCTTTTGTCTAGAGCTACGCAATTAACTACAACATTATAAAAAACATCCTAACAGCCAAGCTGATGAAAATCGAAGAAAATTTTAATAAATCAGATTTACCATAATATTAGAAGACAGGGAGGGGTAGTTGCAAGACAGAAAGTGTGGTTTGCATAAAGTATTTGTATAGCAATAACTTGGAAAGAAGCATAAATTGTATAAGAGTAAAGAGTATAAATAACAAGTTTAATGGGATACACATCGTCGGATTATTAAGTAACCAGACAGTGCACAGATAGTGATGTTTTTTCTTAATGTGTAGATACAGTCAGAACATGCTTGGTTATTATTAATGTCGTTTTTTTCCCCTTGTGTTTTCTTCTTTTGTCAGGCTTATACAGTGCAGTTTGATTTAATGTGTTTTTGCTCTCAATGTGGCAGCGAGCTTAGCAGAATGCAAGTCTGCACCCAGTCTCCTGGTGCTTTATTATACAACACTGAAAAATGGTGATGAACATAAAAAAGACAAACAAAGAACTCAGTAAACAACTGAAATGCATACAGGAATTCCACAACAAAGAGCTCCTGTATGCATTTGTATGATGTTGGTTGCTTTGAAGGTATTGCTTAACTGCTGACAGATAAAGTAGCGGCACTATGGAGACACACAGAGACAGAAGTTCAAAGATAGCTCATTGCCATTCAGACAAGTGATAGAACCTGTACGAAACTGAAGACTGAAAAATGCAAGATAACAAACACTGGAGTGCTTGCATTTGTATCTCAAAATTAATATGTACAATTAGGGCCCGAGCACTGAATAGTGTAAAGACCTTTTTGTATCTGTAAGGATTATTATTCACAGAAAATAATCTATGTTCAAAAACTCATGAGACTTATATTTTAAGGGTCTTGGGGATGGAGGTGAGAAAATGGCTCAACAGCACGCAGATCAGTTCGGCTGATGACAAAGTTGAGGTTCATAAAGTTTTAGTACTTTTATTTAACGTTGTATTTGAGTGCTGTCTTCGCACTTTCTACTGTTCCAACAACAGCAGTATTCTGAAAATTATAACGTGTGGTTGTAAACTTTCTTTCTCTGAATAAGAACAGATGAAATAAAGCTGGAAACACCTCTCAGTAATCCAGTACGGTTCAAAAGCACCACAAACAGATGGCACTAAAAATACACAGATGTGTTAATACATCATATCAATATTTTTATAGTTTTTTAAAAATGAAAATCGATAGAGGGGGTTGTGTTTTATACCTCAGTGAAGATGACTGGAATAGACGTATTATATAAGATGAGCTGAAAAGGTGACACTCACACTCATGACCGTTCTGTGTCCTCCCGTCCACTGGAGTCTGGACACAGATTCTAGAACTAAAGAATAAAGACTGCAATCTTTAGGTGTAAACATGTCACAGCCTTGAGGGGTTAGAAGGGAGCTCTTCTGTTTGAATGGAGTCTCATGGGAGAAGTGGCTCACTTCACTGAATAATTGACTATTTGTTCCATAACAATCACATGACCTGATCTTTAACATCTTCTCCATATACTAGCAAATTACGACGACACCCGATAAGATCTAACATTGACAAGTGACAGTCTGAGGTGTCGCGACAGATGAGGTTCATTTACGGCAGCTCTACAGTCTGTCATAAAGCTGAACCATGGACCAAACACACATGACTTTATACATGTCTTTCTTTCTTTATAATCGTCAAATCCAAAGATAAAAATAACCCAACTCAAACATGTCACTAATCTCTCCCATCACAACTAAGAAATCCACTCTGATCCACAAGATGAGGAGAAGGTTCGGGGACGTCACGGACCTGATAAGCTAGCTAATTAGCCGCAGGCTAGCCATTACATTCTCTTCTATAGTGAGACTGGCCATATTGCAATCTTGATTCTTTTACTTAGACAATCTTTGGTCTGGACTCCGAAGTCAAACTTGCGAGTTACTCTCTGTGGTGAGTGATGGTGCTCAGTAGCCGTGGAACCACCACGGCGGGCAGCAAAATCACGGTCATCGTTGGGGCCGGAAGACAGCTTGGTTGGCCAGGAAGGATGAGACGCTTGGTGGTCGGGGACTGAAGGCAGGTCAGGTTACCAGTAAGCAGGCAAGGCACAGCGGTCGGTGAACAGGAGGCAGGTCTGAAATCCAGGAAGGGAGACAGGCTTGAGGGTCCGGTGCAGGCAAGGTCAGATACCGAGAATCCGTCCGAGAGAAACCGCTGGAGAGTCATGAGAATACAAGGAGGAGGACAAGGAGGACAATCTGGCAAAGAGCGAGTATGGAGATGGAGCATAAGTAGTGGCTGGATGATTAAGAACAGCTTCGCAGAGCAGGTGAACGAGATGAGGCTGATTGTCGTGAGCGTAGAGTGACCAGATGTGAGCGGTGAGTCTGACTGGTGAGGGAGGAATGGCAGAGCGTGACACAGGAAGTCTGCCAATTTAATTTTAATATACTTTTTTTCCCCCCTGTTTTTGCCATTCCCAGCTATTGTACTTTAACAAACTCCTGGAGAAATAACCTGATCGACTTCAAGTTTTTCGAGCCTTAACGGCAACTGGAAAAAATGGAATGGGAGGAGGATTCTAAGATGGTTTGTCCATCTGTCGCCATAATGTTTTAAAATATGATATCTCAGGAATGGCTTGACAGAACGTCTTAAAAATTTGACACAATTTGCACTCAAGAATGAACTGATTTGATTTTGGTAGCCAATGATCAAAGGTCAAACACGTTTTTGGTCGTAATTAATGTGACAATTCATAAAATCATGAAGTGATGACTTTTTATATCTAGAAGGTCAAAGGTCAACTATACTGTGCCATGATGATGTTCTGTAAAAACACTTTTCTTTCCATTATTCAACACAATACCCTTCAGTCTGTAAGTGCAGACAGTATGTTTGTCATTTTCTTCCTTTGTCAGATATCATCTAACCCTTTTTTCCTTCTTGCCATTCTTTTGTGGAGGATAATATTTTCTCATATGCAAACTCAAAATGTATGTGCCTAATAAGCCAAGCCAGCATCGCCGCAGCAAAGAAGGGCAACTTAAAAAGACATTTTAAAACATTCACAAAAGTATTAGATGAACAGTCTTGCCAAAAAGAGAAATATTCAAGACCTGAACTCTCAGCTAGCAGTGCAGTCCAGCACCAGAGGCCAAATACCGGAGGAATCGCAGCCACCATTACATCATTCAAAATGAATCACAGTCTTATGAAACACAGAAATCTGTTTTAAGACAGAGAGGTGGGGAAGGAGGCATTTTTGGAGGCTGCTGACTCATAGTTTCAAGAATAAATCTGAAATCACGGTGGCTGTCAAGGATGCAGAACAAGTTCAAAGCAGAGTTTGATAGATGCTTCCACGAACACGTTTGACACAGATATTCATGTGGGTGACATGCTCCAAAGTCACTTTTTGCAGATGCAGTGAAGAAGGGAATTCTTGCCCCTAATAATGATGTTCAGATGAAATCCAGCACCTCCTCTGACATGAAGGGTGAATTCTGGGGCCTGCTCAGCTTAAGAGCTTGTGTCGTTTACCTGTCAACCCTTTTTGGATCACACTATGTGTCTATGTGTCAAGGTATCTACATTTTCAACAAGTAGACAATAAAGGGTATGTTCAGATCTACCATGACAGATGAACACCTATCTTCTTGAGACATAAAAACAGGTGCTATACATCTCACTGGGACACAAGCATCTTCCTCCCAACCCACTCGCAAAAAAAAACAGATGTTGCCATTGTTTCCGCAGACCACAAATATGTATAATGTCAATGTTTTCTAACCAAAAACACATTTCATATCAACATTTACAGAGCTGTATATTTCACTGTTGGTGTTTTAACCACACATGGTGCTTTTGAACCGTGTCTCTCTCTGTTACATTCATATGTAATTCATCAGTTTTTATTGTTAGGTTTAGACACAAATGGCACCTATTATTACCTAAACCAAAAAGCTTGCAAGAGTTGGCATAGGTGGATTTTGTAAATTCACCTTCTACCTCATAGCTATGAGCCACTGAAGGAATATCATGTATCGCTGTGTGCAATCACTGACTTTGAGAAGAGACTGATAAGAGAAGCTGAACTCTGAAAGAATCACAATATCTGTCAAACAGCAATCATGCCAAATGGTGAACCTGTCAAAACACAGGCGTCCTAAGGTGAGTTCAGGGACAGAAACGTCCCTTTGGGCTGAACGCTTCTAGAAACTTGAAGATGTAACAATGCTGGTGTGCCACAGATGTTAATTCTGTTAAAGGTCTAATATCATGAAAATGCGTCTTAATCGTGTTTTGTGGTTTTCATGTAAAATAAAAGCTGTCAAAATGTGAATTTGCTTACTACTGCCAGTCCTCTAGTGCCCCTACCACAAGATGATACCCAGGCCAAACAAGAAAAATTAGAAATTTATGTGACATTTTAGTAGAGCTAAAATGTGTTTTTGTTGTTGTTGCTAATGGGTAGCTGGCTCTGTGTATGTGTGTGAGAGGCCTGAAAGTTTTGACTTCAGACTTTGCCATTTGGGCAGTGATGGTGTTTTATTTACCACTCATGTTTTGGCTGCAGTGTGCAGACTAATGGTTAACTAAATTAAAGTGGGTACACTCACCTTGCAGAACTATCTGAGCACATGTAATAGTGACACAAAGAGGCCCTTGGAAAAGCGAAGAAAAATCAAATCAACACTCTTTATTTTGTTCAGAACCATTACAGAAGACTTTAATATACACATAAGTGGAACTGCAATTCAAAATGCAAAAATCACATTTCATATGGTTTATGGTTGATTGATCTAGGCTGGCAATTTGAACAAGCCCTTTCTGGTCAAAGAGTATATTGGCTAACACATGTCAAAACTATTAATTCCAAAATGCTAAAATAACGGACGAAGTTAATTTATTTTCAAATACCAACCCTCTTTTTCTAACACACTTTTATGTGGTGCCGTGGAACATGCATTTCTGATCCAGGGCTCCAGGTTCGATCCACGGCTTAAAATTGTTATACAGCTAAAAGGTACAAAGACAGTGTGGTGAGGATTTGCTCTCTGCTTTCATGTCTCACACACACACACACTCACAGACAGAAACACACAAATACACGCATACAGAAGACAAACTGCTTGTTGGAGTTTAATTGCTTTTCCACAAACCAGTACCTGAGTTTCACACTCTGACAGGTCTGAGTGCAGTTAATTGTCTTTTCTGTGTCTGTGTGGGTGTGTGCATACATCAATGTGTATTGGAGTCGGGAGGATAAAGACAAAGCTGTAGCATCCCTTGTGACTGTGTGATACCTGCCTTATTTACATGGCTCATCTTTGCCTGAAAAAGAGCAGTTAAACCCAGGTACTGTACCAGCTAAGTGCTCACTGCGCCTCTACAGACCTCCTGGATCACATTTGAAGAGATCTAACACTGTTTTTTAACTCTTTAATTGAACATATCAACATATAAGAACAAACTTAAGTCATTTTTTGAGTGGCAAAAATGCAACAACAATGGAATAAAGACTTGTAATGTAACTGAAAGCTGACTCATAGATCAAACTTTGTGAGAAATGCCTATAGCATTTTTATCAATCAATCAAACTTTATATTATATTATAATGCCTTTCATACAGTGCAGTTCAAAGTGCTTCATAGATTATTGATAAGCCAATAAAATGACAGTACAGAAGTACAGTTACTCATTACACATGAGTGGTTCATAAATTTTATTGTAAGGGGAGAGAAATGAATGCAGACACAGTAACAAACTTTAAATTTCTAGTATTTCAAGACTGGTGCACTTTAATAATGAATTTGAACCAATAAAATGTAAAATTTCTGCATTAACATATCTTAAGATGACTAGGCAGATGTTCAAATTTAGAGAAATCTATAATTTTCTTAAATGTAAAGGCCCATTTAATTTGCTCATCTGTCATATTGTTTTTTTTATCAGTGTTCAACTTTAACGGTAAACTGTAACATTTGTTGCTTGTTGATTGTATACAGAGCATTCAAACCTTCCCCATCTATCCTTTTTTAAAAAAAATAGAGAGCAGTGGTTGAGTGAATGAAGAGGGAGCACAGCGTTAGTGAAAAAGAGAAATAAAACCGATTGTGTCACAGCGGTTATGTTCAACACAAATAAATACACCCACACCTTCACACAAGAGAACCACAGGCTTCTTCCAGTCTGTGGCCTTGAGATCTATGTAGCATATGTGTACCTGTGTTTATTCATCCCATCCCAGAGTTCTACTTGCACAGTCTGCGCTATGCTGTTATTGGCCAAAGGTCCACGCCCAGAAATGAGCACAGCAAACAAAGAGAAAACAAGAAAATACAAGCAGACGGAAGTGTCTCTGCAGGTAAATACACTTCTAACAGCTTAGAAGTCATGATTAAGAAGGACTATTATTTTAAGAGTCTAAATTGTTTTTGCTTTGTGAGAAAACATTAGGTTTGTTGTTTTAGCAAGATTATAATGACCATACAGCATTTCTCAGCCTCTGCATTAATATATGTACAACTCAAATATACAAATAGCAATAAAAACCAACATTTCTGGAAAAAAAAATATGTATGGAATCATCTCAACACAGAAAAGAATAAGAAAAAACTATAATATAATATAATATAATATAATATAAAGAAAAACTCTGGGATGTTCTGAAGGAAGATTATTCAAGAAAACGTTCGACCCAAGAGAGTTCAAGATGTACTAAATCCATACAGAGGACACACTAAATACTGACTGACCTGTAGAATCCATTTAATTCAGATTTTATTGTCTTAAATACTGTGCACATATCTTAATAAAGACTGAGAAATAAATATGTATGCTCATTATAACCCCACAAAAACAACAGAGCTAAGCTGAGTCACATCAGATAGATTTACATTGGAACTTGTGGCAAAAACAAAAACTTCGCGTAACCCCACGCTACTTCATCTACAATACATCATCTGCTACTATGTCTTTTGTTATTGTTTTGATTGAAATATACATACTTTGCATTTAAATGCAACTAGCAAATAAATCACCAAAATCTTTGTTTTGTTTTGTGGAATAGCAGTTTTGTTTGTACAAACTAATCAGAGAAATGTCCCTTTTTCAGGCCAGTGCCTCTAACGCCTGGAAAATTACAGTGAAATCATTTCAAATGTTCAGAGGGTGCAGTCACTTTTGGGAGCTACTGTAGTGTATATGATTTGCTATTCTTAAAGTGTGTAGTGGTATTGTACTCTGTGGATTCTTTTTTGCATTATTTAATACAATTGTTAGGTCCTAAAGTATATTAACTTCTTACAGCGTACCTTTACTTCATATATCAAGTGACTTAAACATTGCTACTGTGTAGTTTTACTCAGTTGCTCCTTTTGTTTTTTAGTTGGTTGTTATTATTATTATCTTGAAGCCCCTCATCCTGTTTATTCTGGACATTTATCTGTATAAGCAGTGAAACAGATTGAGAGATTATAGTTAGATCAGCTTTGTGTATAATTTTCTTCACTACCCCAGTATTGTAAAAGTGGGTAATCAACACAGTATTGTACAGTGGAGTTGAATCAGCAGCCAGCCTCTGAGCTGGATGAGAAGACTCGATTGACTCTGTGCCTGTGATATTAGTTTAATCGACTTCACACTGGCTCTTTCTAGAAAATTCCTGTCTCATTTTTCGAGGCTTTGAAGGATTTCTACACTCAGCCAAGACCGTGGCCCAGAAAAAGCAGTTGAAAGTATGTTTTGATGTCCTTGAATTTGACATGTTAATTCGATGAGATGTTGGGAAGTGCTCATCGCTGCAGTGGGTATTTCATTGCTCATGGGATGCATTTGTGACTCACTGTAATGTGGTCAGATTCACCAGGATGGCATTTATGAAACATGTACTTATTCACATGCTAACACACTTGAGGGGAAGACACTCGTTGGGAGGCTTTTCTTTAACAGGGCTAGCTGACTATAAAACACAGGCTGATTTACAGCTGCAGCTTTGGAGCTGGAAAGGATTTATACATTTGCGTAAAACTGGGCAGCCTGGCAGTTATCATTACACTGACTTGACCTATACTAAAGCTTTTACATAAGCTTTTAGGTGATTTCTGTCACAGTTACATGCATTTGCTTCTGAGCAAAGATTTGCATGAAATTCTAAACCAGACTTCAACCCTTTTTACATCATACTCAACAACTTTATGAGTAATTTTAATTTAGGTATGTGTTTTGCTTGAAACTGGTGTAAAATTAATCATCCAGTCAAACTATAGAACGAGTAGAAGTAATTAAAAAGTAAAATCATGACCACTTTTTAGATTTATTGAAGCTCTGAAAATGTAATTGTTTTTTGTGAGTCAGAGAAGAGAAGAAGTGGTATTCAAGCCCTAAAATAAGAAAACAAAATGTTATTTTCTGATTGTTTCACTGCGGTTATGTTCTAAAGCACAAATAAACCTCACCATCGCATAACTGTGTGAGAATGTTCTAGAGGGAATACAACCAAAGTGCACAGGTCTGCTTGGATTGTTATTATGAACTATTAAAGTGATAGTTGCTGTAGGGTTGCACTAACCTTCAATATAATCAGTCATTACCTGACGAATTGATGAAGAGATATTAGGAGGTAACAAGAAAATGTTAACCAAGTCTTAAACCATGCCCTTTGTTAATATTTTAAGAAAAAAATGTTAGTGTAGCCATACTGCATGCGTGTGTGTTTGTGACAGAAAGAAAGGTTTTGTTTAAGGTCAAATGCCACGGCTGATCCAGACATTCTGCAGCAGGGCTGTGCTGCAACAGTGACATGTGTCATGTTCAATTTATTAACATAATGTCAGATTGAAGGAACATCAATCCCGTCAAAAAAGGTCAGTAGTTCACAATCCAGTTTCAGTTTAAAGTTTGAATGGGTCACGCACTGGAACAGCTGTGTGTTCAGAGCCAAAGTTATATGTCAGAAAAGTGCTAATATGACCATTAACAATATAAGTCAAATTTCCTTTTATATTTCTTGCAATGAAATTAGTATTTTGTTTGGTTCACTGAGCCAGGTCAGGGTTGACAGATAAAAGTGATCACAAAATGAGTCTGAGCTCTCAGCACTTGTTATTGAGCTATTATAGAGTCACTGACATTAACACATCTATCAGACCTGCTCTGAATTCACACAGCATGGTCTTTGAAGTCAGTAAAACCATTTCATGCCAGTCACATTTTGTAGTTTTTCCACACTACACCTTTAAAGGATGTGTTAAATGTATCTTACGACAACAGTCCACGTGTCTCTGTAAATACTGAAACAGGCTTTGCTTTTCTCCTGTTGATAATGGTCTTTAAGAGAACTGCATCTTCTTTGTCAGTGATTCGGGACAATAATTGAGTGCTCGCTATGTACAAAATGCATTCAAAGGTTTAGATAAATGGTATTTTAAAAGTCCTGTATGGAAGATTTGTGCATGCTCAACTGCTTACGTGAACTGTTGGAGTCTGATTTGTGCTGGGCCATGGTCATTTGTTGACGTTAGCTAACGGTTGCCTACATCCATGATAACAGCTTTTACATTGATTTCTATGTAGATGAATTTATTTCTATGTGTTTCTATGTATGATTTTAGACTGGCTCCCAAGCCTCTTCTGCTCCTTTACAGCAGCAACAGTGTGCAACACTTGCTACTTTTAGCTTAGAAATGCAGTCAGCTAATATAAAAAATGTCCAGTTGCCTGCACAAAACAGCCTCCAAAACAAACTTCATGTAAGTACACAAGCATGTGCAAATGTTCCATTGTTCAAATGTTCATTCAAGTGGATTATTATGATTATTAGTGGTTATTTTAATTCTTTTGATTTTTCTTGAGATCTGTCAACCTCAAATCAAACGGTAAACATGGTCAGGGAGAACAAAGAGAGTAAAGATTATTCTAAAACAGATATAAATGTAAGCAATCTCCACTTGATTTTACTAAGTCAACTTCTGAAGTATCTTGTTTATTTTCAGCTATGTGATAGTCACAGAATTTTCCAGATTCTGGTGGGTTGGCCTGATTGGATTAGGAACACTTTCAGTTGTTCGCTGTCTAGGAAGAGAAAACTGGACATCTAAATCACCAACAGGAGAGACTTTTGGATTCACGTAGCTGTAGGGAGAAAGTCAGCAGGTCTGAGAACAGGAAAAGAGAGAGGACCGCAGAGGATGTTCAACTAAAACCCTCAAAAAAGCTTAAAAAATGAACAGATATCGGGTGGGAGTGAGGGAGCTGTTTGACAGAGGGAGGACAGTAGAGGCAGCCTGAAGCCGAGAAAGGAACATTCTGTATCATCATGTATGCTTGAAGGACAGTGTTTTATTGTGGATGGGTTTGTGTGTGTCTTTCTTTGTCCTTGAGTTTGAGAGAAATTAGTGGAATTTGTCTTCATTTGCCCCCATTTCTAAATTTGTCAGGGTTTGTCACATGTCAGACTTCTGAAACATGTATTTGTTTAGCTAGCAACAAAACAGACAAGAGCGACATGGAAATGTTGGTTCTCAAGTCTCCATCATCATCATCAACATCCATTACAGTCATAGAACAAATTTGTTTTTTTACATCTTCTGATTGTTTGCAGATGGATCACAAGTTATTTTTGGGTTATTAATATATCATCCTTCCTATTGCCTCAGACATCAAATGTTGTAGTGTTAGTGTCTACTTGTTACATCCCACCACCTTATTAATCCATAAATGAAGTTATTTTCATTATAGCAGCAACATTCAAGATATATATACACATATAGACCTATAGGTCATACATTCATATAAATGCAGTGTATGACATAAAATACACACTATGTTCAAAGTAAGTTGTGTTGCTATGTGTGCTTGTAATTTATTTTTGGTGAAAGTGTCACAAACAGTGATGGCAGCCTGAGCAGATAAGAAACAGAAGACTTATTTTCACACAGAATGGGAAGATGATCTTTACTTCGTTTTGTCAAAGTGTGTATCCTCAGAAAATTACATAATCACCATAACGCAATTATTTAACATCATCGTGATGATAGTCTCCATTCACCTGCATAAAAACAGCTGGATGAAACTAACAGAAACAACATATTTTATCCTTATTTCCATATTGTTTTCCACCACTTCACTGGTGCTGTCTTAATGGCGTCATCTCGTTGCGCCCCATTCTTCTTCTGCTATGAGTTCAATGGCGACCTAGCGCTGCAGCAGTTTATTTTGAAAATTTTAGGAGTGGGCTTTGCATATTTCACTCATGTCACATCTGTCATGTCCCATTTTTTATTCACAAAAGACAAACAGAAATATAATGGAATTTAAATATTCCAAAATTCTATGTCAATAAGTGCCTCTTTGTCTTCTTCACAAGGTGTATGTGTATAATTAAACTATTATTAGACTTATGTGGTGGCTTAAAGTTAACAGAATAGACAATAGTATTGCAATAATTTCTACAGTAATTAATCGTCAACTCATATTTCATGACAACCCTAGGCTCAGGTATTTAGCATTCCTCACTGGCTTCTCAGCCATTCTGACGGAACCGAATTAAGAGTTGCAGAAACACAAAACCATAATTGACTTGATCAGCTCTGTGAATGCTTGTGAGCGCAAATTACCAACTGTCAACGAAACACCCAGACCTGCACTGTTGAATGCAAATGCATTCAGAACTTGAACTGGGGATAGAGGCTGTTGAGATGACTGAGACTCATGCAGAGGCTCATACGAGATGGGGGAGACTGTATACTATTAACTTAACACAGCTTTATTATGTCGGGCCACAGTAGGAAGTAGACTTTCTCCTTGTATGGCCATGACCGTATTATCTGGTTGTGTATTGTATCAAGCTTATGTAGTGATACAATACACAATATACAATATATTTCTACATAAAATAAACATGTATGAACAGGAGGAAAACAAGGAAAACTTTTAATCTCCATATGGGCACATGTTGTTTTCAACAACATTCATCTCTTATAAATCAAGCACGCCTACAGCTAAACTTCAACAGCTGGTGTATTTTGAAGGAAATGCTGTTTTTATCAACATGCTGTTAATTTACTTATTGACATTTGGCTCGTGTCTGTAAGATGTTTATTGACACCATATTTTGTTTACTTTAAATTCTTTAAAACTTCTCAGGCAGCCTCATTACCCATTAAATATCTGAGTGGCAGAGTCTGTTTAAGAAAGTTAGATAAAGTCATTATATAAACAAAAACGTGTAATTACTTTTATATTAACTCCTCCATTTTATTCTTACTTATCAGCAAATATTAAATGAACTATTTGTATGTTTTCCTGCTAATGATAAAAATGCACCAACATGGGCAAGTATCGAAATTGCAGCCAGATGCAGAACAAACTGCGTTTCTGTGGATGAATTTGCTCTCCAAGAACATTTAAAAGTTTTATCAGGAAAGAAATGGACAAGTTTCTGATGCAATCATCATGCAATATCACTCTAAATAAAACCGAAATAAATTACACTCCATGTTAAAGACATATCCTGAGCAGAAAGCAGAGGAAAGCAGCAGCTGCAACATTTGAAATGGAGGTAGGGAGAAAAGAACTAAAAATGTGTTAAGAGTGTAATTTAAATTCCTGCCTCTGGGTTGTGATAAACACATTGGTAGTAGGTAAACTGTATAAACAACTGTTCGTATTTAGATATGAAATAACAAAATAGTAATTAAAATCTGTATAACTCCAATTAACCAGCAAGCAAATGTTTCGCAACTAAAATCATTTTCTTTTTCAACTTCAACTCTGTAATTGTAGAAATGAGAAAATGAAAATCACTTAATATGAAGTCACAGAGAAATAAACCCCAAAGCACAACTCAATATTAAAGCCTACAACAAGCACCTAAAACGAACTGTGAAGAACACATACACATACAGTCACCTGATTCATAGAAACAGTACCAATACCGGGTCATGTTTATGTTGATGTTATAAATGTACTGCACGACACTTCGAAACACGTCAACACAACTAGGTTATGGTTAAGAAGAGGGTCAAAAAATAGAAAGCAACATGATGACTGTTGTTACGGCAGTCAGTGAGTCAGATTCAACGTAGTTTGTTTAATCATAAACTTGTGCCGTGTTGCAGCTGAGTCACATGACGGTTTTTATTGTTAAAGGAAAGAACAGAAGTGTTGGATTTCAGACAAGCTGCAGTTGTGTAAAGCACTAAAACGGGTCACGCCTCGGTTCAGACTACAGCCTCCGGTTTATTGTTTCCCATAGGCACAATTCATAATCCCCCATTTTTATCTCGATTTTAAGGAAGACTGAAATCAAAAACATTCTGAAAAAATGGGTGCTACATTGGTGTGCGGATTTTTCTTTGAACCTAGTTGGTGTTATTTTATCCAGGAACCAGCCTATTAAACTACTGGGATGTGCACGTCTTCTTCTTTAGGAAATGCATCTGAAATAAAAAAGAGAATTAATAATGAAAAGATACTGCCTTTTTGCTGCTCAAAGACTACTGGCAGCTTTTAAGGTTCAAGGTTACTTGCCTATTACTAAATTAATAAATTGAATCAATCAATCAGTACACGTTAAATTGATTGGATCTTACAGTAAAGCGCTTTAAAAATGTTCAGATTATGTGAACTGCTAATATTCTGTTTCCTAACTGTGTTCAGGCGGCACTACACCTATGAAGCACTCGTAAATCATATATGTAAGCCTTTTGAACTTCTCAGACATCTTTAGAGTGTGGAAAAGCAAAATAAATAATAATAATAATAATAATAATAATAATAATAATTAGCCTAAGCACAATCTTTGGGCAAATGAAAGTGAATGGTGTTGAACTATTGTCCTGATACATTTAGTGTATTGCATTGCATTGACTGTATTACACAATTTAGACTTGTTTAAAAGAAAAGTAACAACTATAAAGAAGTTAAGAAAGACATTTGGTAGCAACTTAGTTCATTCCATTAGTCCTCGGGAAGCCGATCTATACGTTTAACAGAATCCTCAGAGGAAGGCTGTGTTACTGTATCAAGCTGCTGCGAGCACCGGTATTGATCAGAAGGACACTGCTGTGCACGACAGCACTGTGGCAAAGTAATTACCTGTAGGCGTCCTGCTACAGGGAGCTGTGTGTATGTGGGAAGTGTCAGATGATACGTATACAGTACATGCATGTAACTGTAATTGAAAGTAGATGGCTCGCTTCAGCACCTTCCACCACCGAGAACTAAACTACATTAACGTCTTAGTCCCCAGCTTATTACAGGCTCTGGTAATTATCCAGCCAACAGGGGAGTGTGAGGACTCAAGGAGGAGAGAAGAGCAGTAAGTGGATACATACTGGTTAGTGAAAGCCATGATTAATGCCTTGTAGGTATAATCCTAATAATGAACAGCACAATCTCATTCATCTGAATGTCACACAGCAAACTTAAAACCCCATATGGCTATGCAAATATATTCTAACGACTTTATACAAACGGGATATATTTCACATCACGAGTATTGATTTACAGCTCAGTTGCCCCAATAACAAGACAATACATTTGTATACCAAGTTGTCACCGGGTTTTAATTTATGCAGATTATTCTTCAACAGAAATTAATACTAATATTAATATTTGTGCTAAACTAGTAAACGACATAAACTTGGAAATAATACACAACCGGACAATTTGGTTATAGTTATGGTCATACAAATGTCCACTTCCCATCGGGGCCTCTCATAATAAAACTGTACACGTTTAGTGTGTGAACTCAAGTGTTTATCTAATAGTATACAATCTCCTCTGCCTCATGTGTGAGCCTCTGAAAGAGTGAACGAGTCGCAGCCATCTTAACAGCCTCTATTCCCAGTGGCTCCAGATAAATGAGTTCCTACTGTAAATTGCACTGAGCTGTGCAAAACGACAGTACCAGCACCAAGTTTTTGTTTATTTATGCTCTGTGAGCGTGCGAGGGCAGAAATTACGCCAGGGAAATTCCAAATTCTTTCTATGAGGAGAAAAAAAAAAAAAAACATGACTAATGAGTGTAAAACTTTGGAGCACTTTCTTTCACTGCGAAGAAGAAGAAGAAGAGGGGAAAAAAAAGACGACACCGGGAGCTACACGTGTGCCTGCCCACCAGCAGCTAAGCATTTAGTTGAAACGTGTCAAACCATCGTCAGCAGCCATCAGAAGACAACGGTTTGATGCAGGTCTACATCAGAATGACAGGCAGCAGAGACATCTGTTCTAATGGCAAATGACACACACACACCCCCACACATACACACACGTAGTCCCTGTCGAGCGCCTCAAGTACCAGCCCTCATCAACACTTCTGATTTGTTGTTGTGTCAGCTCTCAGCCATGTTCCAGGCTGATTGGCCATGTAACCTTTTAGTTGATGTCTGACTGTCTTGTCAAATCTCTGCAACAAACACCACCCCACCCCACCCACACCCCATCAGCTCACACAACACTGACATTTGTCTGTCTTGTCATATCGGAGCACAGCGGTGTAAGAAATGATGGATGTTGGGTGTTACATAAAAAGAAAAGTGGGCTGGGATGTCTCGAGCAAAGCGACACAAACACAGCGAGCGGCGAGACTTTTGACGTCCTTAAATTGAAGCATTCCACAGACACAGCTGAAAACGGACTAAGACGTTCACTCCAAACTCCTAAATCCATTCCCAGCTGCAGACACCCTGCGTGAAGCGGTGGAGGATATACTGTGCATGTCTGCATTACTGCATTGTGGGAGCTTGCTGTAACAGGATTATTATCAACTCAAACTTGGCTCAGATTGCTGAACATGACATTAGATGAGCTCTCAATCTTTACTTTTTTGTCTTTGACACAAAAAACTCTTCATCAGGATGACAGACACAGTGTGGATTAGTGTGAAGCTGCTACTGCATGAAATTATTTGGAACGACATTTAGTTCGGAGCCGTTTCAGGACTGTATGTTTGGACGGTTTAGATTTGAGCTCCACCTTTTCATGTAGAAATTACAGACAGGTGAAAATTGAAAGGAAAAACCTGACCTGGTCCGTTTCAGGATGACAGTGTCCACATGATGGTACGATGCGTATGAAAATGATGTAAGTCATTGACACTGTTCAGAACTGGTGGAGTAGATGTGAGTAAACGTTGCTCAAATCAATGTTCTTTACTGTCTTAAATGATGGGGAACAAATGGATTTAAACATCAAGTAGCTGCTGCACCAAAGTAAGCATGCACCGGCATATGTCTTCAATTCAACAATAAACTACTGTACATGGTCCATTTATTAGGAAGAGCACAATAAAATGTCAGGGTGTTACTAGCTTAAGTTCAACTTTATTTCAAATGCAAGGCTCTAAAATACACTTTTAAATTTTTATTGAGCCCATAGCTCTTCACTGACTAACATTTTACACTGCCGAGTTGTAAATGAGGCTAACTCTGACCTGCGCCAAGTGCTGTTGGAGTTCGGGCCACAGTTGCAGCTTTAAAAGGGTGGAAAGTGGAAGTAACTGTACAGAGAAGGGATATACATGCACTGAATATGCATATAATATTGGTTTATCGGTTAGACTGTGAAAAATAAATGAGGACATTAGGCTTTCGGGCCAGTCTAATTGCTTTTATTTTTTTAATGATATGAACAAATTTGAACTTGATTATTATTTTGCAGTATGTATAAAAATATAACCTTTTGGAACCACATGCTTTTTTTCTACAAATCTGTTGAAACTCCCAGGCCAGGACTTTTGGTTTTGAGGACTTAATGTTTCATTATTATAACTATTATTATTAATATGTGATCTGTATGTGGAAACATTATGTGGATGATGGGTGGACAGTTACACTTCATTTTAAGTGTAACTGTTTAACTCCGTTCCGCCAAATTGTATCTTTTTTCATTCATTCATTATCTGTAACCGCTTAATCCTCTGGAGGGTCGCGGGGGGCTGGAGCCGATCCCAGCTGACATCGGGCGAAGGCGGGGTTCACCCTGGACAGGTCGCCAGTTCATCGCAGGGTTGACATATAGGACGAACAACCATTCACACTCACATTTACACCTATGGGCAATTTAGAGTGACCAATTAACCTGTTTAACCTGTTAAGGTTAAGGTGCATGTTTTTGGACTGTGGGTGGAAGCCGGAGAACCCATTCAAACTCCACACATAACGGTGTTCGAACCCAGGACCTCCTTGCTGTGAGGCGACAGTGCTAACCACTGCACCACCGCGCCGCCCTCATCTCTGTATCTCTGTATGCACATTAGACAGACAGACTAACATAACGTGTCCCTGGTTGAAGACGACAATGTGAGAGATTCTTTGAATTACCATGACAACATGTCATGTGGCATATGGAAGCTGAAGGTGTTGGCAGGCTTCTTTTTGTAGCCTAGGTTAACTTTACAAAGGTGACAAGACAAGGTAGAGTCTGAAAGATAATTAGAATCGTGGTGATTATTGGAAGCGAGAAAAAAAATCCATATCCATCACACTGAGTGATTGAAAGTCATGTCTCAATTTGCATCCCTTTGTACCTACGCCTGCTTTTTTAAGTACGTAAGTGCTTTCAAACTGGAAATTATGGCAAGATGCAGTGCACTGGGACACACACAGGCACATTAAAATCGTGTTTATTTCTGAAAAAAAAGAAAAAAGCACAAAATCAAGTGAGCAAACAAGCCAGCAGATACTTTGGCAGACGACAATTGCATTTGTGTTGGTGATAATTCACCTCCCCGTTGTAATTCACTGTAAGATGAATAAGAATAAAAAGACAAAGAATGTTGTGAACACACAGCAGCCCTGTTGAATTTGAGACACATATTGTGTAAGTACATATTGTGCTAATGGTATGCTAACGGAAGTATCTGAAATGAGACAAAATTTAACAAAAATATTACATGGTTCTTTTAACAGTTCTTTACATTAGCTCATTTCTACTAATGAACTACAACCAACATCAAAACAAAGTTGAGACATATGTTAAAATAAAACTAAAACTAAAAACAGTGATTAGTTAATTATCTTTGACCTGTATTACACTGAAAAGAATACATCACTTAATGTTTCACCTCCACTACCACTTCGTCATGCTGCCATTTTTATTCACAGCACTTGTTTATGGACTGAAGGTGTAATTCTGTCCCATTCTTCCAGCAATTAAGTCTGCACGTGTATAAAAGTATAGGGTCTTCGTTCACATTTTGTGTTTCAACAAACTGCCGATCCTCATCCTATCTTTGCTCCTGAAGGACTACACCTAAAATCTCCCCGTCACAACTACTTTTGGAATGCGTTGCAGCCTGAATGAAAAACTGATCAGACAAAACATTGCATATTTTGTGTTCATATTATCTGCAGTTAAATACAAGCTAAAGTACATTTTAATATCACTGCTTTTAATTTGCATTTGTTCCAAATTGTTCTGATTGGGGTTGCAGTATAAATCTAAATGAAATAAGCTGGTCCATGTTTAGAGTAGTGCAGTTCCGTGTGCCCCACAAGGAATGCTAACAAAAATACTTGAATTTACAATATACTGAAAGATAATTATGGACATGGATCAAATATTTGTAGGTGTGTTGATTTTGTTAAAGTACACTCTGGTCTCGATCACAAGGTCTGCACATGGTGTTTTATTTTGAAAACCAACTGGATGCTCTATGCCAGGGGTTCCTAACCACCAGGCCCCGGACCGGTACAGGCCATGGGTGGGCCAAACTTGGCCATGAAAACCCATTGGCAAAGATAAATGTTGGCCTGCCGCCTAATATATGAAAATGCAATACGACCATACGATATGACAACTACCGCCCGGTCCTTGCATTCAAAAAGGTTGTATTTTTTAGCATATTTTTCGTAAAGTGGAGCACCAAGCCATTTTGGGACACTTTTTGGTTGTGCATTGTGTAGAGTGACACAGACACAGAAACTTCATCTCTGTTGTATTGTTGAGGTCTTTGCCTTTAGGGCTAATTAGCCTTGTTAGCTACAGTTCAAGTGATAATACAAATCCCGGTGTGTTATAAATCACTTTTGTTGCAACATGAAATACCCTGTTTAGTATGAATATAGCATATGATGTTAGATTTTCGAATGGAAACAGGGAGATGATCTCTGGAGATAAACGATATTTCAGCCTTTTCAGGAACTCTAAAGCGCAGGAGGAGGTCTGGATGTGGAAGGAGACAAACAGCATAGCAGGAGCTTTCTCTCTCTCTCTCTCTCTCTTTCTCTCTCTCTCTCTCTCTCTCTCTTACTGTCTCTTCTTCAAACTTAAAAGAGAAGGAAGAGGGAGGGAGAGAGGAGAGAGAGTTTGTGGGATGAATAAGTTGAAAGGAAAGCCAGTGTGAGGATGGAGAAGCAAAGGAGAAGAACACAAACCCACAGAGGAAGAGCAGGAGACAGAGACAAAAATGGGCCTCAGGAGGGTTGTCTGCGAGTGACAGGCTGGTGCCACTACTTCGACTGTCTGGTGGGTAAACTGTCAAAACACTGACTGGTCCACCTGGCAACCTTCCCTTTTTTTTGCATCTTTTCTAAGTTTTATCCTTGCTCTTTGTTCCTTCCAACAGTGAACTGGCTTTCACACAGGGAAAATGGGGAAAAATGCAGAGAAATTGAATTTTCATATTTGCTTTTTTTCACAGCCATTGCATCCACAAGGACTAATTCAGCTACGTTTGCTCATGTGCCATGGTAGGACAGTTAACATGTTTGTTTTTGAAGTTTGATATCCAGGGTATTTTCATAAAAAAAAAAGGTTAACATTTAATCAGGCTTTTGATCACGGATTTAGGAAGCCTCGTAGTCTCGCACAAACACACTATGTGACAGCGACTGTTGTGCAGGCTTGCAATCGTGTGAACAGGTGACAAATGAAAGCAAAAACCAACGGAAAGCGTGTTAGTAAGGTGCTGGTCCACCACGTGCCTCCAAAACAGCTTCAGTACTCCATGGCATTGATTCTGCAGACTTTCAACTCTACTGGAAAGATGAACACCATTCTGACAAAACACATTCCCTCATTTGGTGTTTTGGTGATGGTTGTGGAGAGCATTATCTAACATCTCACTCCAACATCTCCCGTATGTGTTGAATTGAGTTGTAATCTGGTGACTGTGAAGGCCATATACTGTATGATCCGTAGCCATTACTGCATGGTTATTATAGTAACTCTAATGACATTAGTCTTATGACACACCAGTTGGTATATACCGGATCATATTGTATTCTGATTTGGTAGACTTAGGTTGTAGCAGCACTCACCAGTCTGTCACCAAAGCAACAGTTTGGGTGTTGGTGAATGTGTCTCACAGTGACAAAAGATTTTGCCAAGTTTCTCTCACAACTGTCAACTCACATTTCAGACACCTCAAAATCACACAGTACAAAGAAGCCTTAAGCAGTGAGGAGGAGGTAAACTTGTCCCAGACACTGTAATATGCATCAACACTGGAAACGATGGGCCTGTTGAAGACGTAATAGTTTTTTTATTTACGATCATTGTACATTTTTCACTGTTTTTTTCATGGGTCTACAGGGCAGCACTGCTTGATGTTTTTTAAAGATCCCCTCCAGGCATGTTATAAGACATCCAAAAAATACTCTGTACTAAATAATAATTTGATTGTACACAAAAATTACCCCATTAAAAACTGAAAAACTTCTCCTGCAGAATCTCGGAATATGCAAGTGCTGTCCATTTCAAAAGTTTAACTGTTCAACTGTGTCCTGCTCTCCTAAAAGTCAGTTTTCAGTGTACGAGCAGTGATGGCTTCAGGTTTTCCACAATGCACTTGTAAAACCTGCATAACAGATCGCAGTGGGCTCCAAAATATCTGTGCTGTCACAAATTCTGCTTGTAATTCTGCTTAGTCTGGCTCGTACACAGAATATATGTGACTTCTTCCACGGTGCAGGGGCAGGATTGGATCTCCTTCCTTCTTATCTGTGTGCTACCATTTTGAAAGTCCCCTTCACTGTGTGAAAGAACAACCACCTCAGAGCTGCAACCACAGGCTAAAGTTTTGACAAAGATACATGTCTTTTTATGTGGCATTTTCTTTTGTAGGAATTTAGACATTTTAGTACCTCAGCACACTTCCTCATGCACCCAAGACAAGCATGATTTGTTTAAAGCTCGCAAGCTTTGTGTGGAGGGAGACTTATCTTACTATTTTTTACATCATTTCCATTAGCCCCGCAACGCTGTTGTTGTTGCTCTCACTGCTGTATTTCATAGCTCACAGCTAATTTTCAGCTCTTTTTCAGGTCAGGCACATTATGCATATGTACACATTTTGTAGGCGGTGCAGGGTGAGGGAAAATCCAGCAGGTTGTAAAAGAACTTTAGACTCCAACTTGTTCTGAATATGACCAATTAACATGTGAAAAAGATTTCTCTTTTTCTCTTTCTCAGCAATGCATAATGTTCACAGTGATTAGGTCATAATACTCCAAACAGAGCTTTAAAGGCTCAGTTTGTAAGATGGAGGTTGGACCTAACTGCTGAAATGCAATATAACATTCATAATTATATTTCCATTAGTGTATAAGTATATGAATTGCTGCGTTTTTCTTACTTTAGAAAGAGCTACTTATATCTATAGAGGGAGCAGGTGGCATCCAGCATTAAGGTGCATTACTGTCACCTTTATGTTTGAGTGTTGACCAGAGTTATTATCCCTTTAACTGAAATGTCTATAATGTACAAATCAAAAACTCGCTTTCACATTTTTCACTGCTAGATGCCACAAACGTGTAAATTTATCGAACATCTAGACAAGAAGAAGACTGACTTAAACATCCATAATGTATTTTCTACCGCTTGCTGTCTCTCAATCAAAACAATAGCAGATGGTGTCATTTGCTGCACATTACAGATCCACCACTTCTGGAAGTATTTTTCACAATAAAAGCCCTGAACATCAACATTGCCTGACTGAACTTGCTGACTCAGAGCATTTCAATAAAAGCTTATAGTTTTATGCAGATCATCTTTAATGATGTATATTCACATGGGGTATAACACCATTGACAGGTAACTAAATGAAATGTATCATTACACTTAATAAATTATGTACTTCTCTGAATTTCCTTGGAAAAATTTAGTACACAAGTGAACAAAATATAGAACAGAGGCCTAGTAGTTTTTATATATTTTAATCCAGGAATGTTGCATAATGTGGGTTTAAGACAGCTCAGACTGAGTTTCGTGACTGATATGAGAAAATCCTACCTTTATCCCATGGCCTCATTCATTTCTTAGCTGCAGGTCAGAGAACAGGTCATTGTGTCCTGTTCTCTGCACACAGTGCCTTGCAATCTGTGCTACTCTGAAGATCTGCAGACAATATGTCTGCAACCCAAGGTTTGCAGACTGTTGCCCACAGAGTCTTCTATCTTTGTTAGATTATGCATACGTACGTTGGAGCAACACACTCACTCCATCCTCCATTTCTGAATTTAGACTATATAAAGTCGATACGAAAGGAAGTGCCTTTAGAACTAGATTATTCAATCTCCTGTGTTGAGCAGTCTTTTCTCACGAGCTAATCCATCCAGAGAGTCTTCTGAGTTTCCTCACAGAAAATGACCTATCAATGACCATCTCAGACCAAACGATCCAGATGATGGGAGCATGCCTCAACTAGCAAAGCTCTCATGATTTTATTCAAACAGTAGACTGTAGTCTGCAACAGTGAAATCATTTGAGAAGTTGTTTGGTGTTTTGCCAGTATTAGTCTGATAGCTGTCTGTCTGATATCTCCAAATGAAGTGAACTGAAGGGGAAGACACCCCCTGGGCTTTGATCTGACTGCTGTAACCCAGTAGATGTCAAAACACCTTTATATTATCTGACAAAGTGGCTTCATGTCTTCATGTGATAGAACAGAAATTGCATTGATAGCGTACATGGAGTTGTTGGCTTGCTCTGTTTGTATGAAAGATGTGATGAGCCCAGAGCCATCATTACTGAATGACAGCTGTCATCAACTGAATGAATGATCAGACTAGAGTGCAGCATTGAAGTACAGAAGAACTGCAATAAGGCAGTTAAAGCAGTATCAGGCTAAGCTGATGTATTGGACAAATGAAGGCCTGTCGTTGGAAATGTAAAGACGTTCAAATGTCCCTACAAACATTTACACATATCTATGTTCAGTTTTATACATGAATGAGTGAAAAACTGTATGTGCGAGAGTCTGTGTGCATTTGTTAGATTATCCAAATGTGTGTGTGTCACACTGACTGATAGTCATTCCCTTCCAGCCCAGTGTGCGTTGCCCTGGGAGACTCAGCGATAAACACACAGTCACCCTTCGCCCATGAATCTCTGCCAGCCGCCTCATCTACCACTCCCCACCCACAGTCACACAAACACACTGTTAGGACGCTGCAAATTTTAACAGCAGCCATGCTACAGTAGCTCCACATATCTTGTCCCTGACCAGTGTAATGCTCCACCCAGCTAGAGCTTCTCCCTCGAAGGCCCAGGGTTATGACTCCAGAATTAAACATTAGTGTTGTATTTACAGCAGTATCAAACACAAGTGGAGGTCCACAGTGCCAGCTCTTAATCCTGACAAGCCATTTAGATTACATCAGTCAGGACAGTCATAAAGTGTGTCGGAATACTAGGTTTAACATCTATAAATAATGATTTATTTGAATAAAAATTCAGAGTGAAATCAGCAATGAATATCAAGCTTCATATTGGTGAACTTACTCCGTATACAATGCACCAAGAAGTGATATGAACATCTGTAAATTAGTGGGTAGCTTAATCAACCTTATTTAACAATAGATGCTAGATGGATTGGAGACAATCTTGAAGTGCCTTATGTTGTGTTGCCTCGCGTTACTCACACAAGTATGGACACTGGGGTGGGTTTGGAGTATTTCACAACAAGTGAATATTTGCGCTTAACAGCTAATGGGAGCTAATGCTAAAGCAATTGCTGCTAGTGGTAACTTGGTGCGTAGTAAAGTAGGAACCAATAGCTGGAATCAAGTAACAGTAGCAAAACTTTATGAACGTTAGCTAAAATGTTATGCATGTTCGTTCATGCTGAGTTGTTCTGTTTGTCCCATTACGTGTACAGTTGAGACTCACATGTTCTGTTTTATTTAACATTATTTTAAAGTAGTGAAGTTGTAACACAGTGAGGGGAGTAGGTTGCTGGGTAGATGACGACCCTGCTTTAGGACAGAGATGTGTGTGCTTGGGTTATTCTCTAAGCGTCTAAGCATTTCAGATTTGTGTTGCCGCAAAGTAAACTGCAATCCTGATTATCTTTTACAATAGTGTCATGCAAAAATGTTTTTCACTGAAGTTGAACATGTTCAGATGCATGTTTGCACATCTTCTATTTGTCTATTGTCTATTTGCAACTTGCACTTACTTTATCGGTAATTATGTAGTGTAAAAAATCCACATTGCTTTTGGTCTGAACACAGCATTAGTCTGTGGTTATTCATACATTCATGTGGGGCATCACAGTCAACAGTTGTCTATTTAAAGGCCAGATGTTACCATTATCATTCCCTAACAATAGTGCATTAGGGCATTATATCCTGTGGGACCACAGTTAAAGCTGCACTTGTAATTACAACATTGTTTTGGTGCTTCGTCCTCAGTATTCTTGTTCTCTTTGTTTCATCACCTATCGTCTTAGTTCCTGATGTGTGCGATACAGACCACATTACTTGCATCTGAGAAGAGACGAATACCTGGTGTTACTGTAGTTTCAATATGAACTCCAAAGAAATAGCATAACATCTTGGCTTTTAAAGATTTAAGACCTTCATTGCTATCAGTCTCTGCAATGCCTGCAGCTAGAATGACTTCAAATAGGTATTTGCATATCAGTGCGTGCATGCATGTATGAGCAGGTTTCATCAGAACTCCTAATGTTTTTATTGACCCTGGGGGGGTGACGCACTGACTTCAAACAGAGCCAGGTGTGCAGTGACTACAGTGCATCAGCGGGAGGCTCTGTGGAGGGGAAATTATTACATGTGATGTGAAGCAAAAACATACTCCTTGCATCCATATCATACAAACAAGATCTAGCCCACACACACTCACAACAACGAGTGATGTGTTCTCTGTTTCACCATTTCCATCTGCCAACCCTCTCTGCCTGTCAGAATCAATAAAAAAGAGTTAATGAGCAAGAGTAATTGTACCAAAGTGGAAGGAAATGTGCTAATTTCTGAATCGTTTGCATTAAGTAAAGACATTGCATGAGTAATGGCTCCTGAAAAGACACATGCTAAAGAAAGCTGTATTTCAACAAGACATGTGCAAGCAGATGGCAGTATAAAGTGTGAACTTTGCTTTTTTTTCAAGTAACTATATACATATATATATATAATATTTTTTTGATTTCCACTTTATTGTATTTTAACATATAACAGATATTATGTATATTTAATGATGTTTGTGGTTACATTTAGACACTGACATCACTTGGTTAGAGAAAAATACCAGGGCTTCATTTAATACAGAAAAATTCAACAAAGATGTGATAAAAATTGTCTCATATGTTTATGAAACACGTTTGGCGTATGGTCATTTTCATGCAAAGCACGGCATTTATCAAAGGGTATGGTCAAGGTGTGCGAGTCAGCATGGGAAGGCAGTGTAGGAGAGTAAATCTGGCTCATATGCAGCCACATACTGATCACATGAAAAATTAATTGGTGGGTTTATATATATCAAACACACCTGTATGTGTTAACAATAATCAAGCAGCTGAAATTACTTGGCGGCGTTTAACATGACTGTGTTAGTCTGTGTGGTTGGTGTTTTCAGGAAGTTAACAGTATCATGGCAAGCTTCACCTCTCACTTTTCCCAGCTCCGTCTTCTTATCCAAATACAGGCACTAATGTTTAAAAAAAAATCAAGATGGCAATGGTCAAAATGCCAAACTCGAGGCTTCAGAACGGCAGTTCATAAACCAATGGGTGACGTCACTAAGGCTCGGTCCACTATGTATATATAGTCTATACCAATATAATTCTAAGTAACAATAGATAATTAATAGTAATAGATTATGCAGTATAATTAGAAATTACAGCTCTAAATATACAGTGTAATGCATGTTGTTTACAATGACCTCAAATGTAGTATGGAGCAAAATGTGATACTCCTACATCTGCCATTTAGTTTCAAGCTAAATAAACAGTCAGTGATATTGACTCAAACTCACTCATCCAAACTAAATATGTTATATAAAGACAAAGTTTTATGAAATCTAATATTTTTGCATGTTGTTTGTATTGAGAAAAACAAAGTTTCCACAGCCACTGGGTGAAAAAATACAGTTTCTTTCAAAGTTTGAATGAAACTATTCTTAATGTCAAAGACCAAAATGAGAAGTGGATGCGAAGCGGATTTCAGTTCAAAAATAGCAATACTACAAATGTGTTTAATCACCTTTACAATGGAAGTATGTGTCTACATTTTTCAATCCATTCTAAATGCTAAACTCATTATGTTTAGCAGGTTATAACATTAGAAAAGGATTTTTAACATTAATAAATGTCACACTACTTACAACCCTTTATTGAGTGTAATCTGCAGGCCACAGCATGGGTGTAACATCAGCCATCATGTTTCTTCTGGAGGCTCTGTGATATTTTACTGCAGTATGAGTATGCATGGGTACATACTGTATGTGTGTATGTAACAATGTATTTACTGTGTGACAAAGAGCACAAGATAAACCTTTACCTAAGGATCAATGATGATGCAGAGGGAGGATTACAACTTGAAGCTCGTGATACAAAGCCACACATACACAGCAGCAGATAGAGCCAAGAGGATGCTGAGGCATATGAAAGATCAGGTAAGAATGATGTAAACTGAAAAAAAGCCAATCTTCTTTCCGATAGTTCTTCTCTTTCTTATCTGAGGCAAACACACTGTTCTGAATATGTTGACATTATGAATACGTCACATCTTGGATGTGAAGCAGGATATGAAAAAAAAAAGAAAGTGATCATTTATTCACATCTTTTTAAGTCAGTTTTGGTCTTAAAATAGTCTACATTTAGACCTTTTTAACTCATTTGGATATGGTTCATCCTATGTAAATGTATTTTTTTCCTGTCCTATAGCCTTTATAGAATTTATTGCCATAAATCAATTCATTTATATGTTAAAATAAAACAGTATGTTTGAACAATTACACCTCCTTGAGCAATTCATTTTACAACAGGTTACTTGTTTTTTCTATATAGAATTTCAAGCACCACAGAAATGCATTTCCCCACAGTCATATGTGCCATATACTGAGGACAATATTGTATACAGTGTATTGTTTACAGTCCATGTCAAGGTCTGGTACCCAGAATGCATCTCACTTTAGCAACTTGACTGTCCAAACACATACCACACATAAATTATGATGGTGGTTCCCTGCAGAGAAGGTGTGAACAGTTGAAATGTCACTGAGTTTCACATCAGCTGCTGGCCTGCTGTTACACTGTGGTTGAATGGCAGTGTGAAGGGATGCATAAAGTGTGTGTTTTACCGTAAGATCACTGCTGTATGTGATTCAGCCTTTGGCAGCTGCTAATGTGAACATGATATTTGTCACATGATGTGTCGTTTACAGTGTCAATTGGATTTCTTAAATGAAGATATATTTGTCTTTTTTGTCAAATTATGTTTTGGCTTCCTTTCACACCATTTGCCAAGGATGACGGCTCAAAATTGAAGCCGCTGCAAAACTATCTAGAAGTGTAATACCACTGATGGCCATTAAATGTTGGCTCCAAAAAGGCCTGACAAAGATAAACTTCTCTCAAGAAATACTAAGGGACGAATCAGTTTCAGAATCTGAGTCTCTAGTGTTTCAGGTGTTATAATGTTGTGTGTCACTGAAAATATCTGGGATTTCAGAGAAACATTAGTGCTGATGTTCTGTTTGGTGTCATAGTTGGCTGTGTCTCACAGTGTCTACCGTTACCAAAAGAGACGCAGCAGCGTTAACTTCATTAACACCAGATCAGTCAGAATCTGACGTCTGCAGCTGTTATGCTCCAGGATTGTGGGATAAGAAGGATATATGGATATGTAATAAAGCAGTCTGATCATCAGCACTTTTCCATATTTAAGTCCACAAAACTCAGAGATAATGCGCAAACCATCCTGACCCCTCCAATATCTAATGGAAGATTCCATGCTTGATATCATTAAACATTCATTTAATTTCATTCAAGCCTCACAAATTTGAAAATTTGGAGGAAGAGAGAGATACAGAGAGACACAGCAACACAAACGTGAGTAGTTAACACCAGCTTTCCTCAGGTGTTAATTGCACCAGCTGAACTGTGTGTGGCAATTTGCACTGGTCTTTTGTGAATTAGATGTTTTTTTCAACAAGGTTATTTGCATAGAAAGGGGCCGATTTTGCATCAAATGTATGAATATTCTCTAATTTACATCCATGCAAATAAGACTCATTATAGTCTCATTCATTTTATCTGGACCCTTTCATCTTTAAATTAGTCTTCAGTTATTAAGATTTTAGGGCTATAGATGACTGTGATGTCTGGCTTTGATTGACAGCTCTGTTTCTAGAATATAATAGATTTTCTTCTTGGCAGACTGCTCTATTGGAATTGCGGTTAATATTTTACATGAACAAGACCATCAAATGATTTTGTTATGCAGATGTGAAGTATACCATGTCAGTAAGCTAGTGTTTAGTGCTAGCTCATCCATCACCCCTCATGCTCCTCCAGCTCCACCCTGCTGTCCAAATATTATCATTCATGGCTTCAAAAAGCCAAGATGGTGACAGCCTAAATGCAAACTCCTGGCTTTAAAATGGCAGTTCAAAAACCAGTGGGTGATGTCATGGTCATGGTGGCTCCTTCCACTTCTTTAAAAAGTTTATGTACTCCACTTGATCTAACTGTTTGCCCTAAACCATATTCAAAGACACTCCTTCATGTACTTTGGAGTAAAACTACAGATTTACGCTGGAATATGCACACAGTGAGCAAACAATGCATATATGGAGGGTCAGATTTATATACAAGAAAGTGCTGTAAAAATTAACAGTACATTTTGCTTGTACTCGTCTGTATAAATAAACCCAATTTATGAAGGCAACACCTAATTATGTATTCAGCTCAAAACAGCATGCTCACATGAGATGTCAAAATGCTGTTTGATGCTCTAATAAATATACTCATTAATGAGTCGACAACATTGCAAAATGTTTGCAAAGGCAGCAATTAAATGTGAGCAAAATTATTTCTGCATTTATTGCTTGTAAGATTATAATAATGGCTTTGGTTTGTAAAATTAATGCAGTATGTAAAAAGAGACGTGACAACATCAAAAAACATCATGCAAACAAACAAAACTTCTAAGAATACATATAGATAACTCCAATGTGGACGGATTGCGTTGTATGTAACCTACATCATAAAGCAGGCTTGTAAAGCATTAATAGTTGTGTTATTTTTCACCTAGTGCAGACTTGAACTAGACTGCACTCAAGAGATGCTGACCAATGCCTGGTACCTGTTTAGAATATCTAAGTCAATTTCCCTTTATATGGGATTTTTTTTAGATATAATTCTAAAAAAAATCAAAAAATTTAAGTCAACGGTCAAAAGATACGATTGGCGACCACAATCTTTTCCTAGTCCTAACAAGCCTAAACATAACAAAACCTTAGTCATGACGTTGTCACAGCCATAATGCATCATTTATGTAGTATTTTTAATGCTATGGTATTTTGTGTTGAGCGTGATCGACCAAACTGTCGTTTAGGTGTGATTATTAATTCTTTACAGTGCAGCTGTGAATATACATATAACACAATAGTGTTATGCCTGTTATTTTATTTTATTTCTTTTTTATTACAGCATACTGAAGGTAGGTCTATGAACATCTATGTCTATGTCTACAACGTCTATTATTAACGTCTATGAGCTAGCAAAAACAGCACTCTGTATCATTTGAAAAACATTTCCATAGTGAGGCCATTTCTCTCTCAACACAGAGATACTGATACATAACTAGCAGTCTAGACTATTGCAATGTTCTCCTTTCTGGTCTGCTGAAAAAGATTAATAAATCAGTTGCAATTCATTCAAAACTCACCTGTAGTATTGTGCTGACAGACCAAAAAGAGAGCACGCTCTTTTAAAGTCTTTATTTGTTTATAAGGTACTAGCTCTTTGGCAGCTTTTAGTTTCTGAAACAGGACACCCCTCCGATCATCTGGTTTCTCTCTTTCCAAAAACCAAAAGAAAAACATTTGGTGATGCTGCTTTCAGCCATTATGTAGCAAGCCACTGGAACAGAACAGCTTTCAGAGGACCTGGGAAGAACTGAAAATATCTACTACTCAGTCTGGTTTTAATGTAGTGCTTTATAACTTTATGGGTTTTTATCATCATTATTGTTTATTTTGTTTGTTTTTTTTATGGAAATTGTACTGTTGATCACTATTATTAACGCCCTTATACTTTACTGGCTCTTTATTGCTTTACTAAATGGATCTATTGCTTGTATTATCTTTTATTTACATTTTGTCAATCCTTGTGAAGCACTTTGGCTTGCATAAATTTGTGTGAAAGGAGGCATATAAATAAAGATTTGATCAGTTGGTTGGCTGGGTGATGTCTAGTGTGCTGCAAACCCAAGAGCAAATTTAAATCTGTAGGGCTTATAACTTTGGCAAGACATTTTGTAACAATGTTTATAACAGGAGTTTATAACTAGGCACGAACTACTACAGACATGGAGAGAAGGTATAAGTGAAAGTGAATAATGTTGAAGAAGGGGGAACGTGTGTAGTGTCAGACTAGAATAAAAGGAAGTGGGAAACTCATTAGATAAATTAGGAAGAGGATACTAATCAAAGAGATAAAAAAGGGGAATAGAAACAAAACAAGAAGCAGAGCAAGAAGGGAGACAGTAAATAGACTGAGGGATGTATTAGAGGTGTGATTCAACACATTCAAAGCCATCCCACTGCGATGGCTCTGAAGGGTTAGTAATCAATGCCAACACAGGGGTCTGGGCCAATTAATACACAGCTAGAGATCTACCATGGCTTGGTAAAGGGAGTGGGGGGGGGGGTGATTGATTTTGTTTAAACAATACAGCAGACTGTGTCACTGAACAAGAAAACGGCTATGTTGAATTACTGATATTCATCTTAAATAGTCTTCCCTAATTTGAACAATCACACATTTATCCAGGACATAGAAGAACTGGTGTGATGTTGTTGTAACAAAGAAATATAGGCTTGTTGACTTGTTGCTTAAAGCTACATGTTGAGTTCTGGACAAACTATTTATCAGTCTATGCAGTGGTTCCCAACCAACAGGTTATCTAACATTTAACAGATTAGATAAAGCACACACTGATATGTTGATCTGCAGTGCATTTCTGGCAGCAGCAGCTTGCAATGACAATTCATTTCATTTGTTAAAATTTCGTACTTCGTACGTAAACTTCACAATGGTATGGTTTGACCAAACAAGAAAGGTCAAAGATTCAAGTCGTGCAGAAGTCTTATTTCTCCTCAGAATACTTGAATTACAATTTGCTTTTTACCCAATGATGTCAAATGCACTGAAAGTTGAAGATGAATGCCTCTACAACACATACAAGTATGTAAGTGTTTCTCCTTCTACGGACTCAGTAGTAATGTCTTACGTTTATGGACCACAGAGACCTGTGTGATGCTGAGACCTGAGTCAGATCCACTTCACAGGAGCTCAAGTCACACATGCACCAGAACTGTACAGTGACCTACAGCCGCACGAAGTCAGAATCCTAGATTATCTTTGATGTGATCTGACAAAACATCCCCTACTGGCCTCCACGCTCCACATGCATCACATCAAAACTCGCTTCAAAATTCATGAATGGAAATCCGAGTGGAAAAAAACACTGCATAGAACATATTCTTCAGTGTCACACTCCTGTTTCAGTTAATTTCTATGAAGATAAGGCTAGTGTGAAATGTAGTGTTCAGATATATTTGTTAGTCTAGTAGCAATTCTGTTTTTGACTGTTGTGTTTCAGATTTCAGATTTTGACTAGTTGGTGCACAGCAAGCACAGCACAAGGTAAATTATTTCATTTTTTGATTTAAGGGAGCAAAGTAACTGCCAGATTTGTGGGTCCCATTTGCCCACTTTATGGGAAACACAACAAGCCGCCGATGTTCTATTTCACATAGGACTTCTTGATCACCAAAGACAGTATGTTCTGGCTACAGCTCTGCACATTTGTGGTCCTCCCTATTTTTTAGCAGCTCTAGATGTGTACCAATGGGTTGAGTAGGCTGGACCTTCACCATTCTGCTTTTTCTGTGTCCCACCTGGTGTTCAAATGTCAGTTATGTATCAGGGAAACACAGAACCCTAACTCAAAAGCAAAGAAACTAGATCAATTCCACTCACTAGCTTGTTCTGTATCTTCTTGCCTTTTAAGAGTCGTCCTTGATCTACACCTTCGATATGCAGCTACATTGCATTTTGCAGTATTTAATGGGGTCA
>JAPQRN010000019.1:10775335-10858260 GCA_037367275.1 Coranthus polyacanthus | reverse complement strand
AAACTTAAAACATTAACATGGAAGATTTGCGCTGGAGCTGGTCATTTTTGGCAACTGCATTTCTAAACTAATGGTGTCTGTTGCAGCTGTAGAAGAGCAGAGAGGCAGTGTGTAAGGATTTTTGCAGAAAGACAAACCTGAGTTTTCTAAGTTAGTGTCATCAGTTATCATGGAGACAACAGAGACCATTATTAGCTTAGTCACTGAGTTAGCCAACACCAACCAAACGACCGGCTCCCAGCACTACATAGAGTATAAGCAAACCTTTAAGAATGGGTTTTCTTACATTTTTTAATATGTCAAAGGCCTTGAAGGCTTTTCACTTGTCTACAAATATAATATAATAGTAGACCTATACAACACCTGGGTGTAAATACCTGGGTTGGCTATGGACATATGGGTGCAAATAGCATCTGCCTTAACACACTACATCTTAGTGAAGCAGTACAAACATACACACACAGGCATTTACCTTCTTCAGGATGCAAAAGTTCATCCTAACATTCCAAATGGTGTTGATATTGAGCTCAACAAGCAATATTGCTCTCTTTGAAGCCCTTGATAAAAACAGTAATTTGAGCACAAATTACACGGGCACTGGTCTACCACTGTGTTCATCAGTTAATTGGATCCAAACTAACATGTTAAAACACCAAAGTCACAGTTACTCACACAATAACACACACCAACTAACACATTGAAGCAGCAGTCGACCAGCTGTGTTCTCCAAATTAAAATCACTGTTTTTATCAGGGGAGTCTCATGGCTTTGATGATACCATGATGTTAAAAGTCCCCATGTCCAAAATATTGATGTATTTCTAATATGTTATTTCCATGTCTTTACTGTCCAGTTGGCTGCGGTGGCTTTTCACTGTATAATCAACAGCCTGTTTGGAATCGACCCGAACCTTTCTTTTCAGTCAGCCAAGATTAATTTATCAATTCGTCCCCTCTACTGTACGCCACTGACTTGTTATTATGCTGCCACAGTCTCATTTACTGTTTGTTCTCTTGTCACATTGTATCTGTAAAAAATAATTGCTCCGAGCTCTTTTAGAATTTTTAAACTACATGTTTACTTTGAAAAATAATATATCAAAAGCATAAGCAGACATCTGATTACTTTCTAATGTGGCAGTGTCAGGATAACTTATAATTAGTAGGTCACCTTAATATTAAAGCAGATTAATGTTGATATTCTCTGCTGTGATGAGTTGCAAAGTTAGATGAATAACTTCCACAAATGTTTCCCCATTCATGTTGGACATTTACATTTTTACTTTAAACAATATGACAGGGAGAAGGACATATTTAGCAGTCATAGTGGATTCTATTAAGACCAGTTATGATTAGTAGTAGTAGTATTTATATTTTAGCTTTCATTTTGGCATGGTGGACAGCACAGAGTACTATATTTTTACTATATAGTTCCTATATTTGGTCGCCTGTTCTCCTTGTGTAATTACTCTTGTATAACCTCAACCCTGTAATGAATAATCAAGCTACCTACATCTTTTCTTTTTATGCGGCTGCAATTCACAGAAATGCAGTCAAATCACAGAGGACAATAATGAATAAGTGTTTTCCGCTGCATGCACCACTGACAGTGGCCATTGCTTAACCTCGAACTGGTCAAAAAGTTCAGTCTGTGATTGACTGGATTTATTGTACAAAGTCTCTGCATTGCATTCGATCCATCATTGGGAGAGCAAAGTGCTACCCTTCATGGCAAAAAAAAAAAAAGAGTCTAATCTAACCTGTAACATATTCATAAATGTCGTATACAACATTGTGGACCTCACAGATGTTTATTATTTGTGCTGTGCAAGTGCCCCATACATCAGTAATCTAACATTATCTATTAGATAATAATAAGGCACCTAAAATACATATAGATGCTCCCACTAGTATACAGTCTCATCACAGTCAAAGAGAGGGAGAACGTTTCCCTGCAGAATTTTCACGTAGGAGCAACAGCTTCTAACACTGGGTTACATTTAAATAATAGCTTTGACATGGCTACGACTAAAATGATGGCACCTGTCAAAGTAAACCTTTGTCAACAACAAGTCATTTCCCCTGAGGTACATCTTTGGTCTGGATCAGGCGAAGGATGTTTATCTTATAACCACATTCACATCTTGTTTCACAAATCAAATGTGGACATTTTCTGACATCAAAATGCAAAGTGGCTTGATACAATCAGCCCTTCTGAAGTTTACCATTCACCTTGCACAATTTTTAAGCATGTTAATACCTAGAGAGATAAATGAATAAACCAAAATGGCATTCTCCCAATAAACAGCAGTTTAGATCTAAAGGATTAAGAAGATAAGAAAATGCCATTCTTTGGCAAACAGCGGATGCTTGCAGAGATACTGGTCTCACATCCCTCAAGCCAAATTCAATGACGTCTTAGATCAAACTAAACACTCTATGTGCTGCCAGCTTGTCAAACGTTGACCCTGCTGCCATTAATGGTGCAGCTATATTTGTATCAAAGAATCCCATTCAGACATCGGTAAAGGCTTTTAGATCTAATATAATATGAGACATTTATGAAGGAATGCTTTTACTCAAATCAATAGCAGACTTTGAAGGAAATGTATTTTGCTCTTGAAATAAATTAAGTCCATGGGATTGCTAAACTTATTAGCTTCAAAATCATTCTCACTGACAGTGACCAAAACTGCATCTGGTTTGTAAGAACAACAACAACAAATCATCCTGGCATCCTGTGTTACTACAGCTACTACTGTGCTACAAACAAGTTAACATTAAAATAGGTTGCATTACATGTACATTGGTAATTTAGAGTTAATCCGTAAAAGCATATGTTCAATTGGAAAATCAATCAAAGGCCTCAACTGAAGCCCTGGCATCCAGCTGCTTCTCCTTCAGCCCGACCTGTGGCATATGCACTTGATTTCTCAATTTCTCAGTTTCCTATGTTGATGATGAATAAAATGATGAATAAGATACATAATAAACAAAAATAGCCAGTTTGTTTCTGATGTAAGTATGATACAAAAAATGTTCCAAAATAAACTCAAGATACTAGTGCAGTAAAAACCAGGTTTGAAGGTAGAAATGTTACTTATTATTCATGAAGGAGAGTTCATTATTAGTAACTCACCTGAAAACCTGAAGATGCACCTGTTTCCTCATCAGTCTTTTCTCCTTCTCTAACCTGCTGCTGTGTTTTCTGCAGACTACATAATTCTTTAATAGTGACATCTTCATATTTATAAATTGAAATCCATCTCACAGTATCCACCCAGATGCAAGGGTTGCTAGTTAACGCCACAGACTGAAAAGTGATCAAAGCCTCTGTGACACACCCACTGGTTTGTGGACTGTCATTTTGAATCTTTGAGTTTGGCATTTTGGCCATCACCATGGTCATGTTAAACATCAGTAAGTTGTTTCAGCTACTTGATAAATGCAAGTACTACAAACTACGCTAGCTGGTCTGTTTAGCAGGCTAGCCGACAGACCATATAATCCTATACAAATTTATGCCAACATTAGCTAATGCAGGGTACACTAAAATAGTGGGTACTGTAATTAACTACCAGTAAACTTCACGACAGAATCCTCTGGTGGTCTCATTAGTGTCAGTATGAAAAGTGCAAATTAAGAAAAAGGAATGCTGTGATATTAAAATGTGCATGGCCCGTACAGTGGTCATGGATGATGAGAGATGGAGAAATTAGCTCTAGAGAGCTGTAAACATGTTTACTTTTGCTGCGGGCATTTTAACATGGAGGTTTTATCGGGATTGGCTTCCTTTTTTTGGCCACCCTCAAGTGCACTTTCAAGTAAATGCAGGTTTTTGGTACTTCCATGCTGTCTTCATTTTTCAGCCCTGGAAGTTGCCACTGGCTTAACACTAGCTAACTTGTTTAACTAACATGAGTTGATGTTAGCCGGTTTTCATTTGAAGACAACATGGCTTCTGACTTGTTTATTACCAATTGCTTTTACTCTAGGTGGTCTAAAAGCTCCTGATGTCCCTTCTCCTTTTTGGTGGTGGCATGACAAACTAAGACGCACTGACATGGATAAACTTGCATGTACGCTGTGCAGTCCACGCAGTTGAGGAAGATAGTAGTTACAGTTACTCCACGTCTATGAGTCCATGAGTCACCCTGTAAACCCCTGTCTACCACTCTCTGAAAGATATGTAAAAACATGAAAACTATTTGCTCAAATATTGTTACGGACAATTCTGTCCTTCCCCAATATTAGCTGGAATATTTCCCTGCTGTCCATATGCAAATCTACGCCCTTGGTGCATTGCTTCACAGCTCACATAGAAGTCGCAAAGCTTTCCCTTCTTTCACCCCTCTGTCAGATATAAACCAATATTTCTGACATGTTTCATTGCCATAATTACAGCTCTGACATTTTTACCATCAACCTGTTTGTTACTGCAGCAGGATGTGTACTGCACCACATCCAATAGGGACTGCTGGTCTATTTTGTGGAAAATCATCTGGTAAAGTTAAAATGAGAATAAAAGCTCCATTCTTGACTTTGGAACCAGTAGTAATAGTATTTCAACAAAACAATCTTAAAGCTGCATTTTTTTCCCATCAACAATGGATCTAAATTGACTATGTAATCTGTGTGGCTTGCAGAGCTTGTTATGACAAGCCTAAGGATAATTTTACTGCAGTTTAGGTCTATGCAGTTTTAGCATCTTTCAGCCAAACATTTTGATTTACAAGTAAATACTTCTCCACTATAACACAACTTGTTTCCAGCAGCACCCTTTTTTTTAATTATCTGACAAACTCCCCGTATGTTTCGTTCAAGGCTCAAGTTACCCTCACATGGACAAAGAGACACAAAAAACAATGCAGCTCTATGAATTTGTTTTTTGAATTTTCCTTTTCCTGTAGTTTTTATGTTCAGGTGGGAATACCGTTACTCTTTTCTATTGCATTAATCTTACATTTTCTTTGTTGCAATTCTGAACAGAGCTTCTTTTTACACGTGTGCTTTGATTTGATCTTCATGTGCATAACAAAGTCAGACCTCCCAGCAGATTTCGCCTCTGAAAATCTTTGCCTTAACTGACTGTGTGGGTGGAAGGTTCAACTTTATCATGTATTTTTAATCAATCAATAAGTTCCAGTGTTCATCTGTTGGTAATGAGGGAGCGCAACATGACAGCTCCTCATGTTATAAAACAGCAAGTGGCAATCTCCCGGATTGACAGATGATGCCAACGCTCAAGTGCCAAACCGGCAGTTTCTCTAATGGTTATTTGAGTCTGGCTCCAAAAGTGAGTCAGTCCCCACTGACCCATGTAAAAATACCCTTTTGCCGTTTTGTTCTCCATAGCTAATTTTCCTGCCGATGGCAACTGTGTGGAAGTGATTTATTATATAACTCACCTGTTAAATTACATTAAAACTTAAAGTTTTGCACAATTAAGCACATGGCGGCTTTGAGTAGCAGGTGAGGGAGTGCCGTCTGCCATGTGGGCTTTGATTGACAGTTCGCTCGGCTGCTGAGTCGGACATTCAGAGCTTCTGTTTATTGAATAACACATATTTTTCCTGACAAGACAGTTCTACTCAGTTGTGGTTGAGGAATTGCAGTAAGAAGACCTTCTGAGGATACTGAAGTATACCATTATTTAAATACAATGCCTGTTGCTTAGCTACATTAGCTAATTTGGTCCCTCATTACCCTATGTGTGTGTGTGCATACATTATGCAAAGTTGACATTACTATTATCAAACAAAACTATAGGCTATGTGTTAACGTTCAGCATGTGGCTGAAATTAAGTGGTGGCGTTAGGGATAGGGTTAGCATGACAGTGTTAGTCAGTGTTTTCAGTACATTAGCATTAGCTTGGTGCGTTTCACTCATCACCTTTCCCCAGCTCCACCCTCTGGTCCAAATATCACTTCTCTTTCCAAAAAACAAGATTGCAACCCTAACCCTAACCCCAGAGGCAGAATATTAACCTGTATTATAACTGATGCAACTCAAGAAAATAAAAAGTGAAAATACATGAAAGTTGTGTGGGTTGACACTCAGTAGACAGGCAAAGGGCATCTGGTGTGGAGAAAGAGACGTGGTCATATTAGGACTAAAATAAGACACTTCCAAGACGATCACAAAAGCAAACACAGCATTTAGTCCACAGTGTTTCTTATTTTGTCATGTTCATTCCCCGCCGCCTCCTGAGGTTTGTCCATACTTAATGACGTAACTTGATTGATGTCACTCATATCTCATATGATCACACTAGTTCACCAAAGGGCTGCGAGAGAGGCATAAACACTGGTTACCTTAAGCTGCTTCAAAAATCACCCAGTTTAGTTTTTTTTTTTTAAATTACTTTTTTTCAGGTGAGGTCAGGCTGGAAATGGGAAATTGTGCATTTGCCCTCCAAACAGTGATTCAGGGTAACAGTTTGAGAGCTTCGCTTCACTCCTTAAAACAACTTAAAAAGGAACACTGCCCAAAAACTCACTGAATCATAGGGTACTGCTCTTACATTTCCACAGAAACACACCAAAAGGTATTATGATGAAAGGCTACTGAATGTGGAGGAGACTCTTAGAAGTGAGTATTTTCCACAGCTGTGGACACTGCATTACACAGATGAATCATAGGATCTGTGTCATGCAAGAGGTGGCAAGAAGGTTTCGGCTTTTACACCAAAATCCATTGTTTATGCTTTGAAGATTAGTTTTAACCTGTGTTCAGAATTGTCTGCCAGACTTTCAAGGTGGCCGAATTTTTGTTAAAACTATCTTCTAACGGTTTATTTACAGGGTTTATGTGTGGAAAAAGCCAATATTGTCAACAATATTGTGTGCTATGTGTAAATGTCCTTGAATGTGACACTTCTAACGTCGGTGCAGCACATGAAAAATGTGCCACTGTTACACCCAGGACAGGTCTACTCTATATGTGCTGCAGTACACAATTTGAAAAAAGGCTTAATGGACAAAATTGGTATTATTATTATTATTATTATTATTATTAGTAGTAGTAGTAGTAGTAGTAGTAGTAGCATTAGTGTTAGTATTAGTATTTGCCAAAAACATCTGCTGCATCAGCTGTCTTTATAATTTCACTCTAATATGGCAAAAATTCTGGTGCTCTGCACCTTGCTGTTAGTTTTTCAGTCTGCAGATCACTTAAGTGGGTCAGCACTTATTTTGTTTCTTTGGAGCCGGTAGACAGTAAATGCCAGGCAGTATCAAACAAACCAAAGCAAAAGCAATTGTACCGCAATTGGGAAGGTGAACAGTCTTTACAACAAAAGACTGCGACGCTAAAGCAGGTTAGAAAGTGTGACAGTTGGAATTGGAAAATTGCTCCCTCTTTCCGACTTTCAATATACACACGGGCTAATTAGATGGTGAGAAGCAGCTGTGGAGACAGGCAGACATAACAGAGCTAATGAGGGAGTCGGCAGCAGGTGTGCAGAGCAGGAGGACACAATGAGGAGAAAAGCAGCACAAGTACAGGTGAGGGCTGCTAGGTCTGACAAACGCACGCTACGAATAACCCTGGCTGAGCTATTGAGTGCTAGTGCTTCAAGTTGGATGGGGTTTAGAGGCAGGGACTGGCTTTGGTGCTCTGTTGAGGGCTTTGTATACCGTTCATTTGAGCTAGGTATGCAGATTGAGCATTTTTAAGGTTCAAAGTTTGAAATATGAGCCATTGTAGAGACCCCATGGTGGTCATGGGGTCTGCTGTAATACAAATATATCAAAAAAAGTGAATTATTCTTGTTTTCTGTTCTCCCAGGTTGTGGCTGGTTAGTCCAAGTGAGACCAGTAATACCTGCAATTTCCGCTGCTCTACATACACTATGGCTCCTTTCTTAATGAAGGTGTTGTCTGTAGTTCTGTGTAAGCCTTGTGTGAGAAAACAAGATGAAGCATTGGTTGGAGATTGTTTTTGTTTTTTTTACATTTTTTGGAACCGCACAGAAGGCATTAACATCTGGCTGCAGTCTGATCACAAGAATTATGTTTCCAGTGCGATCTGTTGTTTTCATACCTACATCATTAGCATGCATTCTTCTTATTCTGATATGACACTTACACATAATGCCCTTCAGTACACAGCATAAACAGAGGCAAGTAGGGAACTGGAAAGGTGGAAGATAAAGGAGAGGGAGGGTATGGAAGAACTGATATTGAAAGTCCATGCAACCATGGCTATATTAAGCCTGTAGCTGTTAGGTGCTGTGCTAACTTGGATAAAGCTGTTTTGAATACTTCTTGCTGTCACATTTTGAATTGTAAAAGCATTCATGACAGCAGTATATGTGCAAGCCTCTTTCACAGCAAGCATTATGTGCAGGGAAATGAGAAGGTCCTGGAAATAGCATTAATAGAACTTTAACATATACAATGTCCACAGCAGAGCAAATATAGTTTTAAATCACAGCTTTTGACACTCAGTTTACAGTCAGCTGACAAAGATTATCTCTGGTCCCAAAAGAAAAGTCCACATTTCTGTTTGGAAGAAGAAACACACTCACAGTTAAACATCATGAAATATGTGGACATGAACAGGTTTTTGGAATATGCACAAATATAGACCTTCTCGAGAAGGTGTTTGAAGGAATGAAAGAGAGAGGCTGCGTTTGCACAGCCCTATTTATATTACATAAGAGGAAAATTAGGAATATTCATTCCAATCAGCCGCCTTAACAGTTTAGTAGGAATATTGTCTTAAGGAAAAGAAAACCTGAATATTTTGTACACATAAATGTAGCCAGTGTACGACTTTCAAAATCACATGAAAATTGTTGGAAGTCTAAAGTTTAAAGAACTAGCCGAACAACCCAGAGCTTTTATCCCTATTCCAGAACGATGGTGGATGGTGCCACTACCTGATGAAGTGTGGAGATACAGTAGGTCCGACTATATGATACTATTACCCTGATACATGCATTTAATTCTAATATACCCATTGTTAATACTAAGTTATTACCTGGAAATTAATTTGGTAATTATGTGGTGTGACTTTAGTATTACCTTTCACTTACCAAACTAAGTCTACAGACGGACAAGGCAGACCATCCAGCCTGAGTAACCAACAAGCAATGATGAGTGACTTTCAAATTCATAATGAGCCTCATTGCTCCTATGCATTGAAAAGATGCATGCATGTACAGTATATCACATTGTCATTACCACATTATTACTGAACTTCTAATTTGTTCAGTACTGCTGCTCATACTTTGTTATTCCTGTGGGGGAAAAAAAAAAAAAAAGTTGTAGAAGTAACACTTTAATTGCCAAGAACTGAGAAAAACGGTTGTGTTTGTGTATTCCTACATGATGCTGATAAGATAAGACTGAGATAAGTTTCTCAGTTAGGATTCTGGTTGCCACTTGTTTTGCCGCGTGTGTTGTTGTGTATTCTGACACTCCTTTATAGCCATTGTTGATGTTATTAAATATCTGTCCTTCATCTGATAAACAGTTCGAAATGTCTGCCCCAAAGGTCTCGCTTTATAAAGCTGTGTATCGATCTAGACACCGTTTAACATGATTTAACACAATAGAGCTGTTTTGAGATCCAGCTATTTTGGGGGCATTGCTATCTTTAGTGAAGTTTCCCATGCAAATTGGTTTCTGTCAGTCAAAGATTGAGGTTAAGTCCCCACTAGTCCTGACTAAATATTAGTCTAACCAGTGTCATTGTAGTGAGCCAACTGCCTTTCATGCGTTTGAAAAATCCCTGTTTTTCATCTCCACGCTGCCTTCATCTCTGAGACTCGGCAAGCAAAATGTAACATTTTGTTCCTGAGGTTGAAGGTTAATTGTAGTGTATGTGATGTGAGTATGTAAGTATGTGCATTGCTATTCAGCAGTGGAGCTGGGCACGGCAACAGTGGGCCTGTTTTGAATTCAGTCAGAAGCAGGTCTTTAACTACTGCTTCATTCAAAGTCAGTCAGCCTCTGAACTCTCTTCATTTATCACTGCTGCACTTGACTGTTCGCTGCTAAACTCGCCTTGACAGGACAGTCACACATACACACACAAGAGAATAGCGTCCTTTGCTGTGAATGTGTTTTTTTTAATTCACTGTATTACACTGAAGCTATTGGGAAGTGTGTTAAGGAGCAGGTGTACCTTAACAATGGTGACTACGGGGCTGTCAGTCCATCATTCTGAAATGCAAAACTATGTCTCTGTTTGTAACTTCAGAAACATGTGCTGTGTGAAGGCTCTCTTCAAACTGCAAGTTGTCTTCTTCTGGTTCTTCTGTGACTTCTTCTTCCTCTAGACGTACCAAACTTGGTAGGCACATGTGTCAGATGTACCAGATTCACAAAAAAAATCTCTACACCCAAGATGAAGTCAGATATTTCGATATGAATATGCAACTGTTGCTGTGTTTTTTTGTTTGTTTTTTCCCAATTCCCAGCTGTTGCACTGTCGATATAGGAAGTAACATCCAAAAGGAGGTCCGGCCTGAAGACATCTGCATGCCTGTAATAAAACCCATGCTGGCAGCCCACTCAGCTGCTCAGTGTTTTCTCTTTCTAAATCTGTGACCCATTTAAGGCTTAGGCTTATATCAGAAGAAGTGTAAGACACATGAATTGAACTTAATTTGATTCTTTGTTTAGCATGTGGCTAAAACACAACCTCAGTTCATTCATGGCTCAGATTTTTATACGAGTGACTCTGTCCCAGGTTTTGTGATCCATATAAGCTGTCGATCGCTATACCGTTGTACTGTTTCCATTGTATTAAACATAGTTAACTACAACTCTAAAGTAGCATGAAATGGGAATGCTCCAGTTCAAGACCTCATATCAGTACTTGGATACAGTGCATTACATAAGCCAATCAGTGTTGTGTTGAATCTTCTTTACTGACAGCCTCCATGATCACTTACACTGCACCCTAACATCAGTCCTGGCACCTGAACCAAGATCTCCTATCATGGAGTGTGAGCACAGGCGCTACGCTCCTAAAATGTGACAAATGCAAATGGAGTGAGAGAAATCAAATGTGACTAACGTGTATGGAAACAGAGAAAATCAATTGTCTCCTGCACAAATGGGAGAGCTATTAAAATGATTGTGTGCTACAGGAATACATTATCCTCAGCAGCTGCCAGCAGAGGCAACAGCAGCTCATACTCCAAGTCTCTTCGACTCAAGAAAACACACAGAGCTTTTAGAGAGGAGTGTGGCAATTAGATCCACACTCCACATGAGCAGAACATGTGATTTATCAGCCAGCTCTCTGCTATGGGCTCTTTAGCCATTTATTATTATAGGAAGCAGAAAACATGCACTAAAATCATGGCTGTACAAAATGAAAAGATGTACTTGTTATCATCTTGGTTCAGACTCGTTACTTTAGTTGTAATGCATTTGAAGGGCGTTATTTTATTTTTGCATCTCCGTGCACCAGAAAACACACCTGTTGTCGCTAATTTCGCGAATTAGTGCTTATTTTGTTTTTGTTTGTTCTGAAAATGATGCAGCAAAAGCTAACAAAAGTGACTGAATGGAACAGACGTGAAAGGGAGACTAGACAACTGAGAAAAAGCTGTCATAATATTTCAAGTTTTATTGTTAAAGTTAAAGTTAATTATTTTCAGTATTTTTTATTCTATTTGAAGTTAGAGTGGTTTAAACGTCTTCACATCATATCTGAGAAACTGGCAGTAGAAATATTTTGCTGTACTAAAATATGTTGAATCACAAACACGGATCACAAAAAAAGTTGTGCATTTTTGCCTTGTCTGATGAAGGCAAATGGTTAAAGACTTTGCCACAGTTAATTTGTCTTTTAGTCTTTTAAAGTAGAGGTTGCTACACGGCTATAGACTTGTCTTTGAAGCAGAATTGCCATTTTCTAGCTTTAATAAGACAAAGACTTTTCGATGTGTTGGCTTATTTCAAATCGTGACGAAGAGGCGTTTTTCTCCTTCACCCCAGTGAGTGATGTTGAGAATAAAGAATTAATTGAAGATTAGATGCCAAAGAGGCAAGATATGACACATTTAAAGGAAAAAAAGCTTTTATGAAACAATTGGCAGCTGGCTGAAGTTTGAATAAATAGTTTTCATCTTTCTCAGTGGGGTAAGGAGAGGCTTCAGAGGAGATGATTTAATCCACTCATCAGATAAAGACAGTCACCGAGCTTCAAATGCAGTATACACTTCAAAACGATCTCTGCATCTCAGCAGGCAAGGAAAAGGTTACACAGCATGGAAATGATACACATTTGATTGTTTTTGAAGTTCTTGAACTGCTTTTTTAGACTTTTTGGGGATTTTCTCCCAAAATAAATATAAAAGATTAGGCTGCTCGAACCCATTAACTGTTCGGAAATGTCAAAAAGGACAGCCATCTGCCTGAAAACAGGACACATCGCCACACGATATTGATGGGACAGTAACCTTCTAACGTGACAGGTTTAGTGCATAATGAAACGTGGATCCATTAAAGTTTTAATAAACTGCATCGCAAAAAGGCGCTGTGTGCCACTGTGCTGAGTGACCAGTGTCCTTCAGAGGAAACGACACATCATAGATTCTGCTGTTTGTGATGATGAATTCTGCTGTCAGCTTCTGACTGGTGGGAAATCTTCTGTGCACAAGAACTAATGAAACAGCAAATAAAAACAAAACAACAAAGGAAAGCAATCTGTCTCCTAAACAGTTCGACTGGAGATGATTGGTAAATGGTGGTCAACATGATTTGGATTTTCTCCTATAGTCAACTCCACCATACGACTGTACTAAACGACAGAATATATTGATTAGCAATCACTCCCAAAATGACACATACACGTGAAATTTACAGACACAAAGTTTTTTGGGGCAGAATGTCTTCCTTATGTGCTCATAAAACAGGCACAAGTAAGGATGATTTTTTTAATACACCATTGCAGGAACAAAGTATTCATCAAACTGATGCACCATTATGGAGACATAAGGCACGTTTCCATAAAATCTCAAGCACATTTGAAATGAACTTTTGAAAATGCATATTGCGTGCATTTCCATAAACTGGTTTGGAGCGAATAAACTAGGCCGCATTGTGTCGTCAGAAGGTGGCAATACAGGCTATGTTATTAAGCATAGCTGTAATAAACAGAGTAGAAGAAGAAGAGCATTACCTTCCTGTTAAGCCCATTTAAAGTAGCTGTAATGTTTTTTATTTAATGCATGAGACTGAGAAATAAGTTTGTCTCCTTTATTGGAATATCTGATCTGACACGGTTAAATGCTCGCTATGTCAGAATTTATTCAAAAAAGGTATTTCCACCTCCTCATATGCATCTTTACTCTTTTTCCAAAAAAAAAAGAAAACTGAGAAAACACTCTTTTGTTAAATTCTAAATAGATTCTAATTCGTTTTTTAAAAAAAAAAAAATTTCGAATGCAAAACTCCAAAATACGCATTAAATACATGAAATTGCAGCTATTGTCTGCAAGTCATTTTATTAAGGGTTTTCCTGGTGGATCTCTGTTCTTATTGCATATGTATTTAAGGGAGGAGTCATTCTTACAGATGTAGAGTGACTGTTCTGTCTTAGTTTCATAGAGGAATTTTCCCACCTCTGGTGTTGAATTAACTTTGTCGGTTATATAATAACATTATAATATAATATAATAATAATAGAATGCACTACACATGACACAGGCAATAAAAGAAAAAACGAATTATTTTGTCTATTTTGAGCAGGAAATAAGATTCTCATCAACACTGAACATTTAGAAGATTAGGTGAAAAAAAAGGCTTTTCATTTTCTATGGAGTATTTTAAAATAATAAAATAAATACAAGCTGAAGTAAAAAAAATAATTCTGTCACCTACTTCTGAATTTCACATCTGGGGTAACTGAACTAACAGAAGGAATATACTGAGTAAAGTTTGAATGCTTTGAAGCCAAGATTTCCCTAAACTTCTGACCTCAACTGCAGCAATGCTTCTAAAGAAATAATGTTTTGGGGTTTTCCAGAAGTTTTTTTTCTCACAGTGTTTCAGCTATTGGCAATTTATTTGTTCCCCAGCTGGAACAAGCATCTTTCTTTTTTTTCCTTTGTGCATTGCATTGTGTGGCAATAATGTACACCACTAGTACAGGAGACTCTCAAGGGACTGTTACAAACTGCTCTACTGGCTGTGGGAGCTATCATAGTTATTAAAATATTATAGACCACACTGGCTGTGGGTTTGACACTGTTTTATGAGTTTTTTATGTAAAAATATGGTATGCCCGAGCACATAAAGCTTGTGTAAATGTTCAGAACATTTTTAGTCCTACATAAACTTTGTTTCTTTCAAGGTTTTCTTTCATTTAATATAAGTGTAAGTGACTGAAATACCACAAACTCTATACAATATAAAGTGATATATAGTTATTTTAAACTTATTAAACGTAGTTCCACCTTGCCATGCTACGTCACTAAGATGCTGCTTTGACATTCATGCTTTGGCTAATACAATTTATTCTAATGTTGTTAAATGTGCTGTGAGGACACGGGACATAAAAAAGTGTTCGCATACAGTGGCATTATGGAAGCGTTAGATGCTCTTCAAAAAACCCAGTGAGACATAAAGACATGCACATAAACAGAGACACACTCAGTCTCTTGAGACATGAAGCGTTGTCTGAAACAGGCATGTGTCCCAAACCAGAGGGAGTCCTTCCAACTGCTTGGCTTATAGATGAAGGTCTATTGCAGGCGTACACATAAGGAAACGCACACACACAGAAGCAGAGCACCACACACGTCGCCTCCTGCTGCTGCTCCTGGCAGGCCATGAGATGAGGCCTGCTGACTGCAGAATGGCACAATTGTGTGTTTGGGCCATCTGCTGCTGAGACTGATATAGATATCACACACAGAGAGAGATACATGCGCTAAAAAAACATGAGTGAGTAAGTTATACCCTTTTTTTTTTTTTTTATATCGCTGAAAAGTACATGAATGACCACACTGGTTGTTTGCCCTTATCCACAGGAGCATGGCACTTCACGGCTGGGGTTAAAATAGCTCATTTTCATGGTCATGGTTACAGTTATGAAACATTATGGATAAAAGAAATAATGGTGACAGTTTGCTTGAAACCGGAAAAAAAACCCAAAAACCCACAGGTCTTCTGTGTTAAGGCTCCTGCGGACTGTGCGATTTCAGCGGTCTTAGAAGTTTATGAGCAGCCACACTGTGCAACAGGGATCTAATAAACTTGAGCACAACACATGTGCAGACTGTGCGAAGATAAAATCTACTGAATCTCAGGCTAAGACGCAAGTCAAAGTACAAGAATTAAACATCAGTGCACGTCGCTTTCTGCACTGCTATAGCTGTAAACAATGAAGCTAAGCTAACGATCGTATAGGCTCGAGGCTTGCATACATCGGTGTAGGGTAAATCTGTAAATTAAAGTAAATGTTGTTAAATCCCACACTGATACTCTTGGAGTCACAATTACATAAACCACTATGTGTTTTTTTTCGATTTGAGTGGCGTTGGGAGATTTGCCATTGTCTCTATGGCTTGACGTATTCTTTTTTTCTTTCTTCTCTTGGATGAGAATACAAATTGGTTAAACATTATCCAACACTTACACAGACCTGTTATCTAATTCTTAATTAGAGTGAGGTGAAAGGGCTTTGCTGGCAAAGTAGCTGATAGTTTGTGAAGAAGCATAATTGGATTCTGCAGTTGATGTCATTTTAGAGGAAATGTCATTCGAAACCTTTGTGACCTTATTTACATTGCCATTACGGAGCAGGAACAAGTGTCGCAATATCACAAATGACTCGGTAGTGCTTGGGATTGACCTTTTATTAATAGCTTTGATATACTGTCTAAACAGACCCCTGAGTGAGTGTTTGAGCGGTGGGGTGATGCCGTGTTGATGTCACGAGGAGTAAATATCACCTCAGATGACGATCAGAGGAAAGGACAACTAATTTCTCTAAAAACAGATCCTCTCTCCTTACATCTTTTCCTCATGTCTTTGGTGGGAGGGGCTATGATGCCAGTGAAGGAAGTGTTGATGCAATTTAGGGGGATTTAGGCTGTGTTTGAAATGACCAGAAGTAACATATTATGTATGCAGTATGTGACAAACCTGAAAATTTACAGTATGACAAAAATACCTGGAAAACCCTGATTTGCATGGTTGTGCTTTCGAGTAAAATGTTAAGTGTTTTGTGTGTGTGTGTGTTTTTTTTTTAATTTTAATGTCCATTATGTTGATGTTGTTACAGTATGTCAAAATGAAAAAAAAAAGACTGTAGGTGATGTTTCACTGAAATAAATAATACTTATTGGCATGTTAAACATTTTTTTAATGCGGTATATAAAGGCAAAGTCAATAGAATTCAAAAAACAGCCAAAATAGCCCGAGACCTTTTAAGGTGCAACAGCGCCCCCTACTACATCCACTGAAGTCTGGGCCCCTATTTATTTCTAAAGAAAGACTTACAGCTCAGGAAATGCAGGCAGAAAAAGCAGTGTGCTGCTGGGAGACAAGGGGCTATAGGTGTAAGTACATAAAATTACCATGATATATTTTCACACAACTGGTTATTTGCAACAGAACATAGCATACTCTAGGAGTTTGAAATGTGAAACACTTAGAATTCAGTTTCTACTTTGTGATTTTGAACACAATTTTTCCTGATCGCACACTTGTGGAGTTTGACTCTTGATGTCAAAGCTCTAAACACAAACCAAATTAGACACAACACTTGGCGATAAACACCTAATTTCTATGTCAAAATGAAACTCAAAACAAATCAAAACCTAACAGCCTTTTTTCAAAATGACATTTTTTAACAAAATGATTAACATGCACCATTTGAATGAGACTTGTAAAGAAGCAACAACACACTGATGTTCTTTATATAAAACACTGCTGTCTTTACTGTGTCACTTTTCTCACACAGGTTTCTGTGACAGATTGTTCCATTACGTCTTTGAGTATCTAGAAAAGCACTATATAAATCTTTTATTATATATAACCTATTATTATAATTATTACTTACAGAACATCTACTCACAATGAACATAAAATAGACAACCTTTTTTGTGCAATTAAAGGCTTTTACAACAAATGAAAGAGTGAAACACAAGGAAAAGGTTGCAAGAATCCACCAGTGTACATTGTACTGTAATTTCAGCCAACCTCGCCATGAAACTGATCTGACTGTGAAAGGGCTAAAAACAGCCCACATTTATGTATTAAATTATATGATATTGATACCCATCTTCTAAGAAACTCAACTGTATTCTTAAAAAAAACAAAAAAACTTAAAAACAGACAAAGCTAGTTCAATTATGCCTATTTAAAAAATGAATCGAAACATCGCTGGAGACAAAATGTAACAGATAAATTGCAAAATAAACATGCTCCTCTTGGCTCTTTCCTGCTTTAAATTTTTAATACATACATTTTATTTATTCATTTATCACACAGAAAATGCCCTCATTTTGTGTGTTTTTATGTGAACTGGATGAGATCTAAAGTGAGATTTTCTCCAACCAAGGGGTGGTTCACTACTGGATGGTGTATTTATTCTCCAAAGGGCTGAGATACCAGCCAGTCCATTCCACAAACGTCTTTATTGCTGAACCTTCGAGTCCAGTCATTTATGAGTCAGAACAATAAGGAGAGTAAACATCTAGAGCCAAACAAACCAGAAGAGGAGACTCAAATAATGCTGGATCAAACTTGATTGACATTTCTTTCCTGCAATTAGAAAACTGCAGTGACGGAGATTGACAGCTCCAGAGCTCTGTGTGTGTGTGTGTGTGTGTGTGTGCGTGTGTGTGTGTGTGTGTGTGTGCGCGTGTGTGTGTGCGTGTGTGTGTGCGTGTGCGCGTGTGCGTGCGTGCAGGACCAAGCTACACACACAGTTTTTCAACAACTGAAAGGAAAAAAGACACCCAACTCATTTTTGTAACTTCTAAATCGATTTCTCTATGTCTCAGGGTTTGAAGCAACCTCTTATTTACATTTTATCCATGTCTTGAGATGTGGATAAACTTAGCATTAGACAGACAGACAGACCATAATTTTAATTTCATTTAAGTGAAGTCTGAATACTGCAGCATGTCATGTCAACAATGTGCCTCAAATTTTGTTCCAACCGTTTGGCCAAAGTGTTGTCCTGTTTCAACATGGCAGTGCCTCTCTTTGTGCAAACCACGTCCATACAGAAATGGTTTTTCCAAAACAGTTTGGTGTGGAAAAACTGAATTGGCCCGCACAGAGAACTGACCCTGACTGGGAGCCAGGTCTTATCAGCCAGCTTTGTGGCTACACAGGAGCAAATCCCTGCAGCCAGATTCCAAAATCAGATGAAAAGCAACAACCAGAAATGAGGAGACTTAGAAAGCAGTTAATTAAGATTGAGAAGGACATGTTCAACTATCACATATGGGGGCTTTATTTCAGTTGTCTGAAATGTATCTCTCTTTTTCAGGGGAAATAGGAATTCCTGCCATAGATGAAGTTCAACCTTGAGCTGGTTTATTCTAATTTTCTATTTGCTTAATGTAGCATTCATGGTACAGATTTTTCTTTTTTAGTATCATAGTTGAATTTATGTTTCTATGTGTTAATATATGTCGTGAGAGCTATGAGGAGATATGAACTGTGACTCGTACAAATTCAGAGAGAGTTGTATAGGCTGTTGCGAGCAAGAAACAAAACGTAGGTAGAGGTTAACATCGAGGTAAATTCAGCCGCACCAGCACAGACACTGCACACAAGTGAGTCTCATGCATGTTCTCACAGGTTACTGAGCTCTCAAAGATGATTTCTGCTTGTGCAAATCCACCTGACCTTTGACAGTTTGGAGGCGGAAACCAAGGGAAGGACTGGCCTCTTCCGAACGATTACTTTCAATGAGCTCATTGGACTTTGTTTGAACTCCTCTTTGTCTTCTTGCGGTTTCTGGTATTGACGATAACTGTCAATCAAGTTTCAATGAGGTTGTTGAAAGAGGCCAGTGCTTCCGTTCCGCCCCCAGACTGTCAGGTTGTGATCACAGGCTCCAGAGATTAAATAAAACAATGAGCACCTCTCTGTGTCCTGTACTTGCAGATCTTTCTCCAGTCTGTCAGATGACAGTGAAGAAGCCAGAGCCAGGTACCTGTACAGGCAGTGGGTGGGCCTTGGTTTGACTGAAGTCCATCTGTCCAATCACACAGTCCTGCTCAGTCTGCCTGGTCCCACCCCCAACACCATTACTGACAGGTCCAGTCACCAGTGTCTGCTGCCCAACGGGGTCCCGTGTGACCAGCGTGGACCGAGCGACCTGCTCAAGCAGCAGTTCTCCTACGCAGCCTATTCCGCTGTTGGAAGTCTGCAGGTATTCTACACTCAGCCTTTATTGACATTTCTTAAACCAACCTGCTTCACGCTCCCTTCCCCCTCATCACCTGTATATTGTCATTTTGTCTTTTGTCTTTTTTTGTCTTTTGTCCTTGTGTCATTTAGTCTCCAAGCCTTTTCCCACAAAGGCTCACCAGCAAAGGCCACAGCCAGAGGTGGCGGCTATAAATGTTAAAGCTTAGTTGACCACAGTTCATTGTCCAAAATTGGTGCTGTTATTCTCACCAATTCAGGCAGATGATATTTTGAGTTTTATTTTCTGTGAAAATGGTCAAATAAATGCAGTGGAGAAGGGAGAGTCCTTACAGTTTATTGAATGCTCTCTATGTGACCATTTCATAGCTGCTCAAATGATGATGAGTCAAGGTTATTCAGGCTGACTGTATATTTGTGACAGTTATCATTAGAAATAATTATTAATAATTATTATTATTAATTAAAGTCCGCAGTAACACAAACTTTATACTTTTTGATCCCATTCACGGTAATGAAATGTAACATGTTTTGTAGTGTATGGTTAGAAGCATTATTTTAATTTATTGCTGTAGCTGAAGCAATGATTCTGTAACAAGAGACTTTAATATGTTTCAACAACAAGAGATGCTTTCAGTGTGTAAGATTTAACAGGATATAATTGCAGAAATGGAGCATAATGTTGATAATTGTATCTTTACCTTTACCTTCATCTAAAGCTGGAAAAACTTTTTTAAGGTTGTCCAGAAGTAGTAAGATTAGACACCCCATATATGATTGGTATCTACATTAAAATTCTCAATACTTCTTCGTGTACAGATACAATACAGAGAGGAACTTAATGGACTATAAATAAACCAGGATTAGAGTTGGATCCCTAGATTTTTCGAGAATTTTTCAAGAACACTAAATGCTATATTTCTTACTGATGTGCAAGGCTGCACTAGAGAGTGGGTTGAGAAGATTATGAGTGGTGGACAGACCTGATTGGCAACATGTCCTTGTGTCTAAATAACAGAACAGCTCGATTACGAATCATTCACAGAACAATTTGCAGACACAAAATGCCATAATTAATACTACTTGACTGTTGCATTTAGGCTACGACAATGTCATGATAAGGTTTGTTTAGGTTTAGGCCCAAAAGCAAATCCCTACACGATTCCTCAAAAATCTTGAAAGAACACAAAATACTGCAAAACGCTGCATTTTGTATAGTTGTACTGATGAGAAAATAGAAGCAAAGCAAGCAATGTACAAAAAAAAAAAACTAGCAACTGAGAGTGGATTTAGAAGATTCTGTGTTGGGCTTGTTTGTTTATTTACCTCACACTGAGCGCTGTAGCATTTTAGAGAGACCGACTCTCTTGTCTGATAGATTCTGACACAGTATGAAAAAAGGATTTTAAGGGTATTGCAGTGCAAACACTCTCTAAAACTGCATTTAACTGCCTTCACAATTCAACATGCAAGTTGCTCTTTAAGTCATTAAACCACACTAAATGTAATTTAAAACACTCCAAACAGATATCTTAAAATGTATTTTTAAAAAAGCAGCACTTTAGTACTGTCAAGTATAAATCTGGAATCCAGAGTGAGGCTGTATATCATCTGGTTTTAAATGGGGCATTCTCAAGAGGATCATTTTTTTTTATAAATAGAACAGAAGGAGAAATTTTCTTGGTAGGGGTGCCTCAGGCCATCTCTCACAGACAGAAGATAGCTCACACATTATACATTACTCTATAGATAAGAATAGCCTCACTGATTAGAACTGCACCAGAAAACCTGATGCAGAGACCGTTCAAATCACCATCATAATATTTGCGTCATGCTACATGCACTGTAAACCTTTTCCGCCATCCTTCAGAGCCGTGAAGGTTAATGGCAGTCATTATGCATCTAGTCCACCCACACTAGGCAGCACACACACACACACACACAAAGTAATACAGTCACACTATTTTTAGAGGGTTTTACTTCTCTGTATCACAGGAACAGAGGAAGAGGGAGACGTTTGTTATTCCCTCGAGCCGCTGCCCGGCCTGAGGGCAGATGAAAAGTTGGAGTGATTCTCTGAATACCAACTTTTCCTCTTTTTTTCCCCCCCTCCCTCCCATCCTCCTTGTTCTTCTTTCTCTGCTTTTGCTCGATCCATCCAGCTGTCCACTTGTCGCAGTCGACCCAAAGGAGGGTCACAGTCATCCATCACCAGATTATTTCCTAGCTTCGTTCCTGCACGCTGCCTTGAATTAAGCGGCAGTTTGCTGCATCTAAACATGGCTTTCAGACAATTAAATATGGCGTATGTGATGGATGTGTGGTGGCCCAGAACAAGTGTAGTGGGCTAATAAGTCCTGCTGTTTTGCTGGTCCTGCAGAAACTACGCTTCGACAAACACACACAAACACAGGAACTCAGAAAGACAAAGGTCGCAAACAGTGTTTGATGCATTATGTAATGTTGTGTCATTGTAATATGCAGCTTGTAGTAAAATAGATAAATGGGGCTTGGCTTAGAAAGGATTCACATAGGTTATGCTTTTTATGTTCTACTGCTCATGTATGACAGGTAGATATAGAGCCGTGGAGACCTGGCGTGGTATGGTCAGCGTTATGTTCTGTAGAATCAAGAAGGAAATCTGTAGAAAGAAAATTTGCAAATCGCGCTATCAATTGAGGCAGCACCAGTGTGAGGAAAGAAGCCGGAAAATGTAAATAATTTTAAACTTTGAATCCTTTGGAATATCTTTGTTTAATGTCAACACAAAGGAATATTTAATTGGATCGTTATAAGAAACATTTCAGAAAAAGCCGTTATCCAAGATATCAGGTGAACTTTCTGAGTAACAGTACAGTTCCATGTCCAATGTACTAAAAAGTAATCCAGCAGTTACCTTGCTGCACTTTCCTTGACATCTGATATCAATGCAGAGCAGACACTTCAGTAGACAGGACTGCACTGAAATAGCCATGATGCTTCCTAGCTGTTGTCAGATCTGATCAGATTTGTCACTATAATACTTGATAACGGTAGTAAGCAAAGTGTAGTACCATTTTGGCTAAAGATTTCAACCCCTACACTGTGTAGCTCCGTTCTGAAGAGCCAACACCAGCAGACGGTTCTCCAAAACTATGGGTAGGATAAATGGGGTGTCTCTGCTACTTGTAGACATCCTGCTTTGTAATTAAACACATTAGCTACAGCGAATAGCCTCTCTATCTAATAACCAACGGTATTCACAGTGAAAACCATTATGGATAATAAAGGCTTGACAGAATGCTGATGATGTTTATTATATACCTTTCTTAAGGTGTCCTCTCTCCTTTCTTTTTGAAACACACCAAAATGAAATGTTCTCCAGTATTTAGCCTTTTTCAAAGCAGGTTTGTGACTTTTTTTGAACTCCTCATCATCTGTGACAGCAGTGACAGGTGATTGAAGATGCTGCAGAATCATTTTCACTCATCAAGAATTGATTTGCTCCATGGCAGAAAAAAAAAAACCTTACACATGCCTTCAAAAATGTATCTAAGTTCAACTTTTCTAACAAAACATTTTCAAGGCCGGCTGACTCTAACAGATGTACTTTTATACTGACTTTGTGACACTCATTTGTTTAGCAATATTTATTCTAAAAAACAAACAGGATTCCAATACCTTGTAGAACCCATAGTTACAAGTCATTTCATTGAAAGAATACTGACTGATGTGTATATACGTAACTGTCAAGTTATCAAATATCTTCTTGTATATTGTCTGATTCTGGGACCAATACAGTATTTTCATTATTTTATGTTTATTTCACCCACTATCTGCCCACATTTAGGTTATTTTTTTTTTATTATCTTACTGGGTTGCAACTTTTCTTTTGCATACACTGTAATTTTTTATGATATAAAACCAGAAATACTTAGGTGAAAAATGACACCAAAGACAGGCCCAGTTGTCATGGGAGCCTTAGGACTTGTAAAGATAGAAGGAGAAAAAATACACAAGCAGCATCCCAAGCAACATCAACATCCAGAGAGTACAGAATATCCTCCCGGCGCAGTACACGTTCACCAGAGGGTGTTATCCATCAAGCGAAGCACGAGAGCCGTCTCCCTGTAGAGCCTGAAGACCATGTGGTCACAGCTATAAGAACATGAAAGAACACGTGAGACAGGCAGACGAATATGAAAGTAAAAAAAGTTAAAGTGTAAGTAAAGTAAAGTGCATGGACCTACATAAAGTAGACAGAGGATGCAGTTCATTTCTCTTAGATTAGAATGGGTTAGACATTTCACCATAGTAAAACAGAGTTTTAGTTAATGATTTTAACGGATGCATTCAAATTATTTATTAAATGACATTATTAATGGACACCTTACAATTATTAAATGACACTTGTTAACAGGGAAATTTCTTGTATTGTGAACTAGGTATGGGCATTTCAAGCAAAATTACTATTTGATAGTCACTGGGAATTAGTGGTGACTAGTGGAAAAGGGGGGGGGGGCGGAGGTGATCGTTACCAAGCGCTATTTTATTAGTTGACAGTTTGCAGTTATAAAATACAGATTTTATCATGGTTTAGAAACGGCTGCTGGTTGATATGCAGTCTTCCTATACTGCAAGTTTCATACTCATTCAGCTGTCTGGCAACCCAGAAATATCAGTTCATTATAGTGACTTCAGCTGGATTCAAACATTCAATGCAAACACATACGGCAGAGGGGGATTAAACAGAGGCGTGACAGGCTGAGCAGGCTGAAACACTGGGTAATGAGTGTCTGTAGTCTGTGTGTAAAGGCAGTGACAGTGAAGCAGTGAAAGAGACAATGAAAGAGCTAAACAAGACTAAATTCTGTTACCTGTGACAATTCATCTATTGCTTTACATTAACTCTAGCTAAAAAAAAAAAAAGCTGGAAACCTGCTAAAAATTGCTGCGTGGTACCTTTGCATTAATCTAGAGTATTAACAAGCATTAACTAAATGGGCTGCAGTTGGACAGTGAGTCCAGTCTTGGATTACGTATGCAGCACATTCTCGCAGAGTGACAGACACAGAGCCACCGAGAGTTGTCCCGGTCGGCTTCATTGCACCTGCATCCAGGCGCCACTAAAGAAAAGGGAAAATATATTGTTTAAGGAAGGATGATAGTCACATAAACGAATCAAATTGTTTAGAATTTAACGACTATTCGAATATGTAGAAATCGTAACCCATCCCTATTACGCACTTAAAACCATATCTAAGAAAAAAAGTAGTAGGTAGTTTATATATTATATGAAAAATGGTTCTTTCGAGCCCTGTTTCTTTCTTTTCATTAAGTGTACTGTGCATTTTCCATTTATGCATTAGTAAACAAGAACAGTCTGTTCATGCAGTTCGGTACAACGACCCCGACCTTTGGGCCCCAAAGTATTTTCAGTTCGTCCTTAAGTCCACAGTGGACATATCTAAAAAACACACTGGAAACGCCAAAATGTGAACGATCACAAAAAAAAACGTTTTATGCTTGGGAGATTGGAAAAATTGGTGTATGGATGAAATGCAAAATGTGCAAAAAATTTTGTGATTAATTATTTGTGTGTGCATGTGTGGAACAACAATAAAACTCATAAATGGCATTGAAAAATCCTGTCCGACAGCTCACAGCCCTTGTCTGCTCAGTTTGAGCCGTTGAACTGCGGGAGGCGCTGCCGTGTTCCTTTGGCCAAAGGGGTTTTTAAAAAATCCTTCATCCCAAACGCCATCACTATTATTATGCAACAAAGTGATCAAACCACATACATTTTAACTTTTAACTTTTTTTTCCACTGCTGTTTTAATATTGTGATTTTAGAGGTGTTGCTTTTATTGTGGTTTTAATAATGTTTCTTACTATTGTCTGTGTAACTGGAGAGCCAAAGAAAAATTTCCACCTTGGTGGACAATGAAGAATTATTCTATTCTATTCTATTCTATTGAATGGAAACAGCAACAAAACGCTATGAATTCCAGAAATAAATGTTAGAGGAAGTCTGAGAAACTGGGACAAATATTAAGAAGTAAGTTTGAACAGCTTGAAAGAAGGTATTTACTTAGGCTCAAAGATGAACTCAACAATTCATATTGTAATGGCCAAATGTCACACAAATGTGTAGGATGAAATGTTGAAGTGATGACATTTTATATCCAGAAGGCCGAAAGTTAACTTTACTGTGACATCATAATGTAAAACCACTTTGAGCTTCTTTATTCAACACCATATTCCTCTGTAAAAGCAGTCGGTAACTGCTAAAAGCGTGGTTCTCATTATATTCTTGTGCTTGGTATCATAATATGCAGATCCTTTTCTTATTTCCCTTCTTACCATTCTTCTTTGCATCATAATATTTTTTATATACATGAACAGGTTTTTACATTATGAAAAAGTTGCAAGACATATAACAATAGCCACTGAATTCTATTGTTGCACTTATCAAGAAAACCTCACTGAAAAGTCTGTCACTAATTATAGGTTGCAAGTAATTGAGAGAACTGCATGAACAGATTAGGATGCAAGACCTCATGGATGTGAACGTGGAGTTCTTGTTTGACAAAATAAATCTTTCATCTATTAGCTCCTCAATCAACAGCTCAGGTAGTACCTTATTGTATGATATAGTACATATAACTAGCAAAGTTAGATTTAAATTTGGTTACATTTCTAATACATTTGGATGGAACCCTGACTACTATAATTATAGTGATTGTGATTCTTTCAAGACAACATAATTTGCTTTTCTTGGAGCAGTTTTCTGGTTGTCCTAACAGGCAACAAATATAGTTTGATGAAAGTCTGTAAATAACACCCTCTGTTACATGTTATTTCTATTTCTGAGGTACAGGTCTCACCTGATTCAGGATCACAGCATCAAAAAGCTCACTGATGCTTTGTAATTGCTCACTTTTAAGCCTTCCAAGGACAGACTGTGGGGAGAGGCTTCTGAGTGATTCAACACAGCTATAGTAAAGTACTTGTCCCCTCCCCTGGCTCTCCTCCTCACTCTCTGCTCTTCTTTTGCCATTTATTCTGTCTCTTTCTGCCTTCTGGGAAGGACTTTTGAATGTGTAATTCGGAAGACAAATAGTAATTACCTGGTGCAAGTGAAGATCTATATCTAATACAATAGTACTTACAGACTCTGGGTTAACTCTGTCACACCTCATCTTGTAGGCAAAGAACTGCTCCTGAACTGCTCATGGGCATACCAATGGTACAGCTTTAAGATGAGTTTACTAATATGTACATAATGGCGCAGCTGTTTTTGCACTGGCAGAGTCTGTTTTCTGGACAAATGAAGCTCAGCATTGACGGTGCTCAGTGTCCTCGGTGCATACAGTGTTTTTTCTCTTACGCTCATGGAGCTTTGAGTTGGAAATCCTTGAACTTCTGGCACTTGCTCATCAATGAACCTTCTCTCAGACCAACTAATCAGAGTGAACGATGACTGCTCAGTCTTGCTGATAGTGATGCATGCGGGCTGACCCACAAGCTGCTAATGGGAACCACTAGCAGGACCACACATCTACAGTACAAAAATGTCAGAACAAATTTTCAACTAGGCTCTAACTTGATAAAGCGACCACAGGTCCAAAGTCCAAAGGTCTAAATAACTACAGTACATTCTCACCTGAAAAAAAAAATAGAACTACAGTCTGTAACCCAGCAACAGTTGAATTTTGAAAATGATAACTTAGACCTAGCCAGTAATTAAATAAATAATAAGGTAATGGGAAGTGCTAGAAGACCTTGTTTGTAACCTACCAACAATAAGTGCTTGACAGAAACACTTAAGTCATGGGAGTGCTTCCAGTGCAAAAACATTTGGACACAGGCCCTTACTTGTCTTTTTGACCCTCTCCCTATGGGCCTCTCACCATGGGTAAACAATTGGAGGTACAGACTGCAAGTCTCATGATGTGATGGCACACAGACAGCGGTTTGACCGAGGCAAATCCACAGCTCGGCTGCTTGTCACTGAGAGCCCAGCAGGGGGAAAATAAAGGATTGTTGGAGTGGGGCATTGGCATCACAAAGCAGTGAAGAAGGTGAAAGAGATTAGGCCAAGGACATCCAGACATCACTTCTCTCTTATTCACCTCAGCTCGCCCAAGGTTGAACACGAACTGACTCCAGGCAATATCTGACACCTCCACTGAATCGGAGGTAGATTTACAGTGTGAGTGAGAGGTTAGAAACTATACTCTTAAAGGAAGGACTGAATGCATGAAGTTGTGCCCTTTTACTAGAAAGTGCTTTTGGCCTTCTGTCAGCAGCAGAAGGATGAATGGGGTCAGCGCCCTGCAACTCCTACTCCTGTTAACAACTGGTAGGAGAGGAAGACCTAGAATGTTGATGACTATCTTGATTTACCGGATAGTGCTGCTGCTGGAGTGCAGGGCAATGGTTGGTTATTAGGATGACCCCAATCTCTATTGAAAGATTCTGGCTGCCGAAAGTTTTAAGGATGCAAGCTGGGGATCAGCTGGTCTGTAGTTTTCTTTACAACACTTGGTGTGCTGGGTGCTGGAGACGTCAGGACTTTTAGCAGAAACCTCTTCATATATTGAGTTTTGAGACTCACAGGTTGACTTACAGGTTGAGCTAAGGCTTAGAATGTATAGGGCCAACAGATCTTCATAACTAAACAACAGAATACCATTACTAGCATTAAAATATTACAAAACTGTTGCATTTAGGCTGTGGCAATGTCATGGCTAAGATTTGTTTGGGTTTAGGCCCAAAAAACAGCTTGGTTAGGATTACAGTGGGACGTCTGCACACTGCAAGTTGGTAGTTCAATCCCTGGCTCCTCCTGTTAACATGTCAAAGTGTCCTCTAATTGGAGAATTGTGCAGCAGCAATTTAACAGCAGCAGAAGACCCTAACCTTGTCAGTCAATTCCTCTTCTAGCAAACACAGTTCAGCCAAAGACAACAGAAGGCTGACCCTGACTGATTCTTCTTGGGGAGGTTTCTCCACTATCCATCAGCCCTAAGGGCAGCCGTAAAGTACTTAGACTACAGCTGAAGGCTTGATGCTAAACAAAAGATTCTGCTGTTTTTGTACACAGGAGTGGCAGGGGAACTAATATCATGTGTTTTATTCGTTTTAGTCGTTATGTATTCTTTTTATCTGTTTCCCGATCATACTACCAACTACTTACTACTTTGTTAATATAATATGACTAGTGGAGTTATTGAGGAGGGCAGGCTAGGGATTCTGCTTTACAACACAGTCATTCTATGCGTTAAAAATGCTGGGCAAAAGTCTGTGGTGGAAGGGGGCCATTTTTCCACCGTGTGAGAATGGATAGTTGAGCTGTCCAGTAATACATTGTAAAGTCTCGTAGAATAAATCCACCCACATCCAAATGTTTAAAATTAGACTGAGCAATAAAACTTGGAATTGACTGGAAGAGATATAAAAATGAGCCCATTTACCAGTGAGGACAGAGCGGTGACCCTGAGTGATCCGTCTTGAGGGGGGTTTCTCCACTATCCATCAGGCCTAAGGGCAGCACTACAGTGCTTAGACAACAGCTGGAGGCAGGAGGCTAAGCAAATATTCCCTTCAATTGTACACGGTTAGGGTTGTGGAAATAATGTTATATGTTGTGACATGGTTATCTTTCTGTTTTGTTTTTGTGCAGACAGACTGGTGAAGACAAATCTCCCTGTCTATCTTCCTTCATGTAGTGGATTACAGGCTCCATCTGGAGGCAGATTCTCAGTTGATGCTAGAAATATGAGTGGTAGTTGCAAGCTGTATCTGCTGGAAAAGTTAGGATTGTTGTATTTTCAGTAATATGGCCTTGACAGTGGATATGGTTTGATTCTGATCCCTGTACATTTCTGTGACGGTTTCCCAGGTATCCTATAACCTTATACCCTGTCCTTTCCACAACCTCCTTACTACTCCTGACATTTTAGGATTTACTACCCTCCAACAGATGATGAGAATGTACAGATATAACTACTCACCAATCACCCAATAGACTGTATAAGAAGTACACAAAGCAGTGACTTCACAGTTTTGCATTTTATCCATGGCCATCTTGCTTTTTTTGGATATTTAAGAGTGCCTCGTCAGACTCAGATGACACTGACCCCCAGCTTTAGAGACCAGGCTGTAAACAAGTTTATTTCTGCTGTAAAGTTGGCCATTTTAACACTGGGTTCTAAGGGAGTTAACTCGCTTTTGGAGCAAGCATCAAGTGGTCATTCAAGGAATTTCAGTTTTTGACACTTCCTCGTCACCTACATTTTTCAGCTCTAGAGGTTGCCGCTTGGTCTACATGCACACATACATTTATATGCATACGCATTCATAATTGCTGATTAAATATATGCAGGTCTCATCTGCTGCGTAAATTATATCTGTTTTGTTTGAACAATCGGCACTCCAAAAATATGTTTACGGTGGATTAAATATATGACTATACCTATGACTTTACATCTTTTAGAAATAAATCATGAAATGCATCCCTCCTTGCAGAATTCTTTCCAGCATTGCCAAATGTCTTTTATGGCAAATAAAAGTCAGAGGGAAAATTCCAAATTCTCTCCATACCAACCTAAAAATAGTTATTGCAGTTTTCCTTCTAAAATGGTCTTCAGTATAAATAATGGCAGTGTATAGAAAAGTGTATAGATTTTAAATTAACAAGACATTTAAGTTGCCTTATAAGACCTCTAATCAAGATGATTAGTTTTATTTAGAAAGTAGTGTCTCCGCATAAAGCATGGCTTGTATTAATATGATCTTTGCCTCTTTGAGCATAATTGAGTTCTTCCAGTTTCAAGAACACCTGTTTTTTTCCCCATTAATATGCAAATGTGAGCACATGTGCCCCACAGTCTAATGAAATTGTACAGTGAATGTCCAGCCTTCAGTTGTGCTGCTGATGACTATGCTGCACTTGAGTTCTGCACAGGACCAAATTCACTGTATTCAATATCAAGTAAAGACATGTCATGCTTGCAAAATGATCCTTTCACCATTTACCGAGGTGAATGGTGAAAGGATCACTGTACACACGCAGCAGAAGAAATTACACAAAATACCACAGATACTGTCAAAATGTACAAAGTAACTGTTGCATTTAAGCTGTGACAACATCTTAGAGCAAATTAAGTTTAGGCACAGAAAGAAGTGGATTGGGTTATTGTAAATGATTTAGAGTCATCATGATGGTTATAATAAAGAATACATGTTTACAGCTACAGAATGGTTATGAGGGTTAGGGTATAAAAACCTGAAAAAAAAAAACCAATAAAACTTATCATTTGAAACAGGAGATGAAAAGCCATGATCTGTGTTAAAGCTCAAATAACTTTATACAGAAACTACATTACCGACCTTGATCCATTTTGTCACTTAAAGGTAAAATATGTATGATTTTTTTGTTTTTTTTGTTTTTCTGGGCATGGACCTTTGAGCAGTGACTCTGTACCTCCAGCCAATAACGTCAAATTAAATCAAATCAAAGGTACATTATTTTCCCTTAGGAACTTAATTTGACTATGTTGACTTTGTCAACAACTATGACAAATTAAAAACAATTCAGCCACTCACAAACAATAAGAGATTTATCAGACATAGTACAAGTACAAACTATCAAATGCTAAAAAACCTGAATGAATGAATAAATTAATGAGGGTAAGAGCCCCACTGATGAATAAAAACAATAGTAAAAGCAGGGGTAGTATTCCAGAATGATATGCAGGGCTGTGGTGCTGACATTCCTGTGAATGGTGATTAAGAGTTCAGTAGACGGATGGAGGCGGGTACAAAGCTAGTAGGGGCCCTTTATTTCCTAAGGGACAGGGACCTGCATCGGCGTCCAGAGGGCATAAGATTGTAGTGAGTGTTATGTGTCGAGCTAGCACAGCGCAGGGGCTGAGGGGCAGAACTCAGTAAATCCAAGCCACTCTGTTTACATGGCTGTCTCCCGTCTCTGTTCTAGTCTCAGTTTGGTCAGGACTGAATTCGACCCAGAGATACACAGACATCTTGGCCACAGCTGACAGGAGGAAGTGTGCGCTTCGGCTATATTCGTTCAGAATGTCGTAGCAACCTATGGCGCAGGTTACAGGTTTTTACAGTTTTATGATTGAAGGAATGTAAACTAAGTAACAATAGAGTCGTTATTTTACGAGACATGGAGAAATGACGTTGTCAGATGTGACCTCGGGTCTATGAGTATGCGTTTAGCCTGTATCCTTTCAAACATGTACAACCAAAGCAGCAACTGCGGCACGGATAAGTCGTCTGATGGTGCTATATGATCCTAGATGTAGCCAAATAAAAGGATGTAACTCTTGTAAGTATAACATTTCTCTTCTCTACACTCGAATCTATGTATGCCATTCGAAACACGCGTTAGGCTTTCACATGATGACTTTTCTCCAGTGATTCCCTTTTTCCATGTGCACTAAGTGGCAGCTTGTGAAGTCTTTCAAAGTGGCTTTCCCAACACTGGCCCTCTTTTCAGCCTGCTTCTCCTTGTTGTCTGACATAATGACAGTGTGATTGTGAAGGTTCTTCATTTACTTGATGTGATAAGCCTTAATTGCAGGGTGGATTTGAGCAGCTCTCAGTCAGTTAGCTGCAGAAAGACTTCATGACCTCTTCTTTCTCCTCCCTCCATGCTCTCTCTTTCTTTCTTCACCAATTTCCCTTCAATATGCCTTTACAAACATATCAAGAGGATCCTTTCGATTCCAGCTGCTTTCTTTCTTTTGTGTCCACTTCCTCCTTTTTGTTGGTGCAAATAAGAGTTCCCCTATATATTAACTCAATATTAGCCATTTGCTATAAGAAAGACTTCACTAATCAGAATATATTTAAGAATACCTCTTAAACCTTCAAGAAAACTCTGTGCTCAACAGAGCCACTAATCTCTTTAAAACATCCCATTTGTATGATACATACACTGTATAAAACAAGTGGATATCACCCATTGGTTTTTGGACTACAAATTTGAAGCCTTGAGTTTGCATTTTGGCTGTCACCGTCTTGGCTTTTTGGAGCCAGAGGTGACCGTATTTGAACAAAAGGGTGGAGCTGAGGAAGGCTAACACTAATACTTGCTTACGGACATTGTAAAACAGTAAACTTCATAACAACAACACAATTTGATGGCCTTGTTAGTATAAATTATTAACCACAACTACAATAAAGATTATTATTATTATTTATTCAATAGACAGAAGCTCTGAAAGCGAGCTGTCAATCAAAGCCCACACGGCTGAGATCACATACACAGAACACAGGAGTCGCTGGTCTACCGCTGCTTTGATTGTTTAGTATGTCACACAAGTCACACAAACACACTAACAGATCAGGGCAGTGACCAGAAACTCCTGTGTTCTGTGAGTTAAAATCGCTGTTGTTATCAGAGGAGTCTGGCGACTTTGTAGAGCGCTTCGGGGCCTCACTTTCTTATCAGAAAGGGTTGTCCAACAGGAAGCGTTAATTCAAACAGATATTGATGTTTGGCAGTGGACACCAACAACACAACTTTCTGCTAAATTGCTGCCCCCCTTAATTTTAATCGTACAAATTTGACCTTTTTGGACACTGACCAAAACGACTGAGCTCTGTCTCCTTTTCATCCCTTAAAACCAAACCATACAGCCCCTACGCGAAGGAGTGGCTGGATCTCAACAAGAGAATGATGCTCGTGGCTTCACCCAGACAGGAGCTGCTTACGTTGTTAATTTCACTACCTCGCCATGACGAAAGAAAAAAATAGGATGGGAGGAAGAAGAGATGGAGTGATGGATATAGTTGGAGCAGAAGCATCTCCGACCACAGATATTCTTCTGTGTTTCAATTTGCTGTGTCTTGTACTGTTCCATGGTCTGCAGTTTAAATGGAGGACTTTTATGATGCAAATGCAGGCAGGAGCGATAAATCTCTTTCCCGCTCCTCTCCTGGGCTCTCCTGATGCAAAAAGATGTGCTCTCTCTCTCTCGCTCCCTCCCTCTCTCTCTCTCTCTCTCTCTCTCTCTCTCTCTCTCTCTCTCTCGCTCCCTCTCTCTCGTTTTCTGTCGGCTGCAGCATCGCGTTACACTCGCCCCCAGGCCACATGAAAAATGAATCAGACCCAGGTGATGCAGTGAGAGAGTGGGGTGGGGCGAGCGACAGGGAGAGAGAGAGAGAGAGAGAGAGAGAGAGAGAGAGAGAGACCCCAAAAAGTAATGCTTTGACTTTCCTCAACTACTTCTAGGTCACTTTAATTTGGAGACAGTAACGCAGCCTCAGACACACACACACACACACACACATGCTCATGCATCCAAAACAACACAAATACAAATCAAGCGCACAATTCAAACATACTGCGAACTGACCAGACGCAACACTTTGATTAGAAAGACGATATAAAGTATGACACTGGAAATCCATTCAGTTTTCTATCTTTGTCTTCAAAAGACTAAAATTACTATCACATTGTCATGTCAACATCTTAGCATGCAACATATGGCTGCGTCAATTATTAATTATTAATAATATTTCATAATAGTTATTAGGGCTGAGCAAATGGCCACAAACATTGACATGATAAAAATGTTAATATCAGTTATTGATAATTATCACTATAAACCTCAAATCATTATTTCCTTCCAGTTTAAAGGCTGACTTTTAGTCCTGAGTAAAAATTTAAGAAACCAGATGGTTATTTGTAGTATCAACAGCTCTAAACATGTTTTAATACCATACTACCTTTAGATACATGGTTTGTAGAATATAAGCACCTCTTTTTTTTCTAAGCTTTTTAAAAAAAATTTGAAGACAATAAAAACAAATGAAAATATGTAATGCTTTACTAGAACTTCACTAGAACCATGCCCATTGATCACCATTTTTGGAGTGACTACCAAGCCAACATGGGAGCTTTCTGTACACTCTTAACCAAAAGAATCATATTTTTAAAAATGTGTGGGAGCACAGCCACCAATATAAGGATAGCATTAGAAAATGAATAGTAAATGGATGAAGGAGGTCATGTATTACATTCAACTAGTAAGGATATTTACTTTCAAAGAGTAAATACAGATAAAGGTGACCTTATCATTATTACTATTTATTTTTTCAGTTTATTTTGTATTATAATTAATTGGTTTGTTTTTTATTTTTGTTCTTTTTTCCACTTTGTTGTTGGTTTTACTTTTAGTTTTTTTGTGTTGGTGGACATTCAATAAAACGATCTCGATCAAAATAAAGAGCGAAACAGCGGTTTCATTGGAGATCCTCAGATGCCATTAAAAACACTGTGAATGTCTTTTGTCTGTCTCTTCAATGACATCAGTTATTAATGCTCTGTTTTTGTGTGTTATGGATACGTCTTACAGAATAAAAACAACATGGAGACATGCGAGATGTTAAAGCATCTTAAAACAACAGTCTTTAAAACAAAGAACAGAACAAAAAGACTTGTTTTGATTGGTATGAATGTATGATGTAACCTTTCCAATTCAGAAAACTAAAAATACATGTGTATTTATTATGTCTTTGTACTTTAGGAACTAAAAGGATATATGAGTATAAATGAATGTATTTCTATGAATATATGCATGACATTGAGCACTAATAGGTGATTAACATGTGATTAAAAGATGACAAACAAGTTTAATTTCAGAAAACACACACGCTTCTGTGCACAATACGGACATGTTTGGAAAACCACTGGATTACAGGGTATTTCATAAGCTCTAATGCTGTGTATCGTCATTAGGGGGAGGTGGTGGACGTTCAGTACGGCGGTGTGGATGAGCTGAGGAGAGCTAAAGAAAGCCTCAACGTCACCAACCAGATTGCTGTGCTCAAGCTCGGGAAAGCGCCTTTACTGTACAAGGTAAGCCCCGCTCGAAGCTCAGCAAAGTACGACTGCTCTGCTCTGCTGGAAGAATCACACATTTGATGATTTAATGCTATACCTGAAATGTACCTGATACCAAAGTCCCGCTGAAGGAAGGACATTTTAATGTTTAAAAATATGCAGAATGACTGAAAGAAGAATAGTCCCTAATTCTTAGAACTGTATCGTACCTGTGACAAGTAAAGTAGCTTTGAACACTACTGTAAGTGTGTGGGTTTAAAAATAAATGATACTCTTACTGATAACACCGGAGTTTTGAGATGCAAAAAGTACAGTTATTACAATGTGCAGTTATTTCTCTTTTTATCTGTTCAGTTTTAATGCTCTCCATGCCACAGCGGGTTAAAAACAATTCTAAAACTATATTCCTTCAACTTCCGAGAATGACGCCTTTTAACCCATTTGCTAAAGACAGAAACTACGAGATGTTTCCTTCAGATGAGGTCTAAAACATGTATTTTGGACTCACACTTGTTCTCCTATAACCCAAACCCCGTTCCATTAAACCTTTGCTTAAGGTTTAGATTCATGCAAAAAGGTGGCTGGAAAAAAGGTTAAAGTGACAACTGTGGAGGAAATAGCCAACATTCTCAGTTATCCAAGAAGATAAGACATGTTCAAACATAGTTCTGATTGATCACATGATAAATCACATGTGGTAAAAGTACAGATAATAGATACGAGGATTTAACTTTCATGCTTTTAAGCATTCTGTTATTTTCTTCTGATTTTTTTTATTCCTAAAAATAATATGTTAATATTAGTACATTTAGCAGCTAGAGTTTCTTTACTTTTTTACCCTTTTTTTTACCCACAGTTTTTGAGTTTGGTTTTTAATTTCATTTATTTGTTTTTTCATGTATTATGAGGAAAGCCTTGATTTTCATTTCCTATAATACCCTCGCGAGCAGCAATAAATACCTGAAATGAACAAGGATATATGGAGGTGAAAATACCTGGAAATGGAGTAAATTGTGTTAAATGAGATGCATCAGAGGAAACCTACGGTAAATGTATTATCACTTTTATCAAGTGAAACAATGCAAATGTATGAAAAGTGATGACAAATAAACAGCAGCTGCAAAACCTCCATACTATTTCAAATGAAACATTATTCAGTTTCACCAGTGGTTGAATATATTTTTACATACTTCCTTCAAGTCTTTGTTGTATAAAATGACTCTCACCTATAATTTCTAATTTTTTCTTCACCGTTCACTTTCAAATTAACAGAAAGATACAAAATAGAAAACCTTCCAGGCTTCTCTTAATGGATCCGACAAACATGATTCTGTTTAAAAGATGTAAAAAAAAAAAACGTATTACTGTAGGATTAGCTTTGCAAGTAGATTTAATGGTAATTTTATCCAAGTTGCACTGTTATCAGAGTTTGCTCAGCTGTCATGGATGTGTTGACATGGAAAACATCCATAACGTTGTTAAGCATCAAAGTGGCAGCAGATGCAGTGACTGGCTCTCTTAATAAAATAGGGACGAGTGTTATTTGGTCAAATCTTTGCTTTAATCTTTCATTTCAGTTCAGAATTTCACTCATAGCTGTTTGATAAATGCCTGGCCTGAATTAGTGCAAGCGAATGATTAAGTGATTTCTTATAACAGCTGTTTCCTTTGTGCTATTACTCTACTCCTGAAGGTGAGGTTAGTGATAGATGACAGGCTAATGAGCCATAACAGGAGCAAATAGAGGTTACTAAAAAAAGGAAGGGAAATGTTTAAAGAGGGGTCACCATGCTGCATTTACATGAACACTGTTAGACTTTTAAAAATCCATTAAATCAGAACGCAGCTCCTGTCACAGGGGAACCTTCCAGCAACAGGCTGCTGACCCATTTTTTCCACCTCGCCCACAGTTTCTGACAAATTTGATCATGTGTGCCTCGCAATGTCTGCGTGTGTCGGTAGCTAAGAGAAATGATCGCCCTTTACATGTAAGTGGGGAAGAATGATTGATGAGGCTTGTAAGTTTACTAACGAGTGTGTGACGGTGACTGCAGGCCACCTGTCACACATACAGACACGTTCATATTTTTAGCAATGCGCACGCAAAGCACACACATTTTGATCGTGTTAGCTTAAGTCATTAATTTCCATCAGCACCGGCATATGTTTGAGTCACAACACAGACTCATATCACCCGCTTATTATATGTTGTCATATTCGGCACAGAAAAGAAATTTATTGAATTTAGCTTCTTATCGTGTTTGACTTCCAGCCACCATGGTGAGGCTTATGATTTATGAACGCGAGTTATGATACTTACGATTTATGGACATGTGTGTGAATTCTCCTGCTAAATCCTGACACTTAATGTTTTAATACGTTACAATAAAGGTGCGTTATGTATATGTGCGAACCACCAGATAATTATCAGTTAACTAATATGTCCATTAATCCTTTACTAGTGGCGTTCATGTTAAGTAGGCTTTCATTCATGCCTTATTTAACAGTTTATGACGGGAGATCCCAAACTTTTTCAGCTTGAGACCTAAAAGATCGATTTTGCATTTGCATCTATTTTTACTGACTCAGTTCAATTCAGTTTCCATTCAATTGTATTTATGTAGCCCAAAAGCCCAAGGGCTTTGCAATCTGTACAATATACAACACCGTCTGTCCTTTGACCCTCGATTCGAATGAGGAAAAACTCATAAAAACCTTTAAAACCTTTAACTGAACAAAGAAATGGTAGAAACCTCAGGAAGAGCCACACAGGAGGGATCCCTCCTCGATAAATATTGAATACAGAGACTCTTACACCATCAAAACAATGCTGAATAAATGCTCTTTACTGGAATGTCAGAACTTCAATCACGGATAGCAAGGTAACGTCAACAACCGCTTCGAACAGTGACAAGTAAACACACCGTCGTCAATTAACTGACACAACAATGGATTTATGACTGACTTTTCACTGTCAAAACACTGTCTCTGAAAGTCTCTTCTTTGCACAGGAAAGACTTATTTTCTTGCCATGATACTCAGAATGCTTCATTTGGATATTTGGAAATCCCATTATTATCTTTCAGCATGTTGCAATTCAAGTGGTTTGAGAAAAATCAAGAATTCTGCACTTCCTCTTGACTCTGTTTACAAGTTGTAGAAAACGTACCCCATGACGGAGGATTTTTTTTGCAAATTCTAGAGGTTTTTAGACAGGTAGGAGGGTTAAATATGTGATTGACAGCCGTAATTACCGCCGGCTGTTAAGACTCCGTTAGTAAGTCAACATTGCAGCTCCCGTTACTGTGATATTTTGACTTCACTTTTCCATAGCATCATGAAAATGGTGTCAAATGATTTGGAGAGAGAAGGGACTGGTGTTCTTTTCCCCCATTTTTATTTAATGCTTCTAACTGCATTATCAAATGTTCAGTAATGTACCCTGAAGCGCTACGTGTTGGTTTTATTTGATTTGATTTTATAATTTTTTCCGTTGTATGTCATACATATCTGATGCCGTATGTGTCTTTCTGTCAGTTCTGCATGAATGCAGTTGTGCAGAGGGGTTTTCCCCATATGGGTGCATGTCAGTGTGTGACGGCCACGTGCTTGTCTATGCATGTAAATGTACTCACTTACTGTAAGTGTGTGACAGTGTGTGTATATTCTGAGCGTATTTGTGTGTGTATCTCTGTGTGTTTGCGCCTGGTGTCCCTGTTTTGCAGTGAAGGACAGAGTTGTGATGAGAGGAGAATGACCGTGGCTGGTGTCACATATTCAATAAAACAGTCATCTACGCTCATAAAAAACAATGACGCTACATCTCCCACGGACAACAGTGAAATACTGCTTTGCACAGTGGCAGCTGCAGCACACTGACTCGCACTCAGCAGCTATTCTGCATCTTTACCCTGATGTTAATACAATGTAATATAGATGAACAGCAGCACATTATAACCACTGATCATGAGATAAACAGCCACATATATGAACGGAAATGGACTTCTGCAAGGTATTTAAACTTCTTAACCTCCACCAAGTTAAGGTTAGGGTTACATTTAAGCCATGCTTGACGTGATGCAGTTCTGTTAGTTACATACTAAGTAGCCCACAGAAATTACAAGATGTTTACATCTACAAGTACATGTATCCCCCATAGACCCTTATATTAAAATGTTCAACTTTACAGCAGAAATACACCTTTACAGCCTGGTACAAAAAATGATTTTGGTCTCCATAGCTAATTTCCATGTTCATGATAGCTGTATTGTTATATATAACTCACCCAATTAAATTACATTAAGCCTTAAAGTCATTCTTAATTAAAGGTGTGGTTGCTGTGAGTGACAGGTGGGGGATTGTCATCTGGCCCTGTCTGCTGGGTGAGCTTTGATTGACAGCTAGCTCAGCAGCTGAGTCAGACGCTATGAGCTTCTGATTATTAAATAAAACTTTTTTTTTTTTTCCTGACAGAAAGCTCTGCCGTAGTTGTGGCTGAGAAGTTACACTAACAAGACTGTTAGAGGATTCTGTCATGAAATTTACTGATACAATACCTAGCCTGATAATGTAACTTACCTGCAGTGTTGCCAATAATTTGGTACTGTATTAATTGGTGAGATTCACTCTACACTATTTTTGTCTTTTTTGGGCACTTCTGTTTCCACAAAAAAAAAAAAAAAACTCAAGATGGTGAAAAGGCTGGATGTTAAAATAACAAACAAACAAAAAAAACTAAACTTTAAAGTGCTACTGTCAGGTTATCAAATTATCTTGACAAAAGAAAAGGGAGTCATTAAGCCAGTGCACATTAGAAGTATGTGTATAACATGCTAATGCTGACAACAATAGGGTTGAAAATATAAAATCATCCAGTTACGACAAATCACAGCCTTTTCATTTTGAGCCTAATGCATCGAAGGGACCCGGAGCAAACGAGGAGGAGTAACAAACACCAGGCTGAGTGGTTGCATTATTTTAGTTTATCTGATGAAAGAATATGTTAAACCAAACACTCAGTCATGAATTGGTTGAATAAAAACTGAGTGGACTAGTGGAAGATGGGTCTCGTGCAACTGGTATGAAAAAATTACATGACGATACATCTCACATGGAACAAGTTGTCACATTAATGCATTGAGTATAGATGGTGTACGCAGTGAAACTGTTTAATATGACTTATAACAGTAACTACTATTCGGAGGCAGACTAATAATACATTTTGTGTGGCACTGATGGGCTGGCCGTTCTTCGGCACTGCGATGCCGCTCAAAGTCTTTCACGGGTACTCGAGAACGCTACACTTCGACGACCGCGAAACGAAACCCGTTAGGCGCGCGACAGACAAGCTGGCGGCCATAAGACAGTTTCACTCAGAGGTGACCATGATGACGGTGATGTTAATAATGATGATAATAATAATAATTAGAATTAGAATACTTAATAATATAACACATCGCCCTGTGACCAGGAAGTGAATATATTAACACTGAAATGAAGTAAATACAGTTAAAAACAACTTCAGTAAATGTTGACATGAACTATAGGACACAGGACGAGTCATAATAATGAAAATCTAAGTATTTCAGAGACATTTTTGCTCAAATGAATATGTTTAATATTATGTTGAAAAAGCTCTTCTTCTCCAACTAATTTTAGCTGGGGTGGCACCCCTGCGCCCCCTATGGACCAGCCAACACTGGTTGTTATCCCAGTTTATCCTTGTGTATGCAACCTGCACGACAAGAGAGGAGAGCTCACAATCAGATACCATTTGTTAAGGTTTAGTTATGTCAAACCACAACATGTTACTTTAAAACTGAGAACGTTTATACAGTATGTTGTTCAATAAAACGTGTTACTAAATGCTTTAATCTGGCAAAAATATAAACCCACATTTGTACATATGTACAGTAATTGTTCAGACCTCAGCTGGAGAGGAGGGCTGACTTAGTGGACCTGTTGTGACTTTAGTGTAATACCCCTGGTATACTCGAAGCAGAGACGACTCCCTTTTGCGGCGTAATTTGACTTTTTACCCTGAATTGTTGCATTTATGTTTTGTAATTTAAGAAAATACTTTCAGATATGTATATACTACATGTTTCCACGTAACATCATGCATAAATCCCCAAAAAAACCTGGAAGTTGCACTTTAAGAATTCAAGTGCAGTCTCCTGGTTGATTAACAAGGGATTTCCTGGAAGTGCAGGGTTGAAATTAAACCATTTTAAACCACGTATACACCCACTGCTCACTGCACGTCATTTTTTTCCAAAAGTGAATTTTGAAACAACCCAATCAAAAATGATCCTTGCGTTGACACCCAGTGGACTGTATTTGTTATAGTTCAATGTAGGAGGCCAGTCTATAATTAGGAATGGACTATTAAGAAAGAAAAAAAAACTATCCAAATGACATTTGATATTATGATTTCACTGTTTATTGTAATTCTGTATTTTTAGAAGGTCAAATAAGCAGCTATCTATTGATATTATTATAGAATTCAAGCTCTGAAACAATCCTTTAAATGAATGTAACTCATACATAGTAATTGTCATACTGAGAAGACGGGAAAAGTTAAATCTCTTGTGGCTGACAAACTTGTTGGTTATCTGTGTATTTTTATGTAAACCAACCCTACATAATATATACATACATTTAAATAGAAGTGTAACTTTCATTCCCTCTTTTGTTTTAATAATGATTTGTTTTGTTATATGTTGTGCAGAGTGTTTGTCCCGTGTATTATTGCTATGCATTGGTTCTGTGATTTCACACATTGAAGGATTACGGAAGTTAGAACACACTTTTGTGAACTATTTCTTAAAGTGCAGTTTAAATCCAACAGCAAAACAAAAGAGAACAAAACAAACAAAACACTTGCAGCTTTAAGTGTCTATTATGTGTCTGTGTGTGGATCTTCTGTATTTCTATGTCAATATAACTGATTTTTTTCTTGTATTGATTTTTACTGTGTTGTGTTTTCAAATGATTTTAGTCCTTACATTGTTGCAACAAATGTGTTTGTACAAACGCGCATCTCTCCATTTTACCTCACTTTTCGGTATTTCCTGCGTGTCTGCAGCTCTCCCTGCTGTCAGAGATGGGTTTTGGAGGAGTCCTGCTTTACATCGACCCCTGTGATACCCCGTCTGGTCAGAACATCTGGAATCAAGCCTTCACAGTTACTCTGAACCCTGGAGGAAACCCTGCCATTGGTGAGTGACTGTGACTCAATAGGCTCTTCTCATTTCTCACTGCAATGAAGTAATGTACAGACAACGCCACTGTGCCATATGTCATATCAAAGTGACGTTCATTTAAAATGACAACTCGGGAGCAAGGGTGTGTCATTTTGTTAAATGTCTGGTGCAACTACTCCTCTGCTCACATCTCAGGTGCGAAAGACAAGATGTGAGGAGAGGAGGCAAGAAAAGGAATCGAGGATGTACAAAATGTGAGAAGTGGGGAATGACTAAAATGTATATTTATGTGTCAAATACCCACCTATTCAGGTACACCGAGAGAAGAATATCCATTTTTCGCAGCATAGGTTACTAACTGAGGCGTCTGCAAAAATTTCACTTGCTAAAAAGAAAGTACTCCACACTAAAGGACATCATCAGTGCGCAAATAGCAGAAAGCTTGGTGAAAGTTGGTGTCATAACCTGATGTTCTATGATAATATCACGAACCAAAGGGGACCGAGAGCATCCTTTTCAAAGTCTTCAACCCATGTCAAAGCAGCATAAGGGATGAAAATTCATAAGAAGTCGTCCTATAAGTTTTCATTTACTAAATGACTCAAAAAGATCACATGCATGGCAGTATATGCAGTACAACGCTCAGGGGAAAACGGTTGCACTTTTAATCTTCAGCCAAACAGGATCTGTTTTTTTCTTCATACTTGTAAAATAATAACAGAGGAAAGACGTGCCCCACCAGATTTTCAATATCTGGATATTTTAGAATTTAATTTCATTTTATTAATACAATTTTTTATAGCACTTATAATGTGATATTATAAAGTATTTCACATATTTATGAGTGCAATATATTCATCTACTTATCCCATAGATCGTACTGCAAAAATCCGCATACCTCGCTTCCCTTACGTGGTTTCTTCCTTGTACTCAGAAAACCAAGTGACTCCAGGTCAACATGCAGAGTAAAATCTCCTCATTTAAAAATGGCAAATGTCACTATCCCCTCTTCTCACTTCCAAATTAGTATCTCCTGAACTCCTCTCCTCGCGTCTCAGTCCCTCCAACGCGAGATCTGAGCAAAAGAGTCTTGGAGGAGACTCCAGGAGAGAGGAACCGAGGCAACAAGCATTTAACAAAATAAGACATCCTTGCCTCAGACCTGTCATTTTAAATAAATGTTGGTAAAATATGATGTGTGGAACAGCTGCCTCATCTGTCTGTTATTTTGTTACAGTTACCACTGTGTTTTATGGTCTCTGCCAGATGAGCAGAACAGTGTTCATGTAAAATTCTAACTAACTAATTCAGTTATGTGTTTAGAATCTGTCAGTACGCGATGTAGGAATGTCACACGTTTTTTTAATTTAACACACACAAGTTTATTTGTGCATTTGATCATTTTTAATAACTAATACAACTTCTAAATGAGGAAAACTCCTACTGTGTTTTGTGTGTTTTAAAAACTTCCCCAAAGGATACACTGTGTATTCTCAGTCATGGCTCCTAAGGCCAGCCTCCTTGAACCCTGGATACGCATTTTAGGAAATTGAAACACTCTTAAATATGACGCACTGAGATCAATTTCTGAGTTACAAGCAGGAGGATCGAGGAGTCAAGGAGGCACAAAATAGGGAAATGAGATGAGCCTCATGTCTTCTTATCCATCCCTTCAAATTAAAAGCCCTCTGCAGAATTGTGCAATTGCGACTTCGGACATTTCTGAAACTGCTGCTGCAAAATGTACGTAATAGAAACCCTGTAATAATTACTAATATAAATCCTAATATAAAATGGGAGAATGCTGAGCTACAAAAACTGATTTATTGATGGCTGACATATTAATCCCCCCAAAATCTTCGAATGCATTTGTAAAATCATCTCTATTCCCTCGTTCTAATTGTGCCCCCAAATGTTCTGTTCCTGTACGCCCCTGCATATTATATTGTACATAAATACAGAAAACATGTTTTTTTTAAAACCTCAAATTACACTCAACATCAACCTTTATTTAACCAGAGCAAATCCAGCTGAGAGCAAGCTCAGACTTCAGTGCCTGAAATGAACGGAACAATGAACGATAATTACCATTTTGCAGTTATCACTAATTAAAACACAGGTTAGTTCAAGTACAGAATGCTTGGACTGTGTTCAATGCCTGAAACTTATTCACATGTCGTACCTTGGCCTCAGGCAGAGGACGTTATATTTCCCTGTATCTCTGTGACTCTTGTCTGCTGTATTTAAATCACCTTCCCATGATGGATGACCTCTCCGACCCCCAGTCTTGTCCCCACTTCCTGTTTTCCTGCCCGGTCTGGCCAATTGGGACGTGTCATTACCGCTGAAGTATCTTTAGTCCTTGTAACAGTCCCAGTACCACAGTGGCAAGACCCAGCAGAGCCCCACCAGATGTCTGGACTGCTGTGTTAGCATGTGTAAGAGTAGGTGTGTGAGTGTGCATTGGTGAACGTGTGTTTAAGTGAAAGAGAGGGAGACAGATGCTAGCTGTCTGGCCGTTCACCAATCGTGAAGCTCCCAGGTCCCCGGTGCTAACAGAGCTTGCAAGAACAGAAGAAATGAAGGACACCTCATTACTCATATCATCCATATTTTATGCAACTCCTCCACAGTGTTCATTTTATCACAATTGTACCTTTATATGTTCAGATCTGGAATCTTTGTTTACATTCGGCAATGCTTCAAAATCTTCGTTACGCATGTTTGTGCTTTTGATAGGGAAAGAAAAAATTGTGTGTGTTTTTATTGTTTTTAGTGTTCAATATATTGATATAGTAAGACAAACTGAAAAAGAAATTACCGTCACGTAGGTCATGTGCTGAAAAAATGATACCAAATACAGGTACGTTAAACATTTTATTAATTGTGTGTTGAAATCAGTTAAAAATGATCATTTCCAGTAAGTCTCATGCCTATTTCTATCCACCCGCTTTTATGCACATTATCAAGTTCAACAATGATAATGTGTTTTTGATAGCTTCGTAATGTTTGCTATTACAAAATACCACTTCCAAAATTAAATTACACAACATTCAGAAAATAATTAATATTGTTGAGTATCACAAGTACCCTGGCAGGAATATATATATAGAATATATATACAGTGGTACCTGTGCTTTGAGTTGTGACCTAAAATTTGGGTTACGCCAGCTTCAGGTAGTTGGCGCAGCGAACGCCACAGCATCTGCCCAGCATCCTATGTCTCACTCGTTCAGTTTAAGCGGTTAGCTCGCAGTGGAAGCATCAGTGTTGTGCTTGCATTTGTGCTTGCAGTTATTTTGCGTTTTTCCAACCATGGGTCCGAAGAAAGCGAGTGAGTCCTTCTCACTCACTTTCAGTGTTGAGTAGAAGAAGTGGCTGATGTGCATTGAATTGCGGTGTTTTTTGGGGGTCCGGAACGGATTAATGGCATTTCAATTCATTTCAATGGGGAAAATGAACCACTTTATAGGAAATATATAACACGACTCGATTAATATATATAAAATTCAGTGATTACAGCTTCCCTCATCTACTGCCTCGAATTCTCAGATGCCAATTTAAGTGTTACAGATGGTAAATCTACTGTATGTGCTGTCACTTGCTAAAACTGCTTATGGTACTGGTGGAAAAACAAGCTGTTGGCAAATCTGTTCCTGCATTGCAAATTTTCCTGTCATCCTGACATCTCAAACATATGCTTTCATTCCTGTCCAGAAAGTTGTACCGTGAGCATAACTGGTCTGAACTGCATGTCATCAAACAGCTGACTTAGCATCAAACTTAACTGGTTTGCTCACCAAGAGCTGTGTCTAGCACTGGAAAGTTGTTGTTGTTGATTCTCATTTTGCTTCTATGTCTTTTTATTTCTTGTGGTTTCTTGCTGGGAGCAGGTGGTGATGGTGACAAAGGTCTCTTGGCAAAAGCTTCAGCCATCGTTGCATTTAGTTTTCCTCTCTGAAATGACCTGCCTGTTTACGTGTATGACACATGGTTATGATAATACGCCCTCTGGACAGTGCTATGCCTTCTTCTTCTCATGTGACCTGATGCTACAGTGACTCACTACGCCTCTTGAGATACAGAGTGGTATTACAAGATGTGACGGGTTAGCTGATTGGCATGCTTACTGCTGTAGATATCTCTGCAACTTACATACTTTGATGATATAACTGATAATCATCACTATCAATCACCATCATGGATGGCCTGCTCTTGCTGCTAAGACTCCATTCCTCGGGATGGGAGTCAAGAACCAGTTCGTGTTGAGAGAACTGGCTCACAATTGGAATCACAATCGTATGTGTCATATCTTATCAATTCCTTTTATCAATGTGGTGTGTGTTTTTTTTTTCTTTTCTAACCAGAGCCAGGTAACACTATAAACTCACTGTGCATATATTATGTCAGCGTTTGCAACTTACATGAGAGAATGAAGCAGAACTATCCTTCTGATCATGAAAAGAGAAACAAAAAACTCCATGAGAGTGAACTGCACTCAGGTAAACTTGTGTGCTCTTCTCTCCAAGTTACATCAGCCAATAACTGCAATGTTAAGTGATGAGCTAGCCTGCAGGGCATCTCTCTCTGTCTGTCCTGCATCTGTTGGTCTGTCTGGGTCTTGCTCACTGTCCAGACCCTTCCAGTAAAGTATTCTGACTGACGTGAGAGTGAAATACAACTATTTTTATGTTTAATTATCGCCAATGGGCAACAACGTTTATTAAAAAAAAAGAAACTAGCGTGAACATGCTTAAACTTAAAGTCCTGCATAACCAAAGCTAATTGTAGAATATTGTGAGTCCTGGACCAATAATCAGACAGCAGAGCCAAAGCAGTGTTTGGAGAATAGTGTGTGTTTAAATGGTCTTCAGAGTCACAGATAATGAAACTAAAAACCTCTACAGGTCTCCTTTTTTCCCAGAAAACCAATCGGGCATTGATAAAGAATCAGACAGATAAGTAGTATTGATAATGACTTTGTATCAATAAAATCAGTTCCCATCCCTAATTTCAACCTGTGTTAAATTCACATAGCACAGAACTGCTCATATGTTATTATAGCATTTAGATGCATTGTGTTAAAAGCCTAGTCTGTAATAATCATTGAAATACACAAATGGCTATAATATTCATACTGATGTTTAATGTATAATCACTTGAGAATAAAAACTGTTTGTCGAACTTTTTGTAGAATTAGCTATTTGTCTACGTAGGCAAGGCAAGTTTATTTATATAGCGCACTTCATACACAAAGGCAACTCAATGCATTTCACACACACAGGGAACAAAAGCAAAAGGCCAAATCAACGAACTTAAAACAATGAAAGATCAAAAGGTCAAAAACTACAAAAAAAAGAAAAATGATTAAAAGAATAAATGATTAAAAAAATACTAGTAGTAAAAGAAAAAAGGCGCATGCAAAAAGGGATGTTTCTAAGTTTCCACATTTAATACAAATTTCACAATGACTGGCAGTTTGTTCCATTTGTTTGCAGCGTAACAGCTAAATGCTGCTTCTCCATGTTTAGTGTGGACTCTGGTCTCAACTAGTTGACCTGAGTCAGTGGATCTAAGAGCCCTGCTAGGTTTATAATCTCTAAACATATCACAGATGTACTCTGGAGCTAAACCATTCTGTGATTTGTAAACTAGCAGCAGGGTTTTAAAATCTATTCTGTAACTCACTGGAAGCCAGTGTAAAGATTTTAAAACTGGTGTGATGTGCTCTGTTCTCTTAGTCCTGGTTAAAACTCTGGCAACAGCGTTCTGGATGAGCTGCAGCTGTTTAACGCTCTTTTTGGGGAGTCCAGTCAGAAGACCAATACAGGAATCAAGTCTACTGGAGATGAAGGCGTGGATGAGCTTCTCCTGGTCTTTTTTGGGACACAAAACTTGTAATTCTGTTGTATTTAATTCTATGTTATTAAGATGGTAAAATGCTGTCTTGGTGACAGCTTCGATGTGGCAGTCAAAGGTCAGACCTGAGTCTATTAACACACCAAGGTTACGAACTTGGTCTGTGGTTTTTAGAGCCCGAGACTCAAGGTGTTCACTAATGCTGACCCTCTTCTCTTTGTTGCCAAACAGAATAATTTCAGTTTTGTCTTTATTTAATTGAAGAAAATTGTGGCTCAACCAGTTGTTTATTTGCTCCAGACACTGACACTGTGAGTCTAATCAGCTGCTGTCGTCTGGTGACAGAGATACATAAAGTTGTGTGTTATCTGCATAACTGTGATAATCAATGTTAAAATTTTGTAAAATTTGGCCCAAAGGGAGCATATACAAATTGAACAGAAGAGGTTCAAGAATTGACCCCTGGGGAACCCCACAAGTCATACTCACTCGTTCAGATTCATAGCTGCCAATTGTAACAAAGTAACTCCACCTCTAAATAAGACCTGAACCAATTGAGGATCGCTCTTGAAAGTCCAACCCAATTTTCTAACCTGTGCAACAGGATTCTGTGATCTACAGTGTCAAATGCAGCACTGACATCAAAACCAGGACTAATACGTGACCAGAATCAGTATTCAACCTTATGTCATTTAACACTTTTACAAGTGCTGTTTCAGTGCTGTGGTGAGGTCGGAAACCTGATTGAAATTTATCAAGATTACTGCTTTCATTCAAAAAGTTGTTGAGCTGATTAAATACAACTTTCCCAATAATCTTGGATGTAAAAGAGAGGTTTGAGACAGGCCTATAGTTCATAATAGAGGCATCTAGAGTTCTCTTTTTTAAGAGTGGCTTTATGGCAGCTACCTTGAGTGATTCTGGGAAAATGCCTGGTATGAGTGAGCTGTTTACTATTTGTAGTAGATCAATTTCTGTTGAGGTCAAAATAATTTTTAAAAAGTCAGATGGTATTATGTCTAGAGTGCGTGTTGTTGATTTCAAATGTCCAACTGTTTCTTCTAGGATTTTTAAATCAATCATATTAAATTGTGACATCAAGTTTGAGTTACTTCTAGGTTTTGGACACCGATTAGTTTCCTTGAGTTTGTGGTATTTTGATTTTTCACTGAAGGAGTTGGCAAATTCATTGCATTTCTCTGCACAGGTCGCCTCCACAGAGTCTGCCATGTTTCTGCAGTAGCTCAGAATGGAAAATGTGGTTGTACAATAACTACACATATATAACTATATCACAGTTTGTTCAGTGTACGCAGTGTATATCACCTCATCGTGTTAGTGAGTGTATGTCCATGGTGGAGCTTTGTTAAAAATGCTAGCTAGTGTGTCAGCAGGAACCTCGAACTCCAATTCTGAATTTCCCAATTCAGTGTTGTTTTCTTTCTTTAATGTAACTGCTGTACTCTGCATCATCATTGCGTCTGTTGTTCAGGTCATCAGCAACTGTCTGAAACGTCACTCTAAAAACATTTTTTGCAGGCTACAAGTCCCAAAAATCAAACAAAATATGTCCCCAGTAGTGCATTTCACTGTTCCCATGTGTATTTCAGTGTATCACGAACTATTTTATCGATCACATGCCTTGGAAACAGTCACATCATAAAAAAAGTGGACACATTGCACTTGGCTCTACAGGGAGCAGCGCTCACACAGTACAGTCGATCTTAAATTGCAACAAATTGCTCCTTAAAGTGCTCTACTTCAAAACTATTCACCTTTTTTCCACTGTAAAGAAAGTATAGTGCTGTGCCAAGCCTGGTTTATCAGGTAGACATGCTGTACTGTATTAAAAAAACAAAAACAAACATAATTTGTCTTGTGGTGAGAAATCAGGGCGTTTCCCACTGTTGCGTGCGACTGCTGAGAAGCTGTTTGTTTGCACCTGTTTCGTTTAGGCTGAAATGCGTTTGAAGAGCTTTAAAAACACACTCATCTCTCAGTGGTGTCAGCGGCACCTCCCCTTTTCAAATGGAAAATAAAGACACAAGAAGCTGTCAGCAGTGCTCCCTGGTGGAAACGCTGCCAGTGGAAGTGCTGTTTAGAGTAAGTGTAACTCTGATGTTTGCCAGGGCTCTGTATAATTTTCCCTTGGATTTGCCCACCTCCAAGTTTATTGTTTGGGCGTTGTTGTCTTCGTGTCTCCTCCCTCTCCTCCTTACTAAGCTTGTTAATTTGACTGTTTCTTATACGCATCACTGCCGTATTGTCATACACTGCCCGCTGAGACAACCACAGCTAATCAAAGCAATTTATACATGCATCTTACCCAGTTCTGTCATGTACTGTGCTATATATGTACAGTAATATTCACAGATGTGGCAAAAGGACACACATCGCTTATTACAGTACAAGTGAAAAAGTACAGGCTTTCAAAAGTACTCGAAGTATAAAATTATCAGTAGGCCTTTAAAGGACATTTATACCAGCAGTTTCTATGCAACGCTAACTGAACCTCACGTCATATTATATATAATGTGATCACTATTAAAACTAATTAAAAATTAAAAATTAAAAAAAAAAAATTAAAAAAATTTAAAATAATATTTGACGCTTTTTCTCCACAGTCCAGTCTCCCTTTACTGTCTGTTTCATCTTTTGTGTTTTTGTTTGTTAAGAACTCAGAGAACTCAGTAATTTTCTTTATTTTGATTTAAGAAAACAACAGGTGTGTTTTCTTCTTATTGTTTTGTGTTATTGCGCTGTTTGTGTCTTTTCCGTCTCATTTTGCCTTTCACGTTGTTTTCATCTCGTTACGTTTCTCATGCACGTTATGCACCAATTGAAACACCAAAGGATCATCTTTTTTATGTGTTATTGTTCCATTGATTTAGGTGGAAATCAGTCTTGATGTTGGGAAGGCGTACGATGGCGCAAAATAAAAATATTTCCCCTCAAATGCATTAAAACGAAACTAATGAGCCTGATCTGAAAACGTAAGGAGTGGAAAGTATTTGTGTTACGTGTGGGAAGTAAAAGTAAAAAGTTGTCGGAAAAATAAATACTTAAGTAAAGTGCAGATGCCTGAAAGTGTTTGTATTTAGTTACTTCCCACCTCTGCCAGTGGTAGCTGTGAGTTGTGTCAGTGTTTGTGACTTCCTGGGGAGTTTTTGTGAAAATTATATATTAAAAAAAAAAAAAAAAATCAATCGCCCAGGAAAATGTTTGCAAGCCTGCTGGATTATATTTTTACCACATGCTTTCTTTTAAATGCATTTGAATGTCACATGCAGAGCTGTGTGAATGAAAAGAGCAAAAAGTTTTGCTCAGACTCCTGCGGTCCACGCCGTGTTTGCTCAGAGATCATCAGCAGGTGTTCGCTGTCAGCTTTGCTCTGTGTTGCTCCGGCATTCATCTGGTCTGATTCGCACCATGCTGCTGGAGCATTCATTTATTCTCGGACGAGACACCACAGCTGGGAAACTCTTGCTTCCCAAAACTGTGAAGCTGAATCAGTGCCAGCAGAAATGTTTAAGTGTATTGGAGACACACTTTACGTGAGTCATTGGGAAAGCATTGATGACTGCAACATTTACTTTGATTAGTATAAAATAAGCTTGTTTACAAGTTGGATTTTATTGAATTTAATAAATGAGTAAAATTCAATACCATTTCTCTCAATTTGAACATTTTTAGAATTAACAAAATATAGGCCTAGTCATTTTAAATAGATATTTCTGATATTGTAAAGTGGAAATACCTTACCTTTTTATAGTTTTAAATTGAATGGCAGTTATTCTTTTGAAGGACAATCAGAGATGATTTTTTTTCTTTACTTTGGTTTTAGACTCTCAACTTTGTGTTTGGCATAATAGCAAACTTTTTAGCCTAGAAATATAACAACGTGTCACATAATGTTTCGAATAATGATGCATATAAGGAGTACGATGAAATATTAGTTGAACTTACCCATTAGGCTCTGGCTCATTTTGTCTCAGCCACCATTTTGGAAAAAGTGCTTAGTCTAGCAAACTGGAGCTACACTTTTGCCAATTCTGTTTACACACTGCTAATTCATCAACATATCTGATATAACTTGTGTAACTGAGATAAATTCATTTTGATGTGAGACAGATTATTCCTGATATACATTAAAATACTTTTTTGTGAACACAATCTGCTTACCACCTTAACCACATGGTTCTTCCTTTCGCATAAAGATGGAGATGGACAGTGAAAACTACATTGTGATCACATGACAAAAATTGCGTATGGTACGCATACAGGCAGTGGGTCAACTTACGCTGTGGGTCGATAGGTGAAGGGGATTAAAACAACCCATGTTTATGTACCTCCCAGTAGTTTGGTGACGTCTTGAATGTTGAATGAATAAGTGCAGGAATAAAGAACAAGTGACAGCAGTCATCCATCCAGACAATCCATGTGGTGGTCGGGGAGAGATATGACGGAATAACTAGCTTTGCTGTGCAAACACAGGAGACCAGTGTTTGTTTACCATTTGAAACTGAAGGTAACAGTTGTTATGTAACTTTCTTCTTTTACCCTTTTCCATGACCCTTACCACACCTCAGCCATGGCATTAGCACAGCCTAAATGTGCCTGATATGTGGTATTTTAATGCTACCAGCAGTATTTTATGTCAGCAAATTTCATGCATAGATATAGTTTTGGGAGTGACTGAAAATTGACCAATGCTGTCGTTTAGGCAAGAGAATGGTATGATTAACAATACCACCTGTTCAGCATTGTGGCTTTTTTGTTGTTGTTGATGCACTTATTCATACAACAAGAGGTTGTCGCACAGCTGCAAGAGCTATGTAAACACCAGTCATTTTTCAAAATGGTCACTTTTCTGGTGAAGTCAGGCCAAAATGTACAATGACGTAATTGGCTAATTACGCCATTGACAATGGCTAAGACAATGGCATAATTGACAGTGGCTAAGTGGTGTCAATATTAAGTCTACCCCAGGAAGTCCATTTGGAATTATAACAATGGCCAATAGTTAGCTACCGTTGCAGCACGGTCTGTCTGAATGTTGGCTGATTCACATTTTGTCTCTATTAATCAAACTCGTTTGAAATAATAGTGGTAATTGGTATTGCTAAGAGTGAAATACTTGAACTGCAGCATGAATCGAAGTTCAGATGCTGAATTTGGACATTCTAATCATGGGATGATCTGCCTGAGACACACCCCATATTCTAGCTTCATGAGAAAGCAGAGCACAAGAAAAAAAATACACTTTTTTTGTGGAAAAGAGGAAATAATAGTTTTTGGCATCTTGTTCTCATCAGAAGCCTCATGTCTTGTGCCAAGCCGTTGCCCCTGGTAGTGAGGCTGCTTCGTCCATGTCCTTTGAATGGAGCTGCCATGCATGTGGTTTGTCTTTCACTGATGTCCATATCCCCCATGGGTTAAACAAATGAGAGCTGTTGGTCGTCAGCATGTGACTGCTCTCTGTACGCATGCACTCTCTTTGATATTTGTAGGACTGGTTGTGTGTATGAACGTGATTGTGTTAACCTTTAACATGATCTCAGTCCTCATGCGACGTAGACGCAGCACCAAACAGAGCCGGCATGTGAACCGTTTGACAGGTGGGTCTTTTCATTGCGTCCCCTGGGTTATTTAGAAACCTCGGCTGGATTCAGATGAACCCAATGAATGGAAAATGTAGTCATTAGCATATTAATTTAAATACAACTTCACTACAAGACATCTATTTTCCTATTTTTCTTCTTTTAAAGAGACAGCTATAGCCATGGTAATGTGGAGAGAGGATGGAAGCAAAGCATGGTCCTCTGTGGGATATCAAAACAAGTGTTTGGAATAGAGTGGAGGGACAACAAAATGGGTCTTTTTGTAATAAAACCCACCAAAATACACTCAGCCACAAAAATGTCAACCTACTTTTCAAGAAATATTACATGAAAGGTTGGTATAGAACACAAAAAAAATAAACTGCAGCGAAGTTCTGATGCTGTATTTCCTTAACAAAAAAACTGGTCTCAATTAAAAGCCAAAGAGTCTTTGATAATGGCCTCCCAACCATCCAGGGGGAAAAAAAACAAGGGTGGATAAACTCCTGGTGCCTGCATGCCTGTTCATTATGTCAGATTCCCACAGAGTCTGTGTAGTACAGACACATTTGATGGACTCTCAGCAGTGATCATTAAAGGTCTCAATCACAAGTTTTCATATCCCTCTCACTGTGAGTGTTAATAATACCCCACCCAATCCACAAGTGTTGCAATTGGCCAATATCGTCTGTCGCAGGCTAGATTTTCAGAAGACTGAAAACAGAGCCAAGAAGAGGTTCGAGAGTCGAGTTTCCTCTCAGACCTCTAAACTGAAGCTTTAATGGACCGCCCAGGTGATTTTCCATCTGCTTACACATTTGTATTGTTTTTTTTCCTACATAGAGATATATTTTATTTTTTTGTAATATTTTGCAGAATTCTCTAACCCTCTAAGAATTCTCTTAGTTATTTCCCGTCGCCTGTATCCTGGCAGGACAGATTGAAACACTACACTGACTGACAGGAAAATGATAAAAGTAAATTAAAAAAGAGATCACAGAAACCATAACTTGTTTTAACTCCCTCTCTCCCACTCTTTAAGTTCTGAGCCCAGTCAGACTAAAAGTATTCATTATTAAGTGAAACTTTCAGTGACAGCTGGTTAATAAGGGGCACTGCCTCATGTTAAATTAATGAAGTTATTTAAACATGAAATTAAACATATATTAATTATATATTGCAAAAAAATTACTAAATTAAAAATGTTTGCTCTTTGTCAGCTATGTGCCCTGCAGCTATGTCACCATTTACTGTTGATAATCAGCCCACATGGTACATTATTTTTTTTTTTTACTTTACATGTACTGAAATGTAAATGTATTTTACTGAGCTAAGAACCGGTGCTTTGGTTTGTTTGACCCTCCCAAATGTTTTTAACAGCAGCCGCCATTGGAAACTACTGCATCACACTGCGTCTGACCCCCTGTCTTGTTTCAAGGTGAAAACAAACTTTTAGTGAGTTCTCATCAGGAATTAGCTCACACAGTTTTCAGGAGAAAGTACTTTCTCTGTTCATTCTGCTGAGAGTTGGACTTTGCTGGATTCATTACAGTTAATTGGCTGTTTAGTGGGACACTACTGAACAGTTGAGTGTGGGAGCTGCAGCTGTAGCATTAGCATCAGTACGAGCTGAATTATGCATGGAGGTTAAAGCTTCTGAAAGCTTCTCCTTATGATTTATTAATGTCTGCTTGCAGATAGAAATGGATTAGGTCTGCGGCAGGGATACCAAAGGATGACATATTCACAATGGTCATGCTGGAGTTATGCTACAAAACCGGATGGAAATCAAAGCCAAAATGATGATATTATTCCACTGACTTCCAACATTTGTGAAATGGTGAGCACTCCCAGAATTTAAAGTTTCATACATTGTGTATGAGGCGGTGGGAAGACAAACGGCTCATGGAGAGCAGCTCTGCTGAGGCTGGCTGCTTCACCATACAGCACGCCTTGATCACTGTCTCTATTGATTGGCTTGCTAGCTGAGGAGTAGCATTGTTCAGACAAGAAATACATGTGGTACATTTCAAACCAACATTTAGTTTATTCACCGGGGAGACGCTGCATGGTAATTTTCCTTTTGTATGTGCATTTGTTATGTAGAATTTGCTCCTTTTTTTAAGCTCAGTACAAGTATTTGCCACCAATGTTACTAGTTACCTCGCTGTTTAGTATTTCACAAAATATCTTTAACAATGATACAGTTTTGATTGAACCAGGTCTCAACCTTCTTGGCTACAAGAGCACAGTGTCTTGTTGGCCCCTCCTTATGATTTTACATTAAAAATAAAAACGCAGTTCTACCAAAAAAAGACATCATCGCCATGTAAAGGTCTATTGTGTACAATTTAGAGGTATTTAAGAAGATCTAATTGCAAAAATGTAATGTAATATGCATAATTATATTTCACTAGTCTATAATCACGTGGAAATAAGAAACATTGTGGTTTAGTTACCTTAGAGTGAGATGTTTATATCTACAGAGGGAGTGGCTCTCCTTTCACAGAGCTCATCATGGTTTCACTGCCATGTTAAGTAGCTCTGAATTGAGTGGCATCCAGTGTTAAGGTGCATTATTGTCAACTACTATGTTTGAGCGTGGAGTGTGTTGAATTAACTATATCGCCTTGACAAAAAAGCCCAGAGCAGATAAAACAAGCACTGCATAGCCAGACCTATCTCCACAGTTTGTTGGTGCTGTACCAGCGCTGGAGACAGTGTCTTCACAAAATATTGTTGGGGGAGAATTTGTGATGGAGCATTTGCATTTGTGGGGAAGTGAGCTGTGGAATTAAATCTATTAAATCTCAGCTAAATCCCAGCAAAAGAGAACTCCACATAAAAAGTTGTATGTCAAAACTTGGCATTTTCAGCGTGCAGCAGCAGCTTGGAGGATGTTGCTGTTCCTTGAGGGGGACTGCCGCTGTTTCCTCGGAGTAAACTGCAATAAACTTAAAATTTGCATTAAAAAATCGGCGCTTTTCTTAGCGTGACTTCTATTAGCCCTCAAATCTCATAAATGGAACAATAGTCTTCAAACAAACAACTGGTCCATTTTTGAGACCAGAATGACTCCTGGAAAAAAATACTGACTTAGTATTTCTACAGAGATTTTCAGTCATTTGGAGTCGGGGCGTTTTGAAGCATTTAGTGGTCATCAGTGGTATTATATGTTAAGACACTTCCACATTGGCTTCACTTTCAAGCATATTGTAAGTCCCTTTGAAAAGAAAAAACATCATCAAAATGTCAGTATGTTATGTATAGATATAGTAGTTGAACAAAGTTGCTTGTGTGTCATTTGACATTAAGTTTCATTGGTATTTAGACAGGTACATGAAAAGGTTGCTGCACAGTACACAAATAGTTTTCACTGTTTGAATATGACCGCCTTCTCAGTTAGATAGAGTTGTTATTTGCATGTTTCGGTCAGCATATCAGCTGTAGCGTGAAAGGAAGAGGAAGGTGTTAATACCATCTGTGCTCTAAATGCAGCTATAATCTGTATTTTTAATCATTCTATACGTACACGTGGTGTGTACAGCTCACTGAGCCACCAGGATCCCCCTCACATCCTCCTACTGCGCTCTAATCCTCTGCTACTGTCACAACAGCTAAACCTGCCACCTGTGTCATACACGATCCTATTATCTTCCCCTTACAATCTAAACACCATCGGAGCTGCCTGACATCGTGTTGGAAAGACAGACAGGTACATCCTGTTTGAAATTCCCGTCACAGTGGCTTCGCTGAACTTTGCCTCCAAGCCTATTTCACAGCTGATCCATCATGAATGTCAAGTGTGTGTTTAACCCGCTAAAGGACACAGTTGGCCTTCATTACACTGCTTCCTGTCTCTCAAAAGCGCTTCACTCTCCAGTTTTTGATGTGATTCTTGTGTGTTGGAGGTTGTGTGGGTGTGGGCGGCTGGGGAGCAGCAGAGCTTCAAATTGGCTCTCCTTGCCTCATGTCAGAAGCCTGCGTTTTTCTAGGTAATAGACATGCAAATAACACGAGTGTGTGCATATATCTTCCAGGCGGTGTTGTGTCCCAGCACTCGGTCAATAACATTATGGAAATGCGGCGTGGAATCTTTGGCTCACACTGTTTGAGTTGGATAACAAGGCAGTCCAATGAGCCTGTTAGCGCAGCGACAGTGACAGAATGAGGTGTTTGTATTGTCACACACTGTATCACACTGTACAGCAGGAGGGAGAAGCAGACCGAGCAGGATGTACTGTAGACACATAAAGAGAAAGGAAGAGAGGGAGAAACAAGAGTGATCAAAGTTCTTTTCCCTGTTTACTCGATTTACCAAAGGAAATGTGTGCAAACACATTTTCCCTCTCATTTCTGCTCTCACGTTTTTTTTTTAAACTGTCAAAGTTTCCGTTTGTCGAGTTTAATTGCTCATCAAAACTAACATCATACTGCAGTGTGAATTCACCGCACACCAGCGTAATTGAGCTTCCAATATACTTCAGTTTCTCCCTCATACGCACCTGAACGCAGCGTCTCAGGCAGTGGAGAGAACCAACAAAGAACAAATACTTTGTTTCTTTACTTAAGTACAGTTTTCAGGTATCTGTACTTTGTGTGAGTATTTATTTTTCTGACAACTCTTTCCTTTTACTCCATACATTTGAACACTAATGTGTACTTTGTACTTTTTCAAAACAACCTTGTTATTTTAGTTTTAAAGCATTTCAGCGCAACTATCAATTATTTTTATTTTGTCTCATTCTGCGCCTTCCCAACATCAGACCGATGTCAGCCGAAATGGATGGGACAATAATACACAAAAAAGACAATCCCTGCATGTGTGCATCAGTGCATGTCACGCACAGCAAACGTAACAAGACAAGACAAGATTCAGGCTAACAAGATGAAAATGATGTAATAGATGTAATAGAAGACAAAAACGTACCTGTAGTCTTCATGTTCATTATTTTCTGTATATTGTAGCTTTGCACACAAACAGCCGGTGCAAATGTCCTTCAAAGTATGTATACTTCTATGGGAGTAAAAGTAAGTGTGTACTTTTGCCACCTCTGGTCTCAGGCTCACTTTAGGAGAAAGTGTAACTTACTCCATCCTCTGTCCTGTTGATTTTCAGAGTTAACAGGGTGACAAATAGAGTTGTGGCTTATATGGAGCATATTTGCTTAATTGCATCGGCATAATTATTTCCATTCTCCAGACAATTTGTCCCCCCGAAGAAGGTTTTTGTGTGCCACTTTGATGCGCATGTGTGTAAGAATAGAGTCCAGTGGGAAATTTGAACATCTGTGTCTCGCTGCCTCACTATGCCCAGGAGAGAGCTGAAAATAGATGGCTTGTCTATAAGGAATCTGCTTCAGCAGGTACAATATCAAAAGAAGAAAAAAAAATATATATATACAGAACACATGGTTAAGCTGGCAATTACTTATACTTTTTTGTAGCAGCTTGCACTCATTACACTTGAATAAAACTGCTCTCCATAATTATGTTGTCCTTTATGGGAGAATGCACTTTCAAAAGAAATGAAAATGTTTCCTTTAGCACAGTCTCAGCTGTTCTCCACACAGACACTCTCTTTGTTTTCTCCAAAGGACCTGCAGTGGCAGAGCGACAACTTTAAAGAGTTATAGAAACCATTGTTTAAAGCTTTGAAAAAAGTGAAAATGATGAAATGACTTAAAACAGACGTTTTTAGGTATTTCTTTTAATTATGAAGGTGAAAACTGTTTTTCCGTGCCATCCATTGTTTTACGTTTTATGTCACGATTTCATTATTTCGAAATCTTGCTTTCATTGCTCTGCCGATAAAATTGTACGCCACGTCGTCATTATTACTATTTAATTAAGTTGCTGTCAAAACACCGCACGGCGTCTGAGATGAGCAGACGAGTGAAAAAAGTATTCAATTCTTTTACATAAGAAGTACAAATAACAGTGTACAAACACCACTACAAGTAAAAGTCCTGAGTCCGACATGTTAAGTATTTTAAGAAAAATGCAATTTAAAGTAAAAATAGGGCCTTCATTACAAACTTATCTTTTCAAGGTGTTATATAATTACAGAATAGTATAGTTTTTATCACTAACAAATACATGTAAGAGCATTTTAGTCTTATAGTGTGTCAACGTGGAGTCAATTTGAGATCCTTTGTATTTGTACATGTACTGCATCATATCATTGTTTAGTGAGTGTCAAATAACGTAGGCCTTGATGAACAAATACAAACATATACACACCTACTGATTACCCACAGCCACTAACTAACTTGTCTTAATGAGATATTCAACTGAACAATAGTTTGCATAATATTCCAGCAGGTAAACAAGACTGTTTTTTTTCTCATTTTAAGAGAGAGTGTTTAACTATTTCGAGTTTATCTGATTTATCTATCTATAGCTGTGTTTTGGGGTTTTTTTTGCATTTTTTTTCTTTTTTGTAGTTCCATTTCTCAGTGTTTACACTTTTATTACATTTATACTTAAAAGTTCTTACCCCATTGGCAGATTTTTTGCTTAATAAAGAGTGAACAGGACACTGTTCCTGAAAAGTACATTTCTCTGCAGAGTTTTTCAAATTCATATTTTTGGTTTTGTTTTATGTTTTCAGATGCACAAACCAATTTCTGTCCACCATTCACTGTTGTGGTGATGGAGATTTCAGTGCTGTGCAAATTCTAAACATTCAGTTATACTTGCATTCATTTCATAGATGCATTAGCGGAATCACACACACAAACACTGAGAGAGAAAGAGACGAGAGAATTCAGACTGGTGAAATGAATACATGTAGAATTGGGAGGATTTGGAGGTTGATATTGTCTGAATTTCCCTGTCGTGCCATTGTTCTGCTTTTTCTGTTCAGCAGCCTGTAACAAGTCTTGTTTTTCCTTCATGGGGTTTAGTCTTCTCTTCCCCTTAAGGTAAGCTAGAGTGAATGGCAATAAGCATCGGGGCTGAATTAGTAACCAAACTGTCGATTTCCGCTGCCATTTTTCCTCCTCTGGCCAATTAAGCCACACTCCATCTGTGCTTCTCTCTCTCTCTGCATCCATCCATTTCTGGCCCTCGCTCCCCTGAAGCTCATTTAGGATGAGACCGACACTTAAGTCTGGCCAAATGCAAAAGTGTTTTCACCCGATGAGGATTTGCTGCGACCATGACCATGCAGCCTCTCCTCCTCCCGGAACACAAATTGGTTCCTATTTGAATGTGCAACAGGGAAGGAGAGTATTAGTAACTGAGGTGAGAGTTCCTTTCCTCCCGTCTTCACCTCTCTTGTTGTTCGTGTGAGTGGAAGTTTGTTTGGTCATTTTCCAACATGGTGATTAGGATCCTTGGCCTCAGCGGACTCTCCTTATGTTTGACTAAAATACCACATAGGAGAAAACTGGGGGAAATTTTGGTTTTGTTTCCAATGACAAATTAACTGTAAAGCCACTAATGGTGCCACTTTGTCATCGACTATATTTAGTTGTTAACTGTGCAAATTTTTAAGTGTTGCTCCCGCAAGCTTTTTTCACGCTCCCGCACCCATGCAGGTTGGCTAAAAGATTACTTCAGCATCTGAAATGAATCCCCACCCTGATCCTCTTCTGTGTACCACTTTGTACGGTCAAAACAATACTTTGTGGGGAAACTGTAATTATCCAGGACATGTCATTACGAGAAAATTCAATACACCCATAGAAAAAATGAATATATAACAACATGAGTGACTGCTACCAGTCTTGTCAGCTTAAAAATGTTGCACAAGAAGATGGTCCAGGATCGAGAGTCTAGATTTTTTTTTAAGGAGTCTTCATCATTGGGAGATTGATACGTTTTTATGATTTCCTCAAAAATGAAGGCAGCTACAGCTCTGGAAAAAAAAAAAAAATCAAACACAATGCAGCATAACATTCTAATCTATTTCTTCCTGAACCCAAAGGCGATCCAGGATTGACAGCACATTTCCCATTTAATCTCTAAATCCGCCATATTTGGTGATTCCAGACCTCAGTTTTGAACATAGTATCTTCAGATGTGCAATATGCAATCATTGTTCATTCATTCCTTCTTCAAGCCGCCTTGTGTTACATTGAAAGCTAAAAAAGTGGATTAAGGGTAGTGTTGTCTTGTGTGTGTTGATGACTAACTTGCCACTGCTGTAGCATATTCACCATTTGCACCTTGTAAGGGGATTAAAAGTCAATGTAATGTTTCAACCCTGTCTCAGCAAAGTACCCTTCATATGCAGCAAAACTGTAACCACAAACACCTTTTATTATAAACGTGATGCTGCTTGCATTCTGTTTGGTAATTAAATGTTGTTCATAGTATTTTGTTCCGCCAACAGACCCGTCAAATTGATTTAAAATATCAGTTGGTTTTGACGACAGCATTATTAAACTGTTTATGGCTAAGTTTAGGGAAAGATACCAGGGTTTGGTTTAATACAGAAAGTCCACAAAGATGTGGAAAAAAAGTGACTCACACTGTATTTATTGCTGATATTTAAACCAAACCACCAAACCCTAACCAAAGCACTTTTATTCTTTTAACCAAGACACCCACAGGACTCCCAACAAACGTCCAACAAAATCACAAAATACTCGCAAAACAGTGTTAATGCAGGTTTAAGGTTTTTAAAGATTAACATCCTGTTATTCAAGATGTAAAGTTGAAATATTTATACTTGTAAATATACTCAAGGTCAACATAAACCTAACAAGACCATGATATTTTGTTGAACTTACTTTTTTTAAGCTACTTCTTGTTTTTTTATTTACCGGCACTGTTTGACTCAGTGTTGCCTGTATTTTATTTTTCTTCAAGTGTGCTTCTCATTAAACTCTCTTATACTGATGTTCCACTGGGTCCAACCGGATACCAGATATTGATCTGTGATAGTGAAAGAGCATGTATTCAGGGACACGTGAATCGGTAAAGATTCAGAGTGAAGTAGAACCTGCACAGATGTCAGACTAGATGAGGGCTGAAGTGGGTGGGCCACAGATATACCTGTGTGTATACCTGTATACGTATATCATGTATATATCAGCCACAGAAGAGTCTGGATTTAATATAGTGTATAATTTATAACTGTCTGTCTCTGCCCCACCGTACCTTGCTGTCTCTGGGTATAATATTTGAAAATAATATTTTATTTATCCAGTTTCATGGCTTTGTTGTTGCTAGCACCACTCTCCCTTCATTCACTCTCTACCTTGCTCGACTGCTGCACATGTAGCATGACCCCGGTGTGTCTAAAACATATTACACTGAGACTTTCAGTGTAATGTGTATCTGATTTATTAGTGTATTATTTTAGACTATATTGAATGTTATCTAAGTTTTGGATTTTGCTAACATAATTAGCCCCAGTGATGGCGTAGCTAACATCACTAGCTAACAGTATGTCAATCAAAATGTGATCTGCAGTGTTGAGGAATGGTCTGAGCAGCAAAATGAGCTGTTTTTGGATTTGATTTTCTCACATTTATGAATGTTAATTTTCACTCCAATTTTTTGTGCATGTTTAAGGAGACACTCAGCCTTAATGACACACATGCATTTTCACTATTCAAACTTTCAAGAGAATGTTGGACATGGGCGAAAAGCAAAAAAACGAACTTTTGGCAACTTAGTGTCAGAGTATGTTTAATTTGGTGTAAACATTGCAAAAACTGATCAGGTGTGTGTGGCAGAAAATCCTGCAGATGTTTTAAATTCTAGTCGAAGCAGGTGGGTGCTCTCTTAATACACTCAGTCTGCACAGAGCCCTAATTTGAAGTGCCATTAGTTGGTAAGCAAACTAGAAAGTAACCCTTCGCAATACTTTCACTGTTTTTCTCAGTTGGACTCAGAGTCCTGTTGGAGCCCAGAGCTATCAAATTAGAGGTCTCTTTTAACTATGCTAGCCATGTGATACATCCAATGTCAGTCTCCTGCTAGGACAGCTTCCCCTGACCCTGAAAAGGAATATGTCGAGAAAATAAATGACTCCCACGTCCACCAGGGGAGATCTCAAGGACCAGCCATGCGCTGAATACTGTCGCCTACAGCTTCAGCAGGTTCACTGTAGGCTCCCACTGCTCAGGTCTCATCCTCTGCACTCACACACATATGAAAGAAGCATCCTCGGCTTGGACGCTTAGCCTCTGAGGCTTTCCCTGTTGGGGTTGAACAAAGTCTGTCAAATCAAACGGTGCCTGTTTATCCCTCTCTGACTCATTTCCCCTGTCTGTCAGTGTCATTATGTGGTTTTATCTCTCTCGACCTCTCCCTCTCTGCGTATAAGCAGCTTTAGAAGCACCACTCCAAGTTGAAGCCAGTGGCAGAGCATGTCTCCCCTCAGGCTTACAACACCAACTGCAGAGGGTCAGTGTCTCTAATGGCAAATGTGGCTATAAGGAAACATGCCTTGTACATCGCTACGTGTCTGCACTGCAGGGATTACAACCCATTAAAGCTCCATAATTGCAATGCAGTGGTGCCCTCTTGTGAAGCGGCGCTACACCGCTGCTTGTGTTGTTTCTGCTTAAATTCAGTACAATGTTTAAGAGTGACTGAATCTTCTGCCTCCTGTATGACGTTCTGCATTTAGAGGCTTGACACTGTTTTCTGTAATTATAGTGCCGACACCTCTTTCGTTCAGCTCTGGCGCTAGAATTAATAATATATTGGAAACGTCTGAATTTTAAGTTTTTGGCAGAATGTTTGTTTATGCACAAGTCTTTAGATGTGTTGAAATTCTGTGTCTCTAAAGATATAACTGTAATCCTCTGAAACCCAAGCAGTGATTTGATAGATTTTTTATAGAGAAACATAATCAGATCTCTGTATTTGGTTTAAAATGTATTTCATCCACCTGTATATGGGTCAATCTGTGGAAACGTCCTGTCCCCATAGCCTTTTCAGAAATATTACACTTAAAATGCACTTTATGGACACCATTTATTTCTATTTTAAATAAAACAGTATGCATGAAGAAATGTGCATGTTAAGTCCATTAAGTATTTTTTCCTGTTCTCAGAAATGTTTCCATTTATCTTGATGTCATACAACCCTTTTAGTTGGAATCATTTGTTTTACCTACTTTAGTCTTAAGAAATTGTTTAAAAAAAGAGAGTATAAATAGATTAACTTTCGGGGTTATACCATGACTGACAATACGTACTTTGATGAACTATAACTCCTTATGAATAAACGAAAAGATTAAGCTAAAAAGAAATGCTTCTGAATTTCTAAAAGCCTGACAAAATGGAGAAGTCGTTTCTCATTGGCCAAAGAAATTGGAATTTGACACGAGACCCAAAACACCGCATTATCAACAGATTACTGTTGAATCGCAGTTTGAGTCGAAAGCATCTGAGGGTTAAAACAAAGGCAGACATTTAAAAAGCATCAAAATATTCATATTGAAGGAAACTGTGACCAACAGCCACTTACTAAAAGAGCCACTTTATTTCATTGTATTGTTCCAGCACACAGTGAGGACTATTTACCCATTCCACTGATGATGTGATATAGTGATTTGGTATTAGAGTCATAAACGTCTGCAAACTATAAAGATAAATAAGTGCTGTTTGGATGCAATCAAAATTCCATTCACCTCAATTATTTCGGGTGGAGGCGTGTAATCCGAGGACAACTAGACACATAAAACAGAAAGTATGACCATTTAAAGTGCAGTTATTTTGCAGAGCCTTTGATAATAAACCATAGCCTGTATAGAAATGTTTTAATAGCCTGTATATATAAGAGACTGAATGGCTGAGATATGTTTTCTTTTGTTTGTGAACTGTGACACTGTTTTATAATGTATGGAGCAGATGCTTTTACGCTCTGCTGCATATTACTCACTGAGCGTACACACATGCTTTACATATAGTTGATGTATTCTGAATTTGTTCTACATCACAAACATAAGGAGATGTGGGACAAATATCACTTTTTTCTTCTTTTTTTTTTAGATTCGCATTTGTAATGCAAAGGCAGGTTTTTGGCGTCGAAATAAGTGTTCCCACATATTCATGCACCTTCCACGCTGTTCTTTTTCCTTTGAGAAAACCCATGTAAATTATACATCAAAACCTTTCAAAAAAATCTGAAATGGCATGCTGTCACACGTTTTGTGATTCGACTAAACATGGCGATGAAAAATGTCCCATTCATTTCCAATGGGAAGATCATTGTGAAAATAATGGAAGCAGATTACATCGCCCTGTTTTAACATGAGAAGATGGTTGAAACTTTAAATGGGTCACAAGACTTTAGACTTTATTAGGCTCAGGTGGTATTTTGATATCTAGTGCAGTATTTATGAAATCACAGTTTAAGGTTCATACTTTTTTCCAACTGTTGGAGAATGGGTCTATTGTGGAGCCTCAGAGTGGATGAGGATGCTGTTAATCTGAGACGGTTTATAACCAGTACACCATGTTTACCAGAAACGTAGCCACACTGGTCCTCTTTCAGAAAACGTGACTACCAAAGCTGAGTGACTTACAGAATTTTAACTACGAGGCTCAGAGCGACAGGAGTCCCATCCAACCTGCCCCATTAAACCCAATAATAAACACAGCAGACATTTCTGTTCAAAACCAGAAAGAGTCTTTCCCACCATTTCCACTCAACCTACATATAATTTATATCCTCGTGTTCAGCTTCGTCTCCTCTGCCCCATGGCCAAATCTTCTGAAGTTCCACCTGCATTACATACAGTATATGCGAATATGCAGCAAGGAGCAGGTACAAAATATCTGCTGCAATGTTCTCGTCTCCCGTATTAGCATGGAAATAGCATCAGGCTAATTTAGCTTTAAGTCTTCTGAGTCTTCTCTTGAGTTTGCACACTGTACAGTGTGTTGCCAAGGCTACTCACACACATCTGTCAAGTGAAAGTAATTGCATGTGGCATGACCTGTGTGTGGGCATGTGTGGGTCCATGTGCTGTGTGTCTATGTGCGCTGTGTTGCTGTTATCTCTTCATTTCCTGGTGAGAAGAAGTAATTCTGGACTGCAACCTCTTTATTAACATCTCTATAGTCTGAATAATGCACGCTGTTGGCATCTGATGACTTTTGACTGGCTTCATACCTCGTTATCTTTTCTCATGTAAATGGAAAGGAGACCTCTGGCATGTTGCTTCTCTTTTTCTCTCAGCGTATGCAGCAGGAGATATTCCTTTTGAGCAGGCAGGCACATTTCCTCACTCCTGGAAAATGTCATTTTTAACAGCTTAATGGAAGAACAAATACGATATATAATTTTCTCCAAGTGGTTGGTTGTGCTCTCCTTGTAAATGGTAAAATTGTTTTCCTTCATTAGATAACATATCTCAAAAAGAATAGATTTGTGTTTTTTTGTTTTTTTTAAGGGGGGGGGGGGTCCTTAAAAATAATAGCCTTTGTTCAAATGAGCCCTGCTGCAAAGTAAATTGAGATAATTTGTGTCGCAGTAAACCCAAACTTGAATTGGTGACTGAAAATAACAAAAGTAATGGGTTCAGATAGTTCAGTCTACACTGGAGATAAATTTACACAAAAACAAGTTTAGAAAGCACCTTATTTAAGAAGATGGAGATAGTGGGTATAGACTGCCATCTGTCTGCGTACATCACAGACTACCTCACCAATAGGCCGCACACTATGTGATACCACTGCACATGGATGTGTCTGATCTGGAGCTGTGTAGCACTGGGGCCCCGTAGGGGACTGTACCATCTCCGTTTTTTGTTCTCTTTTTACACTGCAGATTTTAAACACAACACCAGCAGCTGTCACCTTCAGAAAATCTCTGATAGAACAGCCATTGTTGGTCGTATCTCTCAGGGTGATGAGGGTGAGTGCAGAGGGTTCACTCAGGACTTTTCCTGAATTTGAGGAGGCAGTTCTTTTCGCACTTGTTGGTAATGTGAGGAGACAAAATGCCTTCTGGTATTTAGGATAAGCAGCATTGTTTTCTTCCTATGTTGAAGCAAAAACAATTGTGATGGAAATTATTTTTATTTGGAATGATTTACCGTCCCCAAATGTGTGTTTGACCTGCAGCTTTTAAAAATGTGTCATCTTGTTATTAGCAGTAGCAAACACAATGCACCCCAAGCTTTTTCCACAAACCAGTGCACTTCATAATAGTAAAAAAAAACAAACAGTTAAAGCTGATTAATCAGGCCTGCATTCTGCGATTATATTTCCAGAGTAACAGATTTTAAGCAGTGGTGGAGGTCTGGTTTTTTCAGGCTTCTGTCCTGCTGCTGTCAGTGTCGGAGTTTAACACATACAAGGACAGGGATTTCATGTTGCATTCAGAATTTTCAACATGCACGTGAATGCAAACTCTACATCGCTTTGTACGACAAAGCCCATGGACGCCAACAGGAAATTCACTGCACGTTCAAGTGCACCTAATACACTGTTTAATATGACTGTTTAAAATGTAAAGCTTTATATTATTCTTATTTCCCTTTCTTTAAATATATAGCCCTCCATTTGTTCTTTCTTTCTTCATCTTTCACTACAGCAAAAATCTATAATATATAATGTCCCATTCATTTAAAAAAAAATCACACAAAAAAAACATATATCAAATTTTTTGTAGCAAACTCCACAGTCGTCTTGTACAACAGGTCCCCAAGTACGTCTGTGGTCATTTTCAAGTTGTTTTACATCATTTTTTTGCTAATTAAAATAATGCATGCTGGTACATGCCAGTGGTGAGTCAAACAATTAATTCCAGACACTAATAATAGGCTAATTAGGCCTAAAAGTTACTAAGTTATTATTTTTATTATTATTATTGGAGTCCAACTCCTACAGTGTCTCCACTGAGACATTCTGTCCAAAGGACAAATGCTGGCCACTGATCCAGATGATCTTTTCTATCCTGCAGCTCCTACATTTATGCACTAACGGGTCACTGTCGCTTCCTGGTGTAACAACAACAACAACAACAACTTTCTTTTCTGCGAACCTCATTCTAAGTAACGGGTCCTCTAACAACGAGTAAGGATTGGCTTCTCTCCTCAGACGCAATTCCAAATTCACCCTGGCTTTTTTGCCTGCTGCTTTCACTGGCAGTCAATACCTCTCTTTGATTTACTTATCTGTAGCATATCTCCATGTTTCTTAAACCATATTTTCATTGAATGTATAGGTAGCATCTTTTTGTAGTGTCATCATCGTGTTATTGTTTGTCGGTAGTAGTATTTGTTTTGTCATTGTCTAGATAAGTCATTGTCTTTGTTTTCTTTTTGTTTTTGTTTTTAGTCACTTTACATACGTAGATTCTTTTGCTCCCTCCTGTTCCTTTCTAGGGTTAATTTGGTCATGAAAAACCCTCTTAAATAGTCTTATTTGGTGCTTTTTTGTTGACTCTCTGAGACTATATCGCTGGACAACTAGTTAAATTGGTTAATAATTCTGATTACCGTCCCCAAAATGAAGCTACTACTTTCCCTACACTGTAGCCCTCATCTGAAAAATTGCTGCTATTTTTCTTCACATTCTAAAGAGAATTAGAAACTACAAGAGTAATTCTTGGCTTGCAGGTTGGGATCCCAGGAGCCCAATTTAAAGAGTTGCAGACAATAAAAGCAAATCACATTTATCCATTTTTTTTTCCTGTTGAGTAATGTGCAATTATTTCTGCCTCTTAGTCTCCACCTGTGCTACACCAACCAGGAAAAGGAATGTGTCTCTACTGATTATGTGTGTCAGAAGCGGGATCAAGCAATGATAAATAACTTAGGTAATTGTGACCGCTAAGTAGAAGAGTCGCTTTTGACTGGACTCGGACCTTGAATTTGATTTCTTCAAAATAAAACTCTTGGTGATGTTGTTCTCCTTTCAGTCACAGATATTAAATAAAGTATTTAATAAATCCTGTCTATGAAGGATCACTTGCCAAAAATGCTTACACATGCCACTCTTTGGCACATGAGCTTTGGCAACTCCTTAAATTGCTCTAATCCATGTGTTGACGAATAAGAGTTCTTATTAAGTAGCAGTGATGCGTCGGTCGCGAATGATCCGGCTCTTTGAAGTGAGCCGAGCCAAAAGAACCGGATCTCTAAAAAGAGCCGGAATTCCCATCACTGTTAAGTGGTTCTCAACCATTCCATTGAAACATTCAGCACCATTTGGCCTGCCGTCTGCTTCTTAATGAGCCAAACACCAGGCCAGCCCCGAGCTCTGTGATGTGTTTGTGGTGGTGTGCACGGTACATGGGAGGTGATAGTGCCGCCTGTGGGATTTGGGAGGATGGATCTTTGGTGCCTTTCGCTCAAATCTGTCCAAATGTCTGTCTATCTTCATCCCCACACCCTCTCCACTTTCTCCCCACATCTTTCTCCGTTTTTGGCAGACACAGACACTAAGTGCACCAGGGTGTTAAGAGTGACATTAAACTTTCATTAAAACACCATCATCATTAGAGAAGGATTAGTTATTCCCTGGATCCACTTCAGCAGCTCAAGAATATCAAAACACAATCAAAGTCTATTAAAACAACAATGTTGCTGGCCCAGTGAAACACACCAGTTGGCTGTATGTATGGTGGCCACAGCCTCTTAGGAACTGTCAAATAAACTGCGCACACGTACTGTTTCATACTTGAGCATGAAAAATTAAGTTGGAAAGTTTACTTCCCGAGTCCCACAAATGGTCTCATCAACAAGAGCACTTGTTAGGGATAAGGTGAAAATGTCTGTTAAAATATTATACATACAGAATTATTAGACCACTGTGACGTGGCGTTGAGAAATGTTTTCTGCCTTCGTAGATCTTGGCATATCTTGCAGTCATACTGCATTTTCTTCTGGAAGTTGTAACGGACAACTGTTTTGCTCATTCTCGAGTTATAAATACCTTTGGATCGCCTTAACCTTAAATATGCAGCTGGTATGCTCAAAATGAGGTCTTAAAACCAAATTCTGGTATCGAATCCTAATGAAGTGATGCCGATGCTAAAACCTAACCATAAAACATTTAATGATGCACATCCAGCCAATACAGTTCGACTATAGACTCAGTTGGTGATTCTGTTTGTCAAAAAACAAATCAAATGCTAACATAACTTAAGATGTTAGTGTGTTAGTGTGTTAGAAGGGAAATGAAGCAAGACAAACACATTGCATCCAGCACCGTACAGTCGCCTGGTGGTTTTGATACAACATAGAAGAGAATAGGTGTTTGATAGATTGTTCAGTGGATTTTTTTTTCCACTCCAGTGGACAATAACTATGCAGATGCTCTTTATCAAACTGATTTCAAAGCAAACCTTGTGGCCCTCAATGCAGTGTGTGATGATCTCTGTAGATTTGCTCTTGGTTGTCCCTTTAATACTCATCATTGTTAAATAACTCACTTAAATGGCCTCCACTCAATATAAGAAGACACATTCATTGGCTGCATTTCATTTTTTAATGTGTACACTTCAACTATGCTCATTACCTACAACAGTTTTTGGTACCATATTCCTCAGTATATCAATACTTCTTCTTCATCCCTACAGTCAGGAAATCAATTAGAAAGAGGGCATTTAACTTTAAGGCTCCTTCAGAGAATAACTTACCTTCAAACACAATCCTTGACATCATTTCACATGTTTAAAAATGGTTTGTTTTCTTATTTGGCGATAAATTGTACATACTTTAGATGCTTATATATACAACACACTGTATATGCTATGTCTTGATTGCATTATTCCATCATTGGCTCACAGCCTGGCCATTCAATGGTTGTTTTCACAAAAGTACTCACCTGGCCACCGTCTACGTGTTGATCGTTGTAATTTGTCTTTGAATGTTGATCGATGCTTCTACTTCAATGTCAATGTCAGGACCCTCTTGAAAATGAGATGGTTCATCTCAAGGGATTTACTGTAATTAATAAACTTGTTCAACATCAAATTTACATGATTAAAACAGTGTAGAATAATTAATTTCGTACCTGTCTGAGTACACCTTTCTGGTGATATCTGAAAGGCAACAAAGGGTGAATGTGTGGCCCACCATGGAGCAGCCATCTGTGGAGCTGTTTCCATAGTAAATGAGCAGATAAGAACTTAAAGTACAAGCCTGATTTGAAACAGTGGACCGCCAAAGGCAAAGACGCAACAACAGTGCACTTACTCCAGATCAAACAAAAACATGAATAATTTGTTTTTAATAATTTGACTTTCTTCCTCCATCTCTCTTAATCACACCTAAATCACACAGTAGCAGACAGAGCTGTGTGTTCGTGTCTCACATGATGTGATGAGAGCAGGGCAACCTCCTGCTATGCTTATTAGCTCTAATGCATTCCTCTGCTCTCCTTTGATCACCGCAGGATTCCATGTGATGCTTCCTGCCATCGCCTGCGTTTCATCTGTCTCATCCTCATTCAGATACAGACAGGAACTTTCAAACTGACATATACACAATTGACTGCGTCAAGAAGAAGCATTTTTAATGTGACTTACGTCTTCTTTTTTCCCTTAAAGATGTGTGTAATTTGCATGGCATGTTATGTTTATAGGAGCTTAAAATATGTTTCACATATGTTCTAAACATATGAAACAGGATGGGATGAGAAAATAACCTATGTTAGTTCTGTAATTTTGTGGCACGTTAGGTTAAATTAGGTTATAAAGCGCTAGCTGTCATTCCATTATTTCTCATGGATTTCTTTAATGGAGACAGGAGGAGGCTGTATTTATTCATCCCAACAGAAACAAAACACCGCTGTTCAAACAGAGCATAATGTTCACTATTTTACATAAACAGTGGAAACCGCTAATAATCACGGTAACAGTGATCAACACGTTATATGAATCAAAAAACTATTGACAGAATGTTCAGATGTTGTTTAAATATTCTCTCATTGTAATGAGTCCACTTAGTGTTCATAGTGTATTCACATAGCTCAAGCTGGTGCTGCTGCACTTTGAAATTTTCTCTAATGAAAACCGACAGAGAATAAATGCACACATATTCTGAACTCAGGGTGAATTTAAGACGTTTAATGTGTGAATGTGAGGCCAGAGATCACAGTGTAGATTTATTACTGCAGCGCATGTAAACGCTAACGGTGGTAGCAAGTTAGCTAACAAGCTATTATTAAAACAACAGACTGTAAACCCGAATCTATCTGTTAAAATTTACAGAAATTAATATGCTTGGACTTTCTCTGCAATATTGTCTGTATGAATGAAGACATGTCAGACAGCAGCAGAAACAGTAGCAGTGAAGCAGGTTAAGCCCGTTAGCTTCACAGACTGGTCAGAGTTGATATTTTTCTGAAATGGAAAACCCAAACATTCCTTTGAGGGGAACGTAGGTTTTCATATTGAGTTTTGACAAAACATGTTCTGAAACAGGATGCCGCAGTTTAGCTCTGAATGTTCCCAAATTTCACTCAATGTGGATAGAAAACCACTATGATGGCACTGAACCGGAAGTTCAATGACAACCGCATTCGAACCGGAAGAGAAAAAAGGACTGAGCAGCATTTGGTCAATAATAATAATAATATAATATATAATAATAACCAGAGGAAAATGACAGAAAGACAGAGTCTCTTTGTCTTTCTGTCATTTCCCTCTGTGCTTCACAAACTCCTTTTCAGAAACAATTGGTGGAAAGGGTTGGAAAGGGCAGCAGCCTAAGCAGGGATGCCCAGACTCTCTCTCCCCAGCCACCTCCTCCAGCTCCTCCAGGCAGACACCAGAGCATTCTTGGGCCAGTTGAGAGATTTAATCCCCGCGGCGTGTCCTGGGTCTGCCCCCAGGGTTGGATATGCCTGAAACACCTCACCCATATCCAACTTAATTTCTGTTAGAAATGGCTGAAAAGCACAACAAGCATAACGTGGATATACAGTACATATACTGAGAAACAACGTGGATATGTAGATGATATGTATCCATCCAACATTTAATTCTTCAATTGTAAGTCATCATGTAAATATATCCAAAATATGAGCTATTGCTTGAATGTACATTTTTTTCCTCATATTCCCCCTTGCTTTGGCAGTCATCACAGTGTAATAAAGTGACCCAGAATAGATGCCGGTCTGGAGAAAGTGGAGTGTAATAGTCACTATTGGGTGCTGGCCTGAAAACACATGAGTGAACCTGAGGTACATGTTACACCATGTTAGTGTCTCAGGGGACTCATGGTGCCTCAGCTGCACAACTTAAACCTCTGGCACAAACCTGGTTGTCCCAGTACTTTATTTCTTGAAACATGCATCGGTTGTGGCACACTGTGACTCACAAAAGCCTTAAAGTAAACTATCACCGTTCTCACTATTGTTCCTGTACAACATAGTGTATCTTTGAAGAATGATGTGTAAATGTTGGTACATTTCTACACCAAAGTTTGTATCTGAGACATTACATTTAGATTAACCATTGTCATACCTTTTTTTTTTCATGTCTAGAGAAGATGGAAAGATTAATACAAAAGAATCCTGTATCCTTCTAAGGCAATATCTATTTACTTTATGGAATTTGTTATTTTGTACCCACTTTGTCTACAGCAAAATGTAATTTATCACGGAACAAGAGCAAGGTGACAGGGTAAATTAACATCTTAAAATTGTATTTGCAGAAAGCTTTAAAACACTTGACCTCTGCTGCAGAGAAAAAATAAATAAATAAATAAATAACATTCAAAATAATGCAGAGCTGAAGGAATATTAAAACAACTGCAGCAGACAAGCACACATACACGGCGTATTTCCACGAGTTTAGGGGACATTCAGTTCAATTCAATTCAATTCAGTGTGATTTATTGCCATGAATGTAATGGACAATCTTGCCAAAGCCAGCACTATATATTATCCAGTTTAATGCTAATGATACGTAGACGTCAGTTTAGAAATTAAGCAGTACCAGTCAGTTCCTCAAACACTTACTTCTCAGTAGTTTTTTTTTTTCTTTTCTCCTTCTTCTTTTCCTTTCTTCTGCCTGCTCTTTACATCATGGATTGAGGTGCTGGTGTCGCCTCTGTTAATATGCCAACATACCCGAAGCCTGCACTGATCTACACACACATACACATACATATCCAGCACATACACAAAGAAGCACTGGCTCTGTGAGCTAGTCTGTCAATCCAGGTATCTGTTAATATCAGTGTCTGGTAATGGAAAGACTGATTTACAGAGCATGGACTCTGCTCAGGTATTGATTTGCTGAGTTCTTGCTTCACTGGACATTCACCAAATGGAGAGCGGGAGAGAGAGAGAGATGGGAAGAAAAATATTAACAATAAAAAAGGGAATGTGAGGAAGACAGAGTGTAAGGAGGGAGATAAGATGGCACAGCAACTTGTAGCCGTCAGGCATTTCCATCAGCCGCTTTGAGTAAAACAATATCATGGTAGAAATTGGGTTTTTGTGCATTAGCGCCCCCTAAAGGCCACCGGTCACGACAGGTTTCACCTAAATGTATGAAGAACTGGTACATGTGTATCACACCTAGATCTACATAAGTCTAATTGATTACATGACTTCAATCCAGCAGGAAGTCAGCCATTTTGGATTTCATGCCCATGGCAGTTTGCTGGTGTTGTACTTTGATTTAACTCCTCCTAGATATTACACCCAATCGACTTTATTTTGTGTCAATGAGAGGTTATTAAAATGGTGACTTTTCCCCGTATGATGCAGCCATAGCAATAACCAGGACAATCTCAAATTTGGTCAGAAAACGTCAACGCGACGATATAATTTTGTTAAGTTTGTACATTTTCGTTGAACGGCAAAGCCATGTCGACACATTACTCACCTTGAAGCACAAAGCTGTTTTTGAGGCGCCTGGAATTCCTGAAAACTTGGATATTTTGTTGTCTGATATGAGTCCTAGCCTGGGTAGGAACATGGTTTAATAAAATCTTTAAAAATGAATCCCCTGCATGAGGTTTCACCTAGACATACCATATTTGGTACGCACATATATCAGGTCCAGACTTCAAACTTCCCTGAGATCAACAGATAGTCTGTCACTTGAATGTTTGAATTTTATCGCAATTTTATCTGTGTTTTTACGATTTCCAGCCAATGTACATAACTTCCTCCAGAAGAATGAACCCAAACAATTAAAATTTTGGTCAGTGTCGTCTAAAAACCTCTCGTACCACATAGTGGACGCAGCAAGTGATTTTTAATTCCTGTGGGCAACATCTGATAAGACGCCAGGAATGAAAGCATTTATATTTCTGCAATAAAAGCCCTTGACTGAAGGCTGCCACAATGTGTGTGAAGGTGAAGGCCCGATTATCATTGCTTGCAGCTTTAATGTTGAAAATTTGATCTTATTTTACTCACTTTTAAGAAAATGAAAAAGACAGGAAAGACGGTGTTTGTGTAAGGGGCAAACTGTGAGTAGGAGATACAACACATGTTTTTGTCAGATTTTAATCTGATGGCAATGTAAACCGTTTTTCCATATGGAAAGAGAGGTGTGTGTGTGTGTGTGTGTGTGTGTGTGTGTGTGTGTGTGTGTGTGTGTGTGTGTGTGTGTGTGTGTGTGTGTTTTTATAAGGCTCTGCTGTAGCAAAAGCCACATTCTGGTCAGTTTCCACAATGAAAGGCATCATGCAATCAGTAAACAGAGAGCACGAGTAAACTTTTAATGCTGCTTCTTCTTAATTGCTTTAAGCCATAAATTAGAATTAATTAAATGTGAGAAGCTTTCAAGACGGGCTTTGTGTGGAGTGAAGAGGAGGAGGGTGAAAGAAAACAAAGTCCAACATCAAAGACAAGTGTTCTTTTAAGAGTTTAGATATGGTTATTGAGTATCTGCATGGAGATTCACGGCACTTCATTAACAGCATGCTACTGTGTAAGGGCCACGCCATCCTTCAGATTCTGTTTGCAACTCAAGTGCAATATCAATTATATGTGAACTGTTTTCATAAAAAAGGAGAATATTTATTACATTTAAAAGATAAACATTTTATATATATTAGATCTAAAAACGATGGCCCCAGTTTTTCCTCACTCGGAGTGAGGGTCTAAGGACAGATATTTTGGATATTGTACAGACTGTAAAGCCCTTTGAGGCGAGTCTTTGATTTGTGATAACAGGCTATTTAAACAGCACTGAATCGAACCGAAAAATGTAATCTATATTAATTGGTGGGGTAACTACACCGAAGTTTAAATCAGTTTTCTGTGGAGGTGTTAGTACATGAATGGAACAATTTCATCAGTCTAAGATCATTTAAAGGGCGTTTGAGGAAATGTAAAATAGGATGACATGACGCGAATGAGTTACACGGAGAAGTAGTTTGTAAGCCAGTGAAGTGAATTTTGACTTCCACACAAAATGTGACGGGTTGGTAGGTATTGTGTTTTAAACCAATATCAGCAATATAGGGAACAGGGAATATTCGGTAGCATACTAGGCTACAAAAGTGTGAAAAACACTGATTGTATGTACATTATTTGGTTTGAAGCATGGCATTAAGCCTTACAACACTTGTGAAAGTCTGCACTCTTCACATTAGTGAACTCACTGGACAATGCAGAAGAAATGTGAACTGGTTTGCAGTGGATGTGTTCTGATAACCAATCATCCAAAGAAACATGTGTGGAGAAAATCTCCTCCTTCTACAACGCGTTCTCTGTTTTTGACCTCCTCCGCATTCACAGTTTAAGCCAAGTGCTAATGGTCTAATATGCTTTTTTGACTGCATTAAATATTAGCACAGCTGGCAGTAAATTGACTACCACGAAAAGAAAGAGGATTTGCACTGGCATCAACACCCAAAGCAACAAGTTCTCCATTTGTTCTTTACTTGTTACTTACTCAAAATTCTGTGTGCTGTCCTGTAGTGTTACCCAACTTTCTCTTGCTGCCCTCACACTCTCCTTTCCCTTTTTCCTCATAGTCCTCCAACTTTTCTCCATCCCCCTCTTTGTCCTTATTCATACTTTAGCTCTATATCTTTTTCCAACTCCTGTGACTTCTCCTCTCCTTTGTCCTTCTTCTTCCATTCTGGTCATCTTTTCACAGTCTTCTCCTCTTTTGTCATCTCATTTACTATTCTTTTCTTGCCTTTTCCCCTCTCCTCCTCTCTTGTAACCTTTCATGCTTCCCCCTCTCGGGTCATCTTTTTTTTCGAGTTCAGCCATTTCCTGACCTCCCTTTTCATAATAACTTCTTTACCCCCCACTCCCACAGTCTTGTCTCCCATTGCGTTCATGGATTATTTATTGTGTTCCTGAGCTCGAATGCCACCATGACACTCTCTAGAACAGCCAAAGGAAGATATCGACTGGACTTTTTGTTCAAAGGAACAACAGGTTTTCAGGGGTTTGCGGAACATGACCTTGCAGATGTTAAAATATAGATTCACAAACTTGACCAAACCAAGTATGGATCAGCTACATTATTGTTTGAGTGGTTATTTTACAAATGAATCATGATGTAAACATTGTTGTGTTACATTGATTAAACAATCTGACCATTTACAAAATGAGTTGAATTGAGAACAAAAGAGCATCTGATAAACAATGAGATAAGGTGCTAATATGTATATCATTATTGTCATAACTACCACACTGTCTGGCTGTGGGTCATAGATAGACTTGTAACGTTGTGTGTTCATGCTTTCCAGAAAATTCTAGATTTTTTTTTTTTGTACATTTTGCCTGAGCGTTGTCTATATCTAGACTGAAATGTTGCATATGTGGAAGTTGTCATCTCTATTAGCAGTCAGACTGCTTGAAAGGACAGAGGAGGGAAGGGCAGCCAGGACAGACACAGTCCCCCTCAAATAAACACACCTGTACCCTTATCCTAAACCTGGAAAGGACAAAGTATATCTCTGAGAGCTAACAACAATGAGATAAGACCAGGCCCCGCTGCCCATAATCACACGTACTTAAATGATCCCAGAGGAAACTGCTTCTGTTGCAACTGCACAACAGACAAAAGTTAAGTTGTTTGTGATTCACCTTTAAAGTCTATGTAAAGGTCACAACATGTTTTTAATGAATGTCTAACACAGTGCAGCTATACTCTTCAGACCTTACTTCTTCTCTCCCTTTTTTTTTTTGTCTCTCTGTGTAGTTGGTGTCTCAAAAGAGGCTGCAGGAAGTCTCACGTCTCTGTTGGTTCAGCCCATTTCTGCCCTCCTGGCCAAGACGTTACTGTCCTCTGCGTCCACAGGCCAGGGTGACTCGTGTACTCCTCTAGCCATGCCCCCCAACACAGGTAAGGCTGCCGTTATGTTGTTGCATAATCTGATGGCAAAGCATCTACAGTCCAACAGCTAGCCTGGAGCTGTGCAACACTACTGGTTACAATAATAAACATGCAGTTATAGTTATGGAAAAGTCATCTCTAGGAGAAACAAAGCGTTTTGTCAGCCATCACCTCAAATTCCAGAATTACATCACCTGACTTCCCCCTTTCTTCCAGTCATCATGACTGTTACTATGGTATTAGTAGGAGACTTTGACACTCGAATGCAAAATTTACAACTAAATTCTTTATTTCTCAAATGAAATAAAGCAAAGAAGAAGAAATGATGAAGAAGAGAACTACTCAGCACTTTGCATTTTCATTTTTCAGGTGCAAGCTGTGTCCTGCTGCAACCGTCCTGCTGCAATCCAATTACAAACCTTGTAGGGGTCCTTTTCAGTCAGTCTGACTTGCGGTAGCAGGAAATGTCACTATAATGTGACTATAATGACACTGGGATCCCTGTCTTACATGAGATACAGTATATGCAGAATTAAAGAGACAAACATGAATCTCTTACACATGTTGATAACATTGCACTTTGTCTGAAGCATTTCCCTGTTCAGATACAAATTATTCATATGTTAACTGTAGTTATCATAATGTTAGAAATGAATTTAATTTTTTTTTAAATGCAAAAAGTCTTCTACAACATAGCAAATAAACCAACTGAGATTCAGAATAAGTAAGCAAAGTATGATAGAATACATTTTCTGTTCAGTTTTTGAGTGCAGCACTATGCGTTTTGCAATTGTATCACTCTACTCCATCTAAAAGCTTCAGCCTCACCGCCGCCCACCTCTGCTAACGTATTAGTCATATTGTGCAGTGACTCACTGGGTTCATAACCTGGAATATCCTGCAAACGTGGCTGAGTTACACATGTGGCCTCACAGTCTCGAATGCCCACAGGAAATTTTCAAAAGCACCGCGTTGTCATCCAGCCTCACTTTCTCCATCCTTCTTTCTCTTCTCTGTCTTTTTATCTCTATGTAACCTAAAACCAAACAGAAAGATTGTGAGTGAACGTACTGATACTATATGTTCAGTATTTTTGTGCTTGATGCCAGATATGTCCAACTAACATTTCCTCCGGTATAAGTACACATTTTATATGTATTGTAATCGTACACACAGTGAACGTAAGGAGAGAGGGTTGTCTGAATGTTCACGTGGGTCATAAAGGTGGGTCTTAAAGTCTGACGGCATAAAGAGGACCAAGACATGGAGACATACGGTTTTGTACTCATTTGTTACAAGGAAAAGTATAAGTAGCCCTGTGAGCACTGACAAAGTGAATTATGAGTTTGAGCGAGATGTTCTTTCAAACCTACTTTCAAATCCTGCCAAAAGCTTTGTGTTGTGGCAACAAGAAAAAAAATGTGGTCATTGTGTGTGTGTGTGTCTGAAAACCACGGATACATGTTGTTGTGTCAGTGAAATTTGTCATTGAAGGATCAGGTACTCCTTTGCCTTTCCTCAATAGGTAGAAGGTAGGGGAGGTGGATGCAGACAATGGAGTTTGCGTCCCAACTCCCATAAGTATAAAGGTTAATATCTTGCACCTGTACCATCAACATGGTACAGGTGCAAGATATTAAGACTTTTGTAATGGTATTAACCAAAAAAACAATGAGTGATGAGGGATTTTGCTGTTTAGCAAATGTAACCACCAGTACTCATCAGCGAGCATTCTGATTGACTAAGCACAGATAAAGGCTACTTTAAACACATGATACCATATGGTTACATGTACAGCTACATTCACAGCTTATACTGCTCACCCAGCTTTCACGGATCACCTCACCGTTGTCACCATGACAACAGCCGCACCAATTGCATCCTCATGCGCGCTCGCCTGCTTACTCCGGGAGTTTACCATTAGCCGTTAGCGTGTACACTGCAGCTAACATGGAACTCTTTGCCACTAACTGCTCAAATCATGTATAAGCTAGCACAGCATGCTCTCACACACAAACACACAAACATGTACACAGAGCCAGTTTACCGTAACTCAGTAATTAAAATATTTTTACTCACCGTTTCAGTGCTTGGGAAGGGTCCTGGATCGTTGGAATAGATCTTTTCTTTCATAGTAATCTAGATATTACTCCAGTGTCTCCAAAAGTAAAATCCATCCACTGGTCTGCAACATTTTTCTTCTTTACCAAGCCATGCAGTGATTTGGTACACTGAATCCAAGAATAATGCGCTTTTCATGGCCAGTTTTCCTAACATGGTTACACTCTAAACTATCAATCAAATATCAATGTCTCATGGGGGCGGGGCCATACATTAGCTTGACCGTGATTGGTTATCCCTTTTCGACATGTAAAGCGGAGAAATTTCAAACAAATTGTTTTTCCTGGAGACCATTATGGGAGCACTAGAGGACTCACAGTAGTTACCGATTTCATGTTTTCAAGGTCTTTATATTACACCACAGAGTTAAAAAAAAAAACTTTTTTTCTGATCTGACTCCTGCAATCTTTCAAATTTTTGCCATCGTTGTTTTTTGGACGAAAATGTTTTTGTTTAGAAAATGTAAAATGTAGTCATTGAGTAATATCTTTTTTTTTTAATCCAGAGTGTGTCGGTGCTGAGCTCAAAATGCCCATCTCAATTTAGCAGGAATAAAGATAGAGCAAGTGGAATAAAAGGAAGGAGACATGTGGAGATACAGTTTAGTCTTTGTTATATGTACCTGTAACCCCTGCAGGCTGGTCAGTTATTCATGAAGAATTTAACTCCTTTATTTCCTGCCTTCTCTTAAAAAAATAAAAAAATATATATTAGCATTCATAGAGACTTCATACATAGACCTGCTCCCTAACCCTTCTTTTATTACATCCCCTTCTTTATTATACTTATGTGTCATCCTTCCTATTGTTATTTCATGCTGTTTAATTACTTGAACCATTTTTATTGCAGTCCAGTTTTGATTGCCTTGAAATGTGGCCTAGCTCTTCAGTGCGCCTCATGGTCAGGTCATCATAAATGAGATGCACTTCTTAATTAACCTATTGTGAATGAGGTGAGAGAAGAGACGTGAGGACAAGCTCTTACTGTAGGGGCCACTGAGACCTCCCTTCACACAAACTGAACAGATAGACGGAGGACTGAAGAAAACAGATATTGTATGATTGGCACTTCCTAATCCCTCCTTGAAAGCAAAGACAGACAGTAAAACATGAGGGAAACGGGCTAGGACATCACAGACCCTCAGGACTCCTACAAACAGGACACGTGCTGCAGTGTCTGCATTTGGGAAATTTGTCTTCTCACGCTGCAAGGAAACCAGGTCAAATTACAGCAACCTGCATTCAAACTGTAGCAAAAATCTATCTGTAAAAAAGGAAAAGAAATATATAGCAAGAGAATTTAATTTCCGCGGTTGGAAAGAGATGAATGATAGAACTGCAGCAGGGATATTTCCCCCTTATTCAAACAGAGGCTGGTGGGTAAAAATGTACAGGGGAATCCAGATTGATTTCAAAAAGAGATTTTATTCCAAACCCATTCGAAGCAAACACGTCAGAAAAAAGGAAGGAAAAAAAACAGTTGATAATATCTTATCAAGTCAATAACAAATTCATACTGTCTCAATACTCTCTTTAATCTGATTTCCAAATGTCAATCCAATCCAATCTAAAAAAAAAAACAAACAGACATCAAGTCACTGTCATCTAAAAACACAGTTTTCTGATGAGCAAATCTAATCAGTGTTACACACAAAAATGTTTGTATGAGCACTCTCTGTTTTCTGTATACATATGGGTAAAGAATTAGGCAGCTGATCTTCTAT
>JAPQRN010000019.1:10733012-10760597 GCA_037367275.1 Coranthus polyacanthus | reverse complement strand
TATACACACGTATATATATGTGATCTGTGATATATATACGTATCCAACTCTATTAATTAGTTGCTCCTTGTTGTTTACTCCATTGTGCACCAGTATTGCTGCATCTATGCAAAATTACATAATCTGCATCCTCCCATCATTTTCTTCACATATTCTCATTTATTTCATGTATCTATTTTTAATTCTACTGTCCATCTTCTTGATGTTACTGCCCCCTGTGGCCAATAAGTGAATAACACTTAAACAGTTACAATCAGCAGAAATGAAGTTGCAGATTGCTTTTCCCATCGACCACAGGGAGCATATCTCAGCACATTCATTCATAATTAATATTTACCATTTTATAGACAGGAGAAAAAAAAATCATCAGTTTACAGTGGATCAGAAGCTTTGTGCAGTCAGAGACAGATAATGTGTGAGGCCTTGTTCTGTGTAAAATGATTATTACTCAAAGCCACTCTTCACATTCTGTTCTTTCTTTCCTATTTTTTTTTTTTAATTTAACCTGCTTGAACTCATTTTTACAGCACTTAGAGAATCATTTCCATCTGTCAGCGCAGCTTTTTGCCAGTTTCAAGTTTGTTTGAATGAGGTATTGTTTGTCTTCACACAGGCCATTTCTGAGGTGTGTTTTTCTACATAGAGAATTATAGTGCTGCAGCATATTGCAAAGTACTATTCTGATAAACCTATTTGCATTGAAAAGGAGTAACTGAAACCAAGTACTCCCATAAAATGACATATGAAGTGTAATTTCCCTAGAAATGTCCTCTTAATGAGCTCTCAATCAACTCACATCCACTTGACGTACTCAATTTGTTTCTTGTGACAATGTGACAGAGACAGGGAAAAATAAATCATTTCTAAGAGTGTATGTATTTTAGATAGAAATGGGACTTTAGTATTGTGTGTACATAAGGCTGAGGGATGTATGACAAACTTTAAAAAGAAGAATCAAAATCAATACAACAAATCGAGTAGTGATCCATAACCTCAGAAAGCTGTGGATATCAACAAAAATGCAACATAAATATGTTTCTGTCCATTTCCATTTTTTTAATATAATTTTCTATAACTTTGATGACACCGGCAAGATCATTATCTCTTGACAAAGCTCCCCTAGATGAACAGTAGACTGAATTCAACTGTCTTCATCATAGTACACTGTTCAACATAACATATTGTTTGAAAACACTTGCGATATAGCGGAATTCTCACTTTTGTGCGCATTGTTGCAGTGAATGTGCCGCGGAGAACAATATTGGGCTCTTAACAAAGAGGATTCAAAATGTTCCGCTATGTATTTGAACTTATGTCGGCCATACACCAAATGACTTTTCATGCAATTCCATTGTCGCAGACAAAAAGAGTTGAGGCGCGCTCCTGTGATCTGGATCATTTGCTGTCAGGTTGTCATAAAACTCCCAAGCTTTAATCTTCTCATCTTGACGTTCAGACAAAATCAAACCTGTTCAATATTATCTTAAGTTTTTTGTCTCGACTCATGCAAATCGTAAAATTCAGTGACGTGAATACTCTCGACAACCGATAGATGTGCTGTGGCGGCGCTAAACGGGAAGCAGCAAAGCATCAGAAATTAAATCCCTGATGTAACATGTTGTGTTTATGCAAAAATAGAACAACAGAGTCTATTTTGGTTTGTGTTGTGTCTGCAGAGAAGTGATGGGAGACTGCAGGCTGATGATGATGAACAGAGACGGTGGTTAAACCTTTACAGTAGTTTTAGCACCCCCTAGAGGCAGGACTGTTTGCCCATTTTCTCAGTACCTCATAACATCTCCAGTATTTCTTTTCTTCTCTGGAGTTATGAGAATTTTATTCACTAAATCCTCAAATCTGATGATTTAGCCTGATTCTTAATTCTCTGTGGAAAGCGAGCATAAACTCAAACACAAAAAACAAACAAACTCAAAAGGAATCTAGTGGTTGTCTCTGCAAGATTCCCAGTCTTACTAAAATCTTGTATGACTAAACACTCGGTGGCTTCTGACACATTGTATTTAGATGTAAGAGGAGTCTCACTTGTGTGTGGTAGACATTACTTGGACAACCTGTGCAGTGGGTTTGAACTTTAAGTATTAGTTGGTTTGGGAAATGTATGCGTGTTTAACTGCACACAGCAGTTTCAATAAGCTTTTTCCTCGGGGGGAGCATTTGGACCGTCTCCCCTTCAGTGGATAAAACACTTCTGAGGGAGGCTATAAGCAAACACCACACCTGTTAGGACCTACGACCTGCATACCATGAAACTCTAACGCAGAAAACCCCCAAACTCAAACTCAATTTGAGGTTGAGAGTGAGGTTGACTTTATTCAGTTGTTCCTTATTGAAATTCAGATTAAAGCAAAAAATCAAAATGCATTAAATATCAACAGTTTTAGATATATGTCTGTTATATTGTTTTAACTGATTACAGTGCTTTTAAACCATCAGATATCATGTTCATATGTTCACATATAAATGAATGTAAACTTTTTTTGTGGTTTGGTACAGGAACCGACAGCTCTTTTTTTATTGTTAGTAAAAGATATTGGGGCAAATGCACCCAAATAGTTGACTATTTAGTTGACTGCTTTGTCGCTGGTGTTATTTTCCGCCGTGTTTTTAAAGAATATGTTTTCAATCCGAAGAATCACACACCCTGCACTATTTCATATCGCTCGCCATCACTTTCCTCTGATTTCAGTTTGTCTTTGTTGCTGTCTCGTATGCTTAAATAAACTCTTAAAAACAAAATTTCTGACAGCCTCTTTTATGTCCTCTCTGTCGGGGAGACAATACATTTGTAACTAAGTTCAGACACTCAGAAACGTACAGAAACCATTTACAAGGAACATTACAAAGGTTTGGTTTTTGCTGCTGTTCCACCTTTTCACACATTGTGTCTTGTTTTTTGTTTTTTTTTGTTTTTTTGTTAGAACGTAAGAAGATTACTGTAACCGTTGGAAACCAGTGGTCCTACAAGAAAATCTACAATGTTGTCGGATACCTGAAAGGAAGAAGGAATCCAGGTTTGTACAACCTCTCCACAGATAAAATGATTAGTTGTTTTATAAATGTTGGTGTCTTTTTTTAATTTCTGTCTTCCACATGATGTTTTAGCTTTTGTTCAGTGACAAACTGCAAGACATTTGTCATAGCTCTGTTATATATTTTTTTTTCCTGAAAACACTGCTTTAAACAGACACATATCACTGAGGAGCAATGCAGACTAAACCATTTTCAGAAAACTGTTATCTTTCATTGGTGAAACTCTGTCGAATCAGCCCCTACTGGACCCGCTGTGAATCAATTTACTGCCTCGGATGTTTGGTAGAACAGATGCTTTTCCCCCTCCCTGATTAAGGTAAATTTAACTTAAAAAATAACATTTACAGCTTCCCTAATGTGGCTGTGAAGAAGAAGAAATGAGCCCTTTTCACATCTGTGTCTGTGCAGAGACAAAAGACAGTGAAACTCAATGTGCTAGTGCAGTGTTCCACAAATATCCTCCCTCTGAAGGTGTCTGTAGGCAACCACAATGACTCAGTGCACTATGTTAATGATAAGAGACAAGAAAAGCAGTTTGTGAATGTGGCTGTGGGCAAATTAGTCACAGCTGGCCGCTCATGTAGGGAAGCTGGGTAAAGTAGTTTTGGAGAGTTTGAAAAAACGGAAACGTATAACTATAGAAACTCATGTGTGCAGATTACACAGTATGACCGAAAGTTTGAGGACAATTAAAAAAAACACCCCATATGTAATTGCTGAACATGTCATTCCAAACCTCAGGGAGGCTGTTGCTGCAGGTTTAAGTCCCATCATTTCTGGTTCTTGCATTGAAGAAGATTTTGGAACCTAATATGAGAATCTACCAACGTACAGCAGAGGTTTATGCGTTTGAGAGCAGGCGTTTGCAGGTGTGAGTTACAGAAGAACATGTAACGCTATGACCAGACAGCAAAAAAAAAAAAAAAAAAATAGAACTAGAAAATCTTCAGACTCTGAAGAAATTGTGTGTGATTGCTGGAAGATGAATGCTGCTGAAGAAAAGTGATTAAATAATAGTAAATGACTACATTGACTACTATCTAATTCACATCTTTTTAGGTTTCAGATTACTACTTATAAAAACAGGCGACTGCATTATCATTTTGTAAGTAGAAAAATAGTCTTGTCACGCATGATTTTCATCAGAGAAGTAATCTCATTTAAAGAACTTAGTCTTAATAATATATTCCAGATAATATTGAACTAGATTTAGCCACTAACAAGGTAAAACAGTCCTTTGCATGGCAAGAGTGAGACCACTTGTACAACTTAATTTAACAACACCAGAGACTGGAGTTCACATCCCACCTCCTCTAGGTTTTTAGACATTTAGCTATATTTAGGTTAAGTTAAGGTTTAAATAGTGATAAATTCACCTTATAACTTTGTGAATTTTTTCTGTACTAAACCAAACCCCGGTATCTTTCCCTAAACCTAACCGAGTGCTGTCAGTGTCTAAACCTAACCATAAAAACCATTTAATTACATATGAATGTGATATCACAATTGAAAACCCCCGAGATTGGTTAAAACACTAGAACATAGATATACTGTACAAGTATGTAGAAATCATTCAGTCCACAGCATTGAATCTATACTACTCTGTTTGCAGAAACATACGATTCTTTTTTTTTCTAATTGGCTTGGAGAAGACTGTCTTCTCTTAGGTCACAGTGACTCTGACCTTTGACCAAATATAATTCTTGGAGTCCAAGTGAACACTTGTGCCACATTTGAAGAAATTCCCTCAAGTTGTCCCTGAGATACCACATTCACAAAAATCGATCAGACAGACAACCTGAAAACATGATGCCTCTGGCCCTGACCGTCGGTGCAGAGGAATAAAAAAATGTCTAAAATGTTCACGTCTGAGTGTTTTCACGACAAGCCTTCTTCTCTTTGGATCTTTTTCTCTGTCAGCTCACTTCATTTCCAAACATATTATGTCATTTAATGTTCAAATGGCAGCCCAGTGGCTTCTCCTCAGCCTTATTTTACCTTTTCTTTTCATGGTCACTTTGCAGAGGAGACCCTTCATCTTGTCCTTACCTCGCCCCCACAGCCGTCCCACTCTGCCCTCCTTTCCACTTGTAGCAGTGTCTCCCTACTGTACCTGTCCTGCCCAGTCAATGGTGGAAAATTACCTAGCTGATTTACAGTGTGATATTAGGCAGCCATAATGGGCCACTAAAGCAGATAATATGGGCCACAAATCTCTGGAAGGAGAGACACTTTAACTGCTTGTTGGCGTTTGATCATATGTCTGTTCTGTGCCCATTTATCACAACCCAAAACAGAATGAATATTCACGCACATTTGCAAAGGTTTTGAGTCTTATGGCGCACAATGATATAGAGGGCCAGTGTAAGTTAATCTGCACAAAATGCACAATAAAACATTTTTTTATTTAGCATAAACATGCTGCTTTGTGCATGGATCGAGGCGAACAGTGCAGTGACAGTGTCATGACCCCGAACCTTTTAGATTATTATGAAAAAAATGCAGGACATGAATCAATGAGCATGTATGTGAACGAAGGTACTAGATCTTGGATGCGTCCACACATCTCTATTAGACGAACTGTCCGGCGGTCAGCCCCCATTATGTTTAAAATGTGATTTCTCATGAACACCTTGACAGAATTAGTTTTTGGTATTTTTCAAGAACTCATACGCTAATTATGACAAAATGTTACACACATGCGTAATAGAACAAAATGATAATGACATTTTATATCCAGAGGGTCAATGGTCAGCTTCACTTTGACATCATAATGTTGTGTAAAATCACTTTCTGTCCATTGTTCAACAAAATACTCCTCTGTAAAAACAGTCTGGAGGGAAGGAGACAACAAACTGTCTGCTGTGTGAATGTGAGTTAATATTCTGATCAATACCACATTATTAAGGGACGATTGGATCAGACTGTAATTACAATTTTGTATTTTGTTAAATTGATCTACTTGATGGTATTGATGGTACTTACTGTACATTTATTTTTTATAGTGTATAAGACAAATTGAGCCTAAAGCTTTATCACTTGCACTGTTAAACAGTGAGTAAGTAAAGAACAAATGTGAAAACAGAATTCAAAGTGTAAAGTAGGCTTAGTATCAAATATTACAAGATCAAATGTGTTCTAATTGCTCTCTTTTTTAAGATTATATATCATTTTACAGAGTTAAACTGTACAGTGAAGAGATTCCAAACTTTAAACTTCTTGAATCATCTTCATATTAATTATGTTAAATCCTGAAGTCAAAAGGCCCACATTGTTAAAATGTGCGACCTCTAGTCCATGGCATTGTGGAGTGTCAACCTTAGATGTTTGTGTAGATGGTCTGTACAACTCCTTCCTCACAAACCCTCTCGCTATGCGTGCAGTGCACCCTGAGCACACTGACTATTTTTTCTTTCCTTTTAAGTTTTTTTGGGGACTTTTTGTGCCTTTATTGGCCAGATTACAGGCCTCAGCCTATGTGATACGCGCTCTACCAGGTGAGCCACTGGTAAACCAGGCACTGAGATCCATGGGATCTTCTAATAGAACTGATTGGTCAATAGTGGTCAGTTGGCAAAGCTTTATATGTTTTGATTTGTTGCCTGGAATATAACCTGCAGGTTAGGTTTGCTGTGTACCATAGGAGTTTGTAAACCACCATCCAAGGCTGAACCAGGAGTTAGCTCGCTAAGCCCTCATAGCCCTTACAGACCTCAGGAGTCACTCTGAATGTATATGAACAGTGTCTGCACCAGTAAAACATAGTAACGTTTTCTCTGCAAACAGGATGAAGAGCCATTTTTTCCTTGACCTTTTATTTTCCACGGCATTAAGTTAAAGTGAAAATCACTTAAAAAAGAAAATGTAATGCTTAAAATAAGACCTTTAAGTGACTTAGATTTACTTTCTATGCATAGTTTAAGTTGTGTGCAGATTTATATTTACAGGAGTTCATTCTGCTTTACAGTGATGCTAATCTGAAAAATATGTTTTATGCTAATTATTAACCATATTGGCATATCACTAGTTTTACATGCTTATTTATGCCCAATATTAGCATATCGATAACGTGACGTGTAAACATGATGTGCTAATAGTGATACACTGCGTCCAGGACAATAATGAGTCAGTACGTATTGCCTCTGTGTGCATGAAATAAACACAGATACGTATGTGAGCTCAATATCTTGCCTGTACAAAGCCATCTGAATGGATACTGTGTAAGAGTGTACTCACATGGGATATCATAATTTGATGATAATCCAAAAGACGTATAAAATGAGTCTTACAGATTGTGCATCACTGTAAAACCCTAAACCACTCCTAATCTAGAGGGAAACATGTTCAGAAAACTAAACAAAATACTGTTTTTGTGCATTGGATTGCTTTATACATCCTAACCCTGTTGTACAAGGAAGATCAACAACAGACAACAGACAATGGCAGAAAGCTAATTTCGCTGACTGCACCTGAAGATTTCTGTTGCCTTGAGGACAGAATACCAATCACTGGTTTCAGTGTATAATGAAGGATTTCTTTGTGTTAAAAAAATCCTTTACATTCAGTAGCATTAACTGGGCTGTGCCTGCTGAACTGTAAATAACTTGGCCTGCCGAAGGGCAGCAAGAACACGACTTCACGTATTTAGTGATTTTTTTTCTTTTTTCTTTTTTCATTAAGGATTGTTTCTTATAAAGGGCTCAGTTAACCTTTGGTGTTACTTGTGGAATGGTAAGCACTTCCATGAAAAGGAAAAAAAAAGGAAAATAAAGCAAATTACACTTTTACATTTGAGTGATTTGAAGCAGTTTGCAGTAACGGTTGTTTGTGATCCCCTGGAAGCTCCTCACAGTGCAATAATACAGAATGTTGTCAGATTCCAAGGCTAAGTTAGCAGCCTTTTTTAAGCACCTCTTTCCTCAAACAAATTCATTGGCATACTGTGTTGGAGTGATGAGGTTTGTTCTGTTCTTCTCTTCGCCTGCAGGAAGCTGCTTTGTGCATCCATATTCAACAGTATGTCTTTGTAGAAAATGTAAGGCGTTCAAAGAAGCCAGGAGCGTTCGACTTTGTGTGTGTGACTGTATATGAGTGTGTCATCATGAAAAAACACGAAGAAACTATTAACTGTTCACAGCACAGGCACTCTACTGAGCGCTGACATTTTTATAGACCTATTGCATTATACTGTAAATATTCTCTAAAATCTTTAAATCTCTGTCGAAGTTCTCTCCATTTTCTTTCTGCTATTCAGAGTGTCTAACAATTTCTGCTGGAACCAAGCTGAAACCTCCAGGGCTGTAAAATAAAGTCCAAGTGCCAAAACCTACAGTTCCTCAAATGTCCACTTGAGGCCATCTCCAAATCAAGTCAATCTCCATAGACAACCATGTTAAAATGACCAATTTTACAGTCTGAAGAAACATGTTTACAGCCTGGTATAAAAGACACTTTTGGTCTCTTTTGCTAATTTCAGCATTAATTTGTGTTGGACTGTTTGACCCATCTGCTAAATAGCTATATAGGGGCAATAGCCCAAATGAATCTGTTCATACACTGTGTGAAGTAGACAGTACTATTATCAAACACGACTGTAGCCTATGTGTTCATATTCATCAAGCAGCTGAAACAGGCATTTGTGGCATTTAATACAATAGTGTTAGTTAGCAGTGTGATTGGAGTTTTCAGATAGTTAGCAATAGTGATAGCTTGGTGAGAATCACCCTTCACTCTTCCCCAGCTCCACCCTCTTATCCAAATATGGTCACTTCTGGCTCCAAAAATTAGAAAATGCCAAAGTAAAGCAAAGTAGCACTTGTCATTCACAGTTGACGATTATGATTATGATTTCTTATGACATGCTATGATTTTCAGCAGTGTTTCACGAATCTTTGGCTGACTTAATGAATGAACGAATGCACACATGAACATGTTCTCTTTCCCTCTTTTGCCATGACCTTCTCAGATCGCCATGTGCTGGTTGGCAGCCATCATGACAGTGACCAGGGAGGCGGGGCTTCAGCCATAATGAATCAGCTCATCGATGCGCTGACAGAGCAGACCAAACGAGGATGGGTGCCGGACCGTACCACTGTGTTTTGCTCATGGGGAGGGTCAGCCCTGGGGAACATCGGCTCGTATGAGTGGGGGAAGGTCAGCAGGCACAACAGCATCTGCTTTTCTAAATGTCAACACAATGGTCAAAGTTGGTAGCTTCTGGGTTATCTAAGCAGTACTAGCCACCAGCAACATGCAGTATATGGTGCCATACCACTATACATACAAGCTCTTCGGTAAGTAGATGATGATGCATCACATTTTAGGTAAGAAACCAAGCGACAGATATATGGAAATGGTGAGCTAGTACAAAAATCTGTAGGGAAAAAATCAGATGTATGCATATTCAGTATTCCAGTGCACGTCAGTAATTACCCAAGACTGGCTATAGACCAGGGGTTCTCAACCTTTTACAATTTAAGGCCCACTTCTAATACATTTCTGAGGACCACCTTAAAAAAACATAACATGATAAACAAACGATAAAAAAATGAGGTATAACGACCAAAAGGAATATTCTGCTCATCACTGCTTGCCACTATGAATCCAAATTTAATGTATTCTGAGTCATATTTCATGAGCAGACATTTTAGAGCTTTTTCTGGTGCAGAGTTGTCTCACATCACTGTTTCATTTCAAGAACTGATCCATTTTGTACCATTGCATCTGAGGGAACGTTAGCTAACATCTGTCTCTACCTAATGTTTATGCGACTGCCATAGAGATGTTCACTGAAGTCATGCTTTTTAATTGGACACTTTTATGAATTCCTCAGCACATTTAGATAGAAAATAACTACCTTTGTAAATAACCTATAGATAAACCCCTTTTGAAGTTGTATTGAATTTGAACAACCTGCAGAAAATTGTGTTAAGCAGAAGCAGGTTAGCATTTTGAAGTTCCCTCATCTTGAAGTCAAGTCACATTATGTTGATGACATAAAATACACCCGACTCGTGAATTCCTAAGCTTTTATGTGTCTTTAAACAGTTGTTTGCTAACAATCAGCTAAATGAGACAGTGGTTGTCGGCAACATTACATGTCATTACATTGAACACACAAACTCATCAGCAGCCTCGTTGTGTTGTGCTCTTGTAAACTATTCTATTCACTAGCTGGATCAGGTCACGCTAAGAGGTTTTGTAGAAGAGGTAAGCATGTGTAATCAAATTACAAGCTGGAAGCTTAGTGGTGGTGATGTTGAAACCGTGTAGTTCATTTAGAGCCCAGTGTTAGCGTTATCGCTCCGAGCAAAACATGTGTCGTTGTTAGGGACAAAGCAGTAAGGCAATGAGGCGACAGAATAAAAGGTTTTTTTTTAATTTTCTTTATTTTCTATACTCAAGATAACAGAAACAAAACAAGAAGATGTTAACTGGACAAACTGACTTAACATAACGACACAGTGAGTGACAAGTAGCTCTGGCCAAACCAAATAACACTCGAGGGGAAAACTAGATGGACGCTGAGAGCTGGCTCCAGGATTTAACTGTCCTGATCCCTCATCCACAGCTTTTACTGAACCAGGAAGGGAACTCAAGACAAAGTAAAAAGAGATTAATATAGCAAATAAAAATTCATATAATAAATGATAACCCTACAGTGTAAGGTTACAATAAATAAATACAACATCAAATAAATTGTAATGTTAAATGCTTAGGAGTGGTTGACTGCCAATGAAATAAAGCTAAGGTGTGACAAATCAATGGAACAAAGTAGCGCGTGTGTTTTGTACTTATATTACCCTGTGCGGCTGTGACAATTACAATCATAAACTTTTTGTTCACCACAGAGCTTATTTCCTGCAATAATTCAAAAGACAGTGTGAAAATCCCATTGGCTTTCGTTTGAGGGAACCAGGGGGATGCTAACTTAAAATACATCTTCCCTGCAGCGCTCTATACGAGCCAGGAGATATATAGTTACTGTATGGATTGAAAATGTCCTTTAGCAGCACTAATGTAACCTTTGTGGCTTTACCCTTAGTCATTTTGATAGATGGCAAGATAATCAGCGGTCTGAATGCATCTGCAACGGGATATTGCTGCCTTCAACCTAAGAGCAAAGTGTGTTTTTCATCCATTTTGCACTCATTACTTAGTGAGGGCTTTTCCTGTCCATGTGTTCCTCATTACAGTTAACCTGTTAATGGGCTCCTTTGTCAGGCTGCCTGAGCTTCTTAATAATAAAGGTTCAATAAGAGAGGTTGTTCATCTTATTATCCTTGCCCATTTATTAATCCATGCACATTTATGCAACCGTCTCTTGTACTTGAAAGATTCATTGGATGATGATGTTTCTGAAATGAAATTATACTGGAACATAAGAAGAGATCAGTGCAATAAATTGCCAAGGACAATAATGTAATTTGAAGAACTGGAAAGGAGACACTTTATGGACTAAAGGCAACGGTGATGACGTAACAGCGAGAGTGTGACAACAATTACACAGTTACGAGTATGATTGGTAGTCATCATAACCTGTGTGTGTGTTCCCCTCAGGATAACAGCATAGTCCTACAGAGCAGTGCGGTGGCCTACGTCAGTCTGAACTATCCAGTCAGAGGAACGGAGATTCTCAGAGCTACAGCTTCTCCGACCCTGCTGCAACTCACCTCAGATATACAGAGGGTAACTATCACTGCCACTACTGCAAGTCCAGTATGGCTGCAAACACCCCTGCAACTCATCTCACATGTACAGAAGCACACTTGTTATATTATTATTTCACTTTTATTGTGTGCAGAAATCACAATTTGTTCTCTTCTTTCTATGATTACCTCCGCCAAGGAGGTTAGGCGATCACACCCATTGTCTGTCTGTCCATCCATGTGTCTGTCAGCAGGGTTATGAAAAATCTACTGCACTGATTTTCATGAAACTTGGTGAAGGGATAGGCTGTCAGCTTTCTTCAGACTATTAGCCCAACTTACATCCAGACAAAACATTAAATCCAATATTTACAAATCAGATCTAATCCAAAATTTGTGGTGGTTTTAAATGCAGTTCCAATCGGATTTGCGCAGACGTGTCTCAGTCTGGATACGCTGTGCTGCTCATATCGGATTTCAAAGTGTATTTTGTGTCACCCGCAACGTGGCACAGCAACTGCGTTAAATCCAGAGAGAAGGAAGTACTGAGCAGAATCCATGCCCCCATTAGCAGACTGCTGTGGAGGACAACGTGGAGAAAAGCAGTCTTTGGACAAACACTGAAAGAAACAAGCTGCTGTGCTTTAGATGGCCCTTCTGTACAGGCAAAAGTGGAAAGAACACAAAGCCGCGAAGCCGTGTCACCGGTGCAGCTACATAGTTATTGACGCTTTCACTGTTACCACAGCAACCCAGGCAGATAGACTGGTGATGTCTGGACACATAGAACTGATCTGGTCACTTGCAAATAACAGTGTGGACAGTCTGCCTCAAAAGATTACATTTTGGAAACAAATTTGATTTGCCTGCAGTCTGAAAATTGTGTAAGCTTCCTCTTCACTTTCTGTAACATAGTGAAACATTTCAGAATTTCTTTTTTTACTTTTTTTTTTACTTGAAGACACAAGAGAGTGCATTAATATCAAAATGAAATCAACAGTTGAGATTAATACAAAACCTAAAGCAACTACTATTGTTGAACCCAAGTGCTACTCTTTGTGTGAAATGATCTTAAAAAATAAGGTGCAAGTGTGTAGACGTGTAGATGTGTGCGTCCCACAAGTCTGTGAGAGTAATGTTTGAGAGAGAGAAAGAAAAGAAAAGCAACGATAATGTTGAGTTACAGACTGCACAATCAATTTGTCAAATGATATGGTTACTGTGTCAGATGCGGTGATTGTACAATCATTAAATGATTGTTGTCCTCTGCAGCTTGCATGATGCCATGAGGTGAACTCCTTTTGTAATCACTGTTAGGCTCATCTTATCTCCATTCAATACTTTCCACTTCAGTCCAGTGCTTTTCTCTTCAAGATGTCTTCATATTCTGCTTGCTTTTCTTTCAGCTCCTACACGTTCTTGCACTAATTGACCTTATTGTTAAAATACAGTATTGAATGGAAATTCACCACGAAGAGAATGGGGATTTGACTGTGAATAAAGAGTGTCACCTGTTCTTTGGGAGATGGCGGATCGCATTCCGAGTATCATTTAAATAAAACTCGCACCCCTTCCTACACTTCACAGTCACACACAATCTGCACTGGCTACTCTCCTGATTAAGTATAGCAGCTCTATGATTCAGCCTCCCAAACTCTCTTTATTCCAACCTGGGGGTGTTTTGCAGATATGTTCCACCCTTGCAGACATGTTCTTATTCCCAAGTTTTTCCATCTCTTTAAACTTTGAAAACTTTTGCCTTTTGAAAACACACACCTCATCGTCACCCTCTCCCATTTTTAATTCTTCCCTTTCTCCCCTCAGCAGTACATCCCTCTCTACTCGTTTTGCTTACTCTCCTATCACCTCTACGTCTCCTCTTTCATCAGCACTGCATCCCTCTCCACCTGCACTTTCTTACTTCTCTCATTAAAACCTCCCTCTAACATCTTCTCTGTTCTTTCTCTTTGTCTCTTCAGGTTATGACATACAGTATTTTTATTTCTCTTTAGTTTAGTCATCCATCCTCGTGGAAGGTTCATGTTCCTGTCAGGTATAGAGGCAGGTACAGAACATCACAGTGGCCACATAGTGCAGCTAAATGCCACTTTATTCCCCTGCTCTACCATAAACTTAACTTCTACTTTAGATGTTCTTTAATGAAATACCTTTAACAAGAAAGGGAAAAACTCTGTGTGTGCTCACAGAGAAGAAACTTTCCTCTACTTTTTCTACCAATTTCCTTCGTTCTGCCAGGTTTCATGTTAAGCTTGTTAGACCTGTAGCAACAGCAACAACACTGTATACAAACCTAATGCTCTGAAGCTTAAACTATAATGAAAAATATGCAGTAATACAATGTTTGTGTATGTTACCGTAATAAATAAGCCCGTGCGAACTGTGCAGAATACGTATGCAGCAGCAATGTGACACAAATGTATAAGTAGTTATATGATCATAAACACAAAAGAAAAATATTTTAAAAACTGTGAGACACTCAGGTCATATTAGTGAGTAATATATGCAGCAGTGATGACACATGAATGCCTAAATAGTTAGTGTATATGACCTTAAACACAAGAGAAAAACTGAAGCGAAAATGGAATTTCACAGAAACACCTTCAAATCACACAGAGAAGAATAACAAATGCGATGTTTGGCTTTTGAAAATCATCCTGCTAAGTCTTGCCAACCAGGAGCGAAAAAATAAACCTTCTAACCGACACAGAGCAGAAATGACTGTCTCGTAGTTTTCATAGTTTTTTCTTTTGTGTTTATGGTCATATAACACTTACATCACTGCTGCATACATATTCTAATAGTTAAGGTCATCCTGGAAAAAAGATTTATGTACCTTGCTTGTGCATTACAGGGTTGAGGACGTTACACAAGGAATGGCAAATTATCTGTTGGCTGCCTTTGCTCTGATATCACTACCAGCCCGTTTCCAGGTCAAGAATCCAAACAAAATATGCAAAAGAAGGACCCGGAACAATGCGCCTTACAAATCTATAGAATCTAGAATTATTTATTCAATGTTTTCTATGTTATTCATTCTGCTACATGCTGTGCTGACGCACAAGTTACTCAACCTCTGGCTGGTCGAACATTTCAGTCAAGTTTGGGCTGACCTTTCTAAACCTTGAGCTTTTGAGGCTGAATCTCATCTGGAGAGTGTCAACACAAACAACCTCAGCAATAGAGATTATAGTATCTCTCCATGATAAAATTGTATCCATGACCTGCTTATTGTGTGACATAATGTTGAATTTAGCCATTCAGTAATAAGCAGTATGTGCACTTGCCTCTGTTAGTACTGCAGATAGTACTGTATATTTGGAAGAAAATGCCTCTAACTTTTAGGTGGGTGCATCTGTGATGTATTTGAAGGAGACCCTCTGCAGTTTAAAACTTAGCCTTCTATGTCTGGATTTGAATTGTGTACAAAGCCTTTGTAGTCTCACACAGCAGGGAGTTTTAGTATGTTAACAAATCAAAAGGGCCATATGCATCGTTACAGTACCTCAGAGCCTCTGTACTGACCAAAGAAAACCTCCAACATTCCCTCCTCTATTTACTCTTTGTTTACCTCTCGTCTCATCTTGCTCGCCTCTTTGTACCTAATTGACCATTTGTGGCAGCTGCATTTTTGGCACATTGTACTGCTCTATTCATCATCTCCAGAGTATCAGAGCTGCCCCAGGTATGCTCCCCCTCCTCCCAATATTTAGAAACAGGTCTAAGCATGTCATTAATCATCTTTGTGCAACAGCTGTAATACTTCCTACTTATCTTACTTTGCTGGGACCTGTCATCCAAATCGAGATGCTGCTGCACTGATAGTTTTGGAATGGGTGCTTGGGAACCAATTATAGTACAAGTAGATACTCCTTTTGTAGGGGATTATGCCAGGAGGGGGCAGGTGGACAAAAAGCAGGCGAAAGGAAGAGGAACAAAGCTTGAAGGCGAGAATCTATGAGCGCTTTGGTGGGTAGAAGACTACAAAACAAATGACGAGTCTTGTGCTTTAATTGGGTATTGTTCCAGAGATGTATGTGTATCTATTTTCCATTCTGAGTGTGGGTGGCTAGTAGCTGGTACCTCCATTTGATAATAAATGGTCACCAGTGGACAGCTCATTGTTAGACTAAAAAAAGACCACAGTGGCAAATCCTTCATCTGTGCCCTCTCCAAGAAATGGTCATGGACGTGCAGTTGTGTGTTTGTCTCTACAAGTCCTTGTTTATCTGTGTGTGTGTGTCTGGATATACTTTGTTGTTTTTGCAAACAGTGAGTTTACTTGGCGACTGTGGTGTGATTTAAACCTCTCTGAGCTTTGTGTGGGGTTTATAGGGGGTGGAAGGCATTTTTCAGAGCTTTTAAGTGGGAAAAAAAATCTATTATGCAATGAAGTAAAATCCAATTACTTAATCCAGTTAAATACTGCCTATTATTACGTAACAATTTGGCAGCCAGTTTTAGGTGCTCTTTGCGGTTCATCAGTTCTTCTAACCCCAAGTCACCCACTCGTGGCACTTTTCCACAACATGGCAGCAGGTCCTTGTGACTCTACTTGATTCTACTCACATTTGGTACCAGGTACTTCGTGTTCCTCTGCAGATTAGGGATGAAGTATTTATCAGTTTCAAGGTAAACCATGGAAAATTCCCCCAGCCCACACTTTTCTTCTGCTGTTTCTGCTGCTAGGGTGACTGCTGCTAATTATGCTCAATTTACCCAGCATACAATGAAAGTAATAATGTCAAACATGAAAAGGCCTAACACTAATGATAATCACGTTTTATTTAATCGGTGGTGAAGAATCTCCCTTATAGTATATTGATATTTGGCAAAACAATATATGTTTGTAGTGTAAGTAGTGTCAGTATTATCATACCAAAAGCCCTCTTGTTTTTCCTTCTGTAAACTAAAATATGTATTTATATTTTGACTCATTCTGACTCATCTTGAACTTGCTTACACACATTTAAAGTGATGAAATCACACTGTAAATACTAAGCTTGTGGGTAGCCTACAGACCAATCTCATTGCAGAAGGTAGGAGGTGTGTTTTTGGCTTTTAGCGGTCTAATAATCCTTCTGAGGTCTAATTTAATCATTTAAATCTTATCCTTCTACTTCTGATGGGCAATAACACTGTAGGTGAGGAAGGTACAGGTGGAGTCCAACAGTCCTGCAGCTTCTCTACAGCTATATATTGTATTTGTCATCCTCACTTTGAGCAATTACTTCACTGTGATGATGACCTTTTCAGACGATTCAGACAAGATTTGTCTTGTCTTAAAACTAGGCGGATCCATAAAATCTTTAAATCTGAAAGCCTTTTTTTCAGCTGATACAAAAAAAAATAAAAAAAATAAAAATATATATATATACAAAATATCTCTGTACACACTAGAAGACAGGACTGCTGGACTCAAAACTGCAAATGCTTTAAACCTTAAGATGATATTGGAAGCGGAGGCTTTAGTCTGTCATGAAATTGAGCAGCAACGACAAGTTACATTATGAACTTAAGTTAACTTAAAGGTGTTGTTTTGGGTTTTTGAAGTGTATTCTTGATGTTTTGTAGATTTTGCCACAAAACGTGTTGTACACGTGTCCATCTCCCAAATGTGTTGGTGCTGAACATGATCAGGCATAGACATACACAGATGCATGTTCATTACACAAAGCAACAATAGGCATGTGCAAGTTGGGGTGTGATGCCATTGTTTTCTAATATCTTAATTGTCCACACAGATACACACAAACCAGTTTTAAAAGAATCGCCATTTTAGTAACCTAAAATGCCGTTTACGTGTGGATGAAAGGCCCAAATGTAGAGAAAATTGGTTGGAAATTTTTTTTTTTTTCCCAAAATATCCATATCAATGTGGACAGGGCACAAGTCTCTGCAACTAAAAGATGAAATATTAAAAAACATCCTGACAAGCCACCATGAAACCGAAGGTGAAATCTCACTTATAGTAGACTTAAATGAAAAACACTGCATATAATGAATAATTCATACTGTGTCAAATGCTATACATATAGTATTTGTGTTTCCAATATGTTGGATTTTAATCACAATTTGTGTGACAAACTGTCCTCCTTCTAAAGTATGCACATCTTGTAAAAATAAAGGATGATATTCAATTGAATTATAACAACATGAGAGGCTTTCAGACTTGAAAGAAGGGATGACAGTGGGCCTGGCTCCTAAATTACACAGGCAGTGGTAAATATTAACATCATCCCACATTAGAGGATATGCAAGGAAGTGGAATTTATGTCTAATTTATATGTTTTCCCTCATAAAACCAGCGAAAAAGATGCTCACGATAAATCCCCTGTATAAGTCTCTGACTTTACTGCTGTGCAGCCATCCAAGCTGGTTCAATAGCACACTTGGCATAATGTTTGAAATAATATGCTGTCGGCAATATGTTTGAATTACCACAGTTCTTGTATTGTCTGGATAGGCATTGAGCGGCTGCGGCCGGTTCCATGAATCTACATAATCACAGGGAGAAGCTGCTCAGCCTCAGAAGGTATTTATATGGCTGCTGCCATGGCCCTTCCATCACAGTTTCATATCACAGCGACAGAACATAAGTAGGGGAACACATATGAAAATTTGTGGAGGTGAAGAATGAATACTGTCATTACTTGTGGCTGTGACATTCGTCAGGTGGTGTCAAGTGATGCATTTGCCCAACAGCATTTTGTGGCTTGGCTTGTCTGCAAATGCCATGGAAGACATAGTGTTTAGAAAAGGCCAAAGCAGGGGCAGTCACGTAGCCAGAGCTACACCAAGATTTATTTCATCTTAATAGATGGCCCCTAAATGAATTAAAGACAGATTACAGCCTAATTTGTCTATAACCTATGGCCTTGAAATATACATAATTACTCTTAGCTAGCATTAATCAATGCATATTCCCACAGTTGCACTGTTTCTCTGTGGGCAATCTTCTGCAAGGTTGACTTTTAACCCACTCAGCAATCATTTGATCAATTACTAGGAGAGAAATTTATGGATGATTTCTTTTAAACTGCTATTAGGAAAAGGCAATCTACAGCATACACATACATACAATTTAAGGTTGGAACACATGATGTGCTTTGCCCTTACCTGTTGATTCTGTGGCACAAGAAAGCCCACCCCCAAGTAATCATTATACTATGTATGTGTGTATGTCTACTTTAAACCATCTGGATTTTAAATGACTACTCTGTCCACATCAAAATGGCTAAATGCACAGAACAGGCTAAATCTCTTCAGTACTCTTCAGTGCAGTTCCAGTTCAAGTTTCAATGCTTATTACAGTCAATATCTGGTGAGAAGTGAAACCCAGACCTGCTCAATTTTGATTATTTTACGGTTGGGCATCCTCTGACAATTTCAGTATAGGACTTTAATGTACTTTAATGACAACTACATAATCAAATGAACACTTTTGAAAAAAAGTTTTGAAACTTTTGAAAAGGTTTCAAACATGGATGCAAACATATGATCACAATCATTACCTGCACAGGATGAGGCCAACCTGGCTGAGTTCATTTTAACTCCAGCCAAGCAAGGATTTTTGATGAAGAAGATCGAAGTTCAGCAGCTAGCATTTAAATTAACCTTGGAGATATGGTGGCTCCATGGTTAGAACTGTCATGTCACACCAAGAGGGTTGTGTTAATCCCATTCAGAGCAGGGCCTTTAAGTGCAGAGTGTGCATGTCCAGTTGCCTGTGGGTTTCCTCGCCATTAAAAAAACAAAGCAAAAAATCATCTATGCTAGGTTAATTCTCTTGTCAGAGGCCTTGACCGTGGTACTGCTTTAGATCTAGAATTGGTCCCCAGGCGCCGCTCAGTGGCAGCCCACTGCTCCTAACATAATAGGATAGGTCAAATGCAAAGCTCGAATTTCCCTTCAGGGACAATAAGGTGAACTAAAAAAGATAAAAATTGCCAAGGTCCATGGACTAAAAGGCTTCTATGGTGAGTAAGGGAACAGCATGGCTTCAGGGATTCATGCATGAGACACTCTAGTTTTGCTAGAACCAAGATCTACCGAGTGGAACTGCCTGATTATATCTCTGAGAGGAGTGTCACTAGTAGGATCCCCTGCTTCTTGATTATTGGGAATGAGAGAGGAGAGATCACCACGTGACTCACAAGTCTCAACACAGTGTGGGAACACATCCCACTCATGGGGCTTTTTAAGGGAAGCAGTTGCAATGTATTACTTCCTACCAAAAAATGACCCACACCCACATGTCTTCTCCTGGATGGGCACAGCAGCAATATGTTTAATTTGGAGCTCTTGCTACTAATGATAAACAGCAATGGAGTGAGTAGAGCATTTTCCAGAATCCCAAATTACAACAGGATCCTGGATGGCCATAGCTTCACCAGGAAGAATGATGGGCAGGGGCTGCAGAAGCCTGTTTCTTGGAGTGTATTCAAAGGCAGGAAAGGCTGCAGCACTTCCAAATGCCTGGGCAAAGTTTTGGGGCAGGGGGATTTATCCTCTGGACCCACTTCACATTGACAGAGGTCTGTTTGCTCCAAGGCAGGCTGCTGACAGAGAACAAACTCCAGACATTAACAGCACTGTGACTGCAAAGACGGAGAATTTTGGGACTGAGATGGCGACTCTGTGGGAGTAAACCTGGAAACAGTTGGCAAGATGTGATTTAACCACCTTTGACACTACGGTGTCTCTTTCTACATTTATCCAGACTGCTGATATGTATGTCTCTAGATCCCAGCCACATAGTTGAGGTGAAGATGAACAGCTTTGATGATCTCATTACACTGCGAAGACCCAAGCCTCCAAGCTGCTACCTTACAAGTGAGAGACACTTTGATTATATTCAAGACAGACCAAGGGGAAAGGGAAGGGAAAATGACTCCAAAAGAAGCAGTAAACTGAAGAGGATTTATGCAGTATTTTTGGTGGAAAGTACAGGTACACAAAATATCCCAAGTGAGAAGTAGAGTGGAGCCTGCACAACGTGGTACCATCAGACTTGCAGGTAGGAAAATGCAGTGAATGATGATGAATCTTTGCTTCAAATATGAGTGTCATGCTTGGCTTCTCCTCCCTCTCCCTCACTCATCAGCCTCATCACGTTCACCTGGTCACTCTGCTACTCACCACTCACTCACAGTAATCACTGCGCTCATCAACCCCACCTGTACCCTCAGCTGCCTCAGATCGGCCAATCAAGCCTGTCTTAAACACCAGCTTCACACTCTCTCAGTGGTCCTCACAACATGCAAGACTTTCCAGTGGGCCCTTGCCCGAGCTCCCAGTTCCGACCTTGTCTTCTGTCCCCAACCACCGAGCTCTGCCTACGCCCTGGAGAACGCACCAGCTGTCTGCCCTCGACGATGAGCGTCGCTACCCGGAAACAGCCAGACGCGGTGGACCGCCACCGTTGGCCCGTGAGTTCTTCCAGCTTCTCAGCTCACCTCTCTCTGCTGCTCCGTGCCCAGCGGCAGGTTCAGGCACACACCACCACCACCTCTCTGCCCTACTGTCGGACCTCCACCGGCCAGCAGCACAGATCCGGCTCAAGGCATCGTTCATTCCTGCATGTATGTGTTCAGTTGTCAATAAACTCAGATTCTGTACAGTCCTGGTTCAGTCGTGCTGCTTTTGGGTTCATACTATTACCTTTTACAATGAGACTATCAAAGGTCAAGGTCCCTGCATGGACGGAAAAAAAGGTTTAGGCTATATGCTAATGCTTTTCCAAAGGAAAAAAATAAATATATATATATATATATATAACTTCTGATTTAAGTTTAATGAGTTGATGAACATGTCTCTCAATATTTTTGATGAATTAATTGTAAAGAAAAGTGTTTTTGAAAATGTGATTTCTTCACTTAATTTGTCTTAATAGACCAATCTGCTGATATAATAATCCATTAAGCTTTCATAACACATCCCAATAATGTCAAACACCCTTAGACATGTTGAAGGTTAAAACTTTCTGTAATATTCTTTGGAATATGATTTTACATTTGAAAGGGCCTGCACTAATGAAACTGTGCCAATTTACTAAAGATGTCCTTTAAAATTGCTCTGTGTCACCTACAGCAAAACAGTGAGCTATGCTTTGTAAAACATGCTACACAAGTATTTCTTCAAATAAAGGATAGACACCTTGAGGAATTCAGTGAGAAAATAGTTGTCCATACACCATTGGCTCAATTAAAAAAACCCATGTTTAATACAATTTATATGAATGATCCAAATAGAGCTCGGGTAACATCACAGAGAGCAATGGGCCTTGTAGATGAATAATCAGCTCTAATTACTGGTGGTCAGCAAGTAGCAGGAGAGGCCAAAAAAGGTGAACCACAAGATGGCAACTAGTGCCTCCAGAAACACATAGACAATGGATCTGTTTCAGGAGACATTTTGACTTGTTAAGGCAGACACCACTGGTAATTGGTATCATTAAAAATGTCTGCATCTGATATAAGTGTTCAGGTCTTGGAATGTACATGCTGGTTCACTGGAATGGCCTCCTGGGGCAACTAAACCTGTGCTTTCACAAGCCAAAATGTCTGTTGCAAAAAAGGTCTAATTAAAAAATAAATAAATGTAACAACACCTGAGGAACAAAGAGAACAAAAAGAGTCAGGGCAAAGACACCAGGGCAAAGTACTTGGATGGGCTGCTCTCATTTATACTGGCTTTTGTGTGGATTCTGTTACATACTTATTGTACTCTTTGATTTTGATATTCTCATTCAAGAGAAGCAATCAAAGAAAAGGGAAACACCCTATCTTGGGTCCGTACTTTGTGTTTCTATCTCTCTCCTATCTTCCCCTATTTAATATACCAGTCACTCATTTCTGGATGGATGGGACATGCTTTTCACTTCAACAGCTGCAAATGGGTTTTCCAAAGACCACAGACCGGAACAGAATTATTATTATCATCACATTCATAATGCAAAGTTGTTTTTGTCATTTGGCACTTTGTTGTTTTTGTGCTTGGCATTCTGATTAGCATACACATCCGCTGTGTGCTGCACATGCTCATGATGCGTCATAATGCTGATGTACATTGAGTGTATAAAGCATTAGGGCCACAGCTCCTATTGGGAAATGGAAAGGAAGATGATAACAAAAGAAAGTGGAAGTATGGTTTAATGAAACATTATATACACTGAGTAATTTGTGGATTGCAGTATGGCCTTTTATTCTAAATCTAAATTTAAAAAGATCTAACAGCTATAAAAGTAAGTTAGAGCAGACTCTATACTCACCTACAAAAGATTATTCACTTTTAAGCTTTTAGTCCAGCAAGCCATTCTGTGTAGCACATATGATTTGTAGATTGAGTGATATTGAGTAGTAAGCTGAGATCTCAAAATGATTTCACTCTCCCCTTATCATAGCAGACAAAGAAATTAAATATTGATTCCCAGTGTGGCACCACAGGTTGAAATTACCCATTCTCTGTGCTCTCTCACTCTTTCGCCTTATTCCCTCTGTCCTCTTGCTGCCTCCCTTTTATACACCTTTTGGTATTATTCCCTCTCTGAATGACTACTCACTTTTTAACTGTCTCTGTTTCTTCTCCCTCAGATGCTCACATTTTAATGCACTGTGTCTGGTTGTAAAACATGCAGACGGAAGAAGAGCTTCACAGCTTGACTTCAAATCTTCTCCCTAGCTGATGAAATGATAGTCTGTCTCTCTATTTAATCCTTCTTTTTGATTTAAGTTAACTTATTTTTCTTTTTCCCATTTTGATGAATTCAGCCGTTGCACAGACTTTTACAGCATTGAGTAAATGACAACTTGCCTGAAATAATTTCAAAGCGAAGCATATTTGTTCAAGTCTTTGAAAACAAGGCTGAAAGGTTGAGCTAGATTTGTATCCACTTCACCAATCTAATCTCTTTTTGTTTTCTTTAATGTAATGGGAAAGATATCATAGAAGACAAAGTCAAAAGGAATTCTTTATACAGACTTGAATCTCTGAACACTTAGCAAGCATAAATCAGGATTACGCCATGCCAACCAGTCCTTCTGTGTTTTAATCCATTTCTCCAGAAAAGTGTTTACTTTTTGAATGAGAAAGTATTCCCATAGATTACTGAGCCTTCCATCGTCAGTAGTGGTAATGTCTCTTTCATTTTCAAATGCGTCAGCTCTCTGCAATTTACACAAAATTAGCTCTTCAGGGGGAAACCATCTGCATCTCAAACTAACCCCCAGCCAGCACTGGTTAGGAGTTCAGAAACTCAGCAGTGTTATGTTAGGATGTATGATATTCCTGCTATTTGTCTGCGTTAGTGAAGGGCTTCCAACCTGAACAACCACATATATTACCCTCTGACACAATCCAGAGGTTAGGTTGGTTAAGATAAGGGAAAGGCCATGTTTGGGGTTGTAATAACTGCTTTGTCAAAGCTATAGAAAGGACTTAATTATATGGATGACAGAAGCAGCACTGATTAGACTCAGACTCGATATGTTGGTCTCATGAGCAACCTATCATGCCTTAATTTATGCATTATGCAGCCACAGTAAAGTGCAGCAACAACACCATGGCAAGCACTCCTGCAGAGGTGCTGTGCCATTTGGCATAACAAGACCCAAACTAAATGCAACATCTCTGACCATCCATTTGAACCTGGTCCATTTCACAGTCACGGTCACAGTAGCAACAGTGGGAGTAGAAATGTTTCCCTGTCTCCATCAACTTCCCTCAGCTCTTCCTGGAGGATTTTTAGCCACACCTGGGCCAGCTGGATGATATAATCCCTCCAGCAAGTCTTGGGTTGCCTGACCACTCTGCAGAGAAAAATAATTTCACCTTTTAGAATTTGCAGTCTTGTGCTTTCATGACCCAGAGTTCGTGAGGGTAGGGGCATGGACTGACTAAACATGGAAAGTTTTGGCTCAGCTCGCTCTTCACCATCAAGGTCTGGAACAGGGACTGCATCACTCCAGGACCTGTACCCAACCTACAATCCGTCTTACAGTCGCTTTTCCAATCACTTGTGAACAAGACCCCAAGATATTGATTCCTCCACCTTTTCTTTGTATAGTGCAAAGAGACAAGATAGATAGGTGAGAGAGCCTTCAAAAACGAATCCCTGTTTCTTGGGTGACATACCAAAATAAAAAACAATGTCAGAAATGTATTAATGGAAGTGTGAAAGAAGTCAATCACCTACCCAGATACTGTTGTATCTTGGACTTGAGACTTGACATGGACAAAAAAATGTGCATCTCTGACGACCAGTGACCTCCTGTGTCACAGTTTCATATTTTGTTGAAATTCCACCCTGACCACCTTGCAGTGCTCTCTGTAACAATGTCACCAGACTTCCCAAGTCTGGCTTTTCTGCAACAACTGATGCTGTCTCATGTGGCTGCTATATGTTTCTTTACAACAAACTGTAACATTGGTTATTAATTGGCTGCCTGAACAACCTATGGGCATGTTGTCTGATTAAGAAGGCACACTTGTGATTTCAGGTATGAAAGGTGAATAATTCATGATTCACAGATAGTGTTAGAACTAAGCATCAAAATGGTCCCCATTCCTCCTGTGTAGAAACAACATGCAAACAAATAACTCCCACTCTTGTGTGTCTTATCTAGAGTGACTATTGCACCACTGGCATGGTTTCCTTAGGCACATACTGTAAATTGGTTTAACTTGTTTGCTCATGTATGCAAGGTGAACAGTCCAGGTTTGTCTAATGGCATGCTTGCTTGCAAATTTGATTACAGTGGCGGTAGAGCCATTTCTACTCAGACAATCCAATTTCAGATGAAATTCATCATGTATCTAGGTTCAGCAGCTAGGTTCTAGTAGAACACTCAATGGGAGAATGCAGATGTGAGGATGTGCAGTTATATGGCCTCATTCAGACTGCTGGCAGGGAATGAGAGAGCCATTGCAGTGGACATTGGATGCAATAAAAGTAACAGCAGGACCATGTAATCCAATAAAAAATCAAATCCAATCCAAGGAGAACTGAAGCTAAGGCGGAAAAAAACCTTCATTGTTTTCAATCAACACCTCTGACTTATACACACAACCTCCAGTTTAGCGTTGTAAGAAAAGGTTTTGAGTTGCAAGGCTGTTATCTATAGCTGGGATACTTGACTTGGATTGCATTAAATTGTTTGTGTGTGTAGGCTGCAGTAAAGCCTTCCTCAAGTCTTCTTCTTTGGTGCTGATCAGAACAAATGTAGACTCGAGTCATTATGACTTCAGCTTGAGTCAGACTTGACTTACAAATCTGGTGATTTCTGAAATAGTTGAAATAGTAATTACTTGAGAATTACCCAGAACCTGCAAGGGGCACATTTGTATGAGTCAGTATTACATATTGTATACAATTAAAATGATGACATACTTTGATGTAAGAAAATTGTGCTTCTTATTTAGTTTGTGACTGAGTATTGTTGCATGATTGCACTCAGACTTCAAACAGTGGCACCTGTGCGGTAACATTTAGAGCATATACTAAATTCTCTGCCAGATAATTATGTGTTATGATTAATTACTCAAACAAATCATGTAAAATGTACCATGTCCGATGTATGGTTTGAACAATGTGAGCCTCACGTATTGGCTCTTTAGGTGTTTTATGCTAAAAAATATTGTGACAACAGTCTGTCTTCTGTGTGCAAGCTAACCATTATTGAACTAAATCAACTTTGAAATTGTGCACACATGAACAAGCATTATTCCCACCCTGTTAACTTCCGCAATTAGCACTAAGTGGGTAATGAAATGCCCTTCATGAATATTAATATGCATGTAAATGTTTTTGGCCTTCCAGTACTATTGTGATGCCAAATACAAAAGCATTAGATTTTAAAATTGCAATAAAAAGCACTGTTAAGTTGGGGCTAGGTTAAGGTATTTACTGGTCTTTGTTTGGTTAGAGTGGGAATGTGTCACAGTGGCAGTTAATGTTCAGAGAGCAACTGGCTTTTAATACACATAAAATGGAAAAGGTTAAATGACAGCAGTAAGAATGACTGGAAACCAGCAGAACCTTTCAACCCTGTATCCTAGAAATTATGTTTATATTTAACTATAATACAACTCTAATTGCAATTTGTTATAAACATAATGCTGCCCACATTATACTTTATTGGGAACGTTATCTGCACTTTAACTTTGTTTTAGGGAAACATAATTTGTCATTGAAGGAACCACCACTTTTTAATTTTCTTAAATGGGCAAGCGGTAGATGGGGAGGATGGCGTATCTAGAAAATCGAGGACTTGTTGTTCTGACAACTAAATATGTTGTCAGAACAACTTACATTTACCTTCAGGATCAACATTTTTGCCACTTGAAAACTATGTTAAAAACAATTATGTCAAAACAACATAACATATTTGCTGTTTAGTTATATATGAATGAACAGAAGACTGGGTTGACTCTGTCCTTATGTGATAAAGGGAAACTCTAATTAAATGTAATATGACAGAGGAGCATGTTGGAGTCAGCAGATGAGAACACTTCAGATCATTCTCCAAATGATTGACCAATCATGCTTCCATTATCCGCTCAACACTGCTTGGATTCCTTGCTGGTTTTTTTTTTTCAATTAGACACAGTACGAAGGAGCAGCAACACAAGAAAACTGTTTTGTTGCACATGCATGCACCATGAAGTGCATTGCCATACAAAGCAACAAATCTGGTGACGTCTGACATAATTAGATTACTTGAGAATTACCCAGAACTCTCAAACTGCTAACGGTCGGACACATATGGACTATAGGTCACATGGAGCGTCTTTGAACGTCTTTTCAAAGAAACTGTTGAAACAGAAGAACTCGGTATATTACCGTAAGACTACCCTTATAAAGGATTTA
>JAPQRN010000019.1:10714622-10726819 GCA_037367275.1 Coranthus polyacanthus | reverse complement strand
ACACACACACACACACACACACATCCTTTCTCTGAGGTCGGCGTATGCTGTACACTCAAAAAAAAAAAATTTAGAGCTTTCATTTTAGGACTGTGGAAGTAGAAATTAAAAACTGGCCTATTCTTTTCATTGGTAAACATGCCGCATAATGTTTCTGTAACACCATGAAGCGAAGTGTTGCTCTGTGAGTGGTCTGCATACATTACATGTTTGATGTAGCTACAAACATAATGTGTGCCTTGATTTTGTTGCAAAGAAATTTGTCACTGAAGCATCCATGATTTCTTTCACCTTTCCTCAGTAGACAGGAGGTAGGTGGGGTGGACTTAACCACCAGAGAATTCACATCCCGAAGTTCAAAACAATAAAAGTGCCTTGGTTAGGGTTAGGAAACAGTCACGGTTTGTTTTAAATATGAATAAAGACGATGTGGATTTTTTTTATTACATCTTTACAGACTTTTTCTGTACTAAACCAAGCCCTGGCATCTTTCCCTAAACCTAACCCACTACTCCTCTGACTGAACTGCAGTGTTACAAATCCTTTAAAAGGTATGAGATCCTGTTTTTTTTGGGGGTTTTTTTTGTTCTTTTGTTTGTTTCGTGAGACTGTAAAAGGTTGCAGAGGTAATCCTGGTTTTAGATTGAGATGAAATCGTGTTGTTACATATAGCTCAGATTAACTCAAGTGTGTGGAAAACAAGGTCAGGCATACTGTAGGCACAAAGCAAGTAGGCATTAAAAACACTGATATGACCCTATCAGTGACCTGCATGTGTTGTTACACTAATAGAATATACTCCTCTCCTCTTGAGCTCCAGTAACCTTTTATTGATATAAAGTTTTATTTTCATCATGCAGACGCAGTTATCTAACAGAACTGTCTGGAACAGCAGTGCTGCTTGCTCTGACAGGCTTCTCGAGTCGGGTTTTGCTACAGTGGTTGCCTTTTTGTACAAAACCCCCACCGTCAGTGATCATTTACTGTGGACAAGAGTTTTTTGTACAAACTCTGTGCACTGTGTGGGCTGAGGTTGTGTTTTGAAAGGCACATGTCTTTGCACCCGGCAACATAATCATTACTGAAACTGCTTCTGTCAGTTTGGATTGTTCTGGTGACAACCAGTTCCACAGCTGAAAATGGCAACATAACTGTCAGTTTGTGCATAATTTAACCTCATATACCTGCAGTTATTTTTAGCGGTCCAACCAAAAATGGGGTTTGAATCCTATAGGATTTTCTTGGATTTTTATTCAATTTTTTTTTATTAATCTTAATATTATTACTATATTATTCTGACACTAAAACTGATTGTGGGGATTAGGTGAAATCTCAATAGAAGATGTAGGGCCTGAAAATATTCTTCAGGCACGAGAAAAAATGTGAATACATTTCGTTTAATGACTCACAAAGTATACATCACACATTCAAATCTTTTATAACCATTGATTCCTTCTATTGAGTTGCATCTACTGGTATAGACCACCCCCATTTCCGACATATGTTTTTTTCCACTTAAAACACTTAATATACAAAACAAACTTTATTTTGAACTACTCTATGGATTTTAGATGTACGGCAACTTGGTGCCAAATGATTCTTCTGCACCTCACATTTAATCCATTTAGTATATTTGTGATTTTGTATTTTGTTTGCAAGTTACAGGACTGTGATGTTTGATAGTGTCATTTTTGGTTAAAACACTGTAACTTAATCAGGCAAATACAGATTACAGAGTTTACAGACTTATCAAGTATCAGTTACAAAAATTTGGGAATGCTGTAACACTTTTTTGATTTAAATAGACACTTATGGCTATAGTCAAATTTTACATAGGCAGTGTATGGCCCTGAGAGTCAGGATATTTAAATTGAATGCAAATTGTATGATTTATAACTCATTCAGATACTTAATATCCACATAATCCTTGTATGGAGCTGTATCCATGCCCATTTCTGGCTACTCGTTTGTTCACTAAATATGCTAAACCCAGTAGTTATTTTTCAGGCTCTCAACTGAATTTGGGTGTTTCACTTGGGCCTGAGGTGCGTGGGATCCTTTATAACTGTGTGCAATTCAGATATTATATGTGTTCTCATGTGTTGTATTAATCATCGTATCTCTAATTTACCTTCTTGCAACTACACCGTGGACTGGTCTTTGGTTTTTCCACATCATCCCTGTTGTTATGGTGAGTGGTCCCTATTGCAAACAACCCCGCTGAGCAGCTATACTTAATTTTCCCAGCAATATTTATCCCCCACGATCACATTTGATCACCAAGTCTGTAATTAAAGCAGCATCGCACACATGTCACTCTAGAGAATTGAAAACTAATCTACATTAATGAACCTAATGTTTCGGTGTGTTTGATAAATACATTACGCCATACACTGTACACCTGCAACATGAAAGTGCATCAAATCCAGTTTATATGCTAATGTGTGTGCTCCACCAGTCGGAGTTAGCTGTGTGGGTTCATTTCATAAGTCCAGATGGTATTGTTCCATCCAGCTGTTTTAAACACTGTAATTATGGGCATCAAGTTTAACTTCACTCATTAAATGTCTGAAAATGGATGCTGGAGTCAGGAGCAGATGAGACCACCGTTTTGAACCAGAAGAGGCCATACCATCAGGTGTTCACACTTTGGCTTCAATGGACATGACACAGGACTAAACAAAGTTAAACACTGTTGTAAAATAACAGCGTAGCAGGGCAATAAGCGGAGTAACGGAGTGCACTGAGCTGCAGTGTGTGTCAGGTGTGCAGAGACAGACGCTTTGTTTGCTCAGGGAGGTAGGTGTACTACTGCCAAAGAGTCAGGTTAGCAATAATCTGTTAATGTAAGTGTGAAAATTTGTAATGAGTCACAGTTGCCAATGTCTCAGCTCTCCTGAACCCGAGCACAGTTCAAGAGTTTAGTTTTAACACAGTCTGGAGGCAGAAGCTGCTCGTTTCAGATGCAGAATGCAGCATCTGTTAAAACAGCTTTTTAAATTTGGAGAGTACAATTAATATTAGTCCAGGTCACTGCTGATTTTCTGCCTATTGTTCAGTACAAATAATAGATGAGAAATCTTCACTGTGTCAGAAAAGTCATGGCTGGTGTAGCATATGGCCTTCATTTCGAATACCCTCTATTTGATGATTGATCATATTTTGTGCATTTTGATTTTCTCTCACTCTCCTTGGTAAAGTTACTGCATTACACTGAATACAAACTCAACACTCTCCATGACGGGTTTAAATGAAAAGCCCTCCCTTTCAGTGGACAGAAATTTCAAGGCTTTCATTTTGAAACATTTGTTGCGTGAAACTCACTGACTTGCCATCTTGCTTGTAAATGACAACAAAATATAGTTTGGCTGAGACCTTACCACACATACACCCACAATGACTCAAGTGACACTTTAGATGAGTAGTCCAGAGGAGCAAATGTTTGCAAAAAGTAGGGTTATATCATCGAATGTCTTCTTTTTAAAGTGGTAGAAATGTACACTTACATACTTAACTGACATGCCAGCCTTTATTTATTTGTGCCGTCACACCCCTATTTTTAAACGACTACCAGTCAACTTAGCATAGCTTAGCAGTGAGATTGAAAGTGGCCCGAAATGTCCAGGGTCAAAACACATTATTTTATGTGGTTTTAGTACTTAAAATTAGTTTTCCACCATCACTAAACCTACAGATGCCCTTTAAATGACCAAAGAGTTGTATTATGTGCAAATGATGTTGGTGGGCCTGTTTTAGATGATTAAAATGCTGTTCTTGCAACCATTCCCATACACGGACAATAGGTAGAATCCTCATGCAACCCCACATCAAAAAAATTCCAATTATCACTTTAAGAGTGTGCCGAGTCTGGCTCACATTATGCAGGAATAAGCGTGACTTTTTCAGTAGCGCAGTGGCAGGATTGGCATTCTCCTTCCTATCGCTATAAAAGCATTGTGAAAGTGGAAAGAACAACAACCTCTGAGCTGCAACTACATGCTGAAAAGGGCAAGTTTTGACAATGGCGCATATCTTCTTATGTGTCATTTTCTTCTGTAGGGATTTAGTCATTTTAATACTTTGCCCCACTTCCTCATGTGCACATGTTCCAACAAAACTTCTCTCCTGACACTATTTTGCAAAGGCACTGCTGCTACCTCCTGGGCTGCCCAAGGTGAGTGTGATTTGTTTAAAGAACTCGCCAAACAACCGAGAGAACTTTTACACCTATTCCAGATAGTGGATGGTGCCAGACCTATCAACACTGGCACAGTGCTAATGAAGTGTGGAGATTAGTCTGGCTTTGTGAGACTAGAGTGTGCCTGCATCCATCAGTGGTGTTTTTAGATACAATTTTTCTAGCTTGATAGTTGCAGAAACCTGAAAGGGGCAGAGATTTCCAAGGACACAGCAGGGCTTTCTGAACCCATTAAGGTAATTCGTCAAAGCACATTCATGGCCATGACCACACAAGCAACTCTCGAGCAGCTTCTGCTTTGGTGTTCCAGTATTGGTGAATTTTACAAACCGACTGTTAAATGTGGTCTAGTGGGTGTAATTGTGCATTTTTCCTCATCTGCCCAGTAAACACAGTTGTGGTGCTGGTAATGTGTTGGGAAACCACCAGATGTTGTGTACCAGTGCAACAGTGATTGTGACAGGAGTGTGGTTCGCTGAACATTTGTTTTCTCATTTAGCAGCTGTTTTTCTCACACTTTGTGAAAGTTTTCTCTTCTGTTCAGTCATTATGCTCCCCACACTGTCCTATGATTACTCACCTCCCACAATCATTTTACAAAGTTTGTTTTACAAAGTTTTGCAGGTCTCCTTTAGATGTTAGTTTAGATTAGAGGTTGGAAGCAGTTTAAAGATTGTGAGTGGGAAGATGATCTGCGAATTCCAACGGATGCTGTACAACCTGAATAGAAGTGGTAGGCAGATACTGAAAAGCATGCAAAACACTAAAAGCTCAATGAGCAATGTATTATTTTTAGAATTAAATGTAATGTTACACAGTTCACCTAAGCAGTTCAGTCATTTTCACCAATGTGAGCAGAAATCTGGAAGTAAAAATTCATCCCTTTGTTGCTATGTGTGGGAGTCATTCTGACATATGTCATCAAGAATCTGTTAATTAACCCGGCAAGCTGACGAATGTGAGAGGAGCATGATAGAGCCAGACACGTCCTCCTCTGGACTTTACTCTATTACTCTATTCTCTTTAGACTAGAGACCATTACTGTAACATTCTCCAAAAATGTACGGATCGCGGCTGCATTATCTTCTGCCCTCCTTCCTTATGCACCATCCTTAAACATTGAAACATCACAATCGCCTTATGTAATTTAACCTTTATTTAACCAGGAAAAGACTGGGATTGATGAGATTGTATGAGTGTCTTGTTTCTTGTTGCTTTGCTGAGACAAGTGACGTTTGTTTAACCTGTTGAGCTGAATCAGTAGAAGAAGCTTTAGTAACAATTTTCAAAAAGCTGACAGAATAGTCACCCAAGTCACCCCAAATGTATATTACTTCTAAATAGCAAAACAGCTACCCACTGCAGCTCCCAGTATCACATATGAATGCAATAACGCTACAGTAGAAAGACCAGCAGACATTAAACAGATTGAATATACACTGTGAAACCATAGGTCAGTAGTGCAATCACAAAGGTGATGGTACATATCAATATTCTCAAGCACGGGACGCTCTGTTTAAATTTCATCCATGTGATTATCTCAATATATTTATTGGAGAGAAATTTTGCAACAAGGGTGTCATTAAGCATTGCCCCAGTTCATGGCTGAACCAGCAGCAGCAGAGTGGAAAGTAAGATGCATAGTGTATGACACATACATCTGTAAGTATGTCCTTTAACGCATATTTTACAAGGTGCTTTGAACTTGGCAGAAATTTCATCACAGCAGTTCTCCTGGAGCACATCAGGTCTTGATTTATTATTGGCTCTTGCAGCGAAAAACACTCATTTTATTACACCAATTTGCAGTGGCATTTTGTCCATTTCAAACTATTTCTTAGCCTGCATGCCTGGTCTGCGAAAAAACAGTAAATTGAGTCTTTTTTTTAAGTGGCAGTAGATACCTGTCAGTGGCTCCAACTGCTCCTGGAAGGCTGATGATTCAGATGGTGAATGATAGCAGGATATTACATCTGCATCCCGCTCTCCCCTGCACAGCTGTCAGGCCAAAACCCCTTTGGTGATCCACGTGGTGATGATTCCAGCGAGTAGTCAGACTAAGGCATACTAACATACACATGTATATCCTCATCTGATACCGCTCTGCTTGAGGTAATTCCTTCTACTACTTTGAAGACGGGCATGGGTGAGAATGGGAGAGAATTTGAATGAAGTCAGTGAGGAAGATGGAGGAAATAGGATGAGAGTGAGGTGTAGAAAGTGATAAAGTCGGGGTAAAATGATAGCTTGTTAATGTCAGAAAATTGAAACATTAGATCAAGCAACATACCTCTGGGCCAGATTGACTATGAAAGTGGCATTGAGCAAATGTGTGCTGCATTTCTCATAGAAGTTACAGCTGCAATCTGCACGAAGTATCGGTTTCCAAACTTCCAATCTACTCATCTCATTACACAATCAGGGACTCGGACATCTCACACATGTGAAACTAGGTGCAGTTAAGGGGTGTAATCTGTTAAAGACTGAAAAATGAACCAGTGGAGAGAGAAAGCAAAAGTTAACATTTAGTCAATCTCAATATTGAACATTTCATTTTTTTATTTTTTTTTTGTGGTCACTGCCCGACAACTGATCCAACAGCGATTTTTTTCGATTTCTGCTGGTGATCTACTAACAGTGTGCAAATTTATGGCAAATTCAATCTACCAGGAGCAGCGCAAATTAGCGCAGCACCAGATTGTGCATAGGCACACCTGGCACAGCTCGTGTGAGTGGACCTGAGTAAAACTCTTTCCCTTCTACCACCTGCTCTCTGTTCTCAATGGCGCCTCCTCCGTGTCCATCAACAATGGCACCATTTGGCTTAACACATGCTTTTTCTGTTTTAAGTAAGCAATTGGCAGTAAACTGACAAATACAAAACTTAATGTAACTCATGTTGCGAGAATCACTTAAATACTCTCCTCCCCAAATTTTATGTTCTGGAAAGGACTTAGGCCAGGTGCAAAAATAAAGCCTCTTTAGTAAATCTCAACAGTCGTGTTTTAAGGCCAAAAGAGGGTTAGCACATCTGTCCCTAAATGTATTAATCTGGTTTAAACCTGTAAATAACCTGTCATAAAAATACCCCACACTATGAAAAAAGAATGCAGTACATTATAAAAGCACTAAATGAGGAAAGTGCTAAGGCCGTTTGGCCGTGGCAGTAGACAGTGACAGGAGGCAATATTTACTGGGACAGAGTACTCACCACACTCAGCAAGGAGAAACATGTCGTTAGTGAAGGAGGTGCCAAAAGTTTACTACCGCACATGATTAAGAGGAATGAGAAGCACAGGTGAGGGGCTCTACCACCAACGCCTCCACCGCCGGGATGGCTACGCTCAACTCTGATCTACAGCAATCCTATGAAAACAAAGAACTGAGGTCAAGCTGTGAGCTATCAGCACTATAAACAACTATTAATATTAAAATTGTCAGGGGGGGGGGGGACAACGAAAAAAAACTACAACTTGTATATATGGAACCAAAATGTAATGACTAAACAGCAGTGGCAACCAGTATCTATAAAGAAAACAGATAAAAATGAATTAAGACGCTGTCAGACAATAGGGTTGGCATTTATCTTCTGTCTGTTTGTTGTGCAATATCCATGAAAGGCTACAGTGTATGTTAGCTTAAAATACCTAACAGGGAATTGTTTGTGACAGAAACATGTACACTGAACACAAAGTGGAAAAGGTTGTTTATCGAGAGCTTGACAATACTGCTCAAATCGCGCCAAACAAATCGAAAATGTGGAAGTAGGAGGAGGGACTAATGCCTCTATCGTATCTATAGGAGTTTGGCAAATAGTCAGCACTGTGAGTTTTCTACATTTCCATGTTCCTAGCATGTTTCACAATGAAAGCCTTCTCACAGATGAAGGTGCTTTATCCACTGAAAGTAGGGGAAACGATGGATTTTCAGATGCTATTTTGTTCATTTTTGAGCTATATGCAGGAAAAAACTAAAGGGTCACACTTATTCTCTCAGTCAATACACAATAAGTACCAGGTTTCCTAAAGATTTAATGCATCTGTTGGTGAGATATCCTTCACACAGACACAGATGAACGCGAGCGAAAACATTACCCTGTTCGCCGCCAACGCACGGGGTAATGAAGGCACAAAAAGGATACTAGACAAGGTGGAAAAAAGGACGGATGAAATTAAAAGATGAGCTCAAAGAAAAGAATGATGATACTTAAGATGAGTGTCAAGATTTAGTGTTAGAGCAGGTGAAGCAAGGCAAAGACAGGCCTCAACCTCTGGACTGAGACTCAAACAGCTACTGTTTTTAGACATGAAAATATTAAAAGCCCCAGAAATTTTGACAAATGGGACAAATAATGAGATCATTTTTTCATTTTTAAACATTTGTTTCTTGGGTTAATTCATTCCTTTTTATGCATTTTTCTGATTTCGGCTGTATTTGAAAACATCAACAAAATATCACATATTAAATAAAACATTAAAAGGACAAAATTTAAAAGCCCTGTGGGAGGTGTTGACTCTCCGAGTGTTTTACACTCCCATAACATTTTGAGCACAACGCTGGTTGAACTCCCACAGGAATATTTAAATATCCATTCCGTAATTTACTATTTTATTTCCTTATCTGTTTATTGGGTGGTCAACTAACCTCCATGTAAACAGATGAAGGAGCACAGTCTCATAAGAGCTGACCCAGCAGCACTGATTATGAGCTGTTTGGTCCAGTTAACATCATAGACAGGCCATCAGCAGCTCTTTATGTCCACTGCTTTCTTTTATCCTTCCAACAGTACAAAAAAAACTGACTCTGCAGAAAAAATAATATATTTTAACAAAATTCTTTAAACAGCTTGACCCTGACCCTAAACTTAAGATTTGCTGTTGAGGCTTTTTTAAGACAAGAGGCTTTTTTAAATTGAAGAAGCAGCTGGAGTGCACTTCTGAAATTATAAAATTCTATTCCTATCTATTGTCTGTTTAAAAAAAGCAAACAAACAAAGAGCAACAGTTACAACCTGAATAAATGTCACAGAAGAAGAATCTGGTGTTTTATTTGAATGCCTGAGTGAGTCTGGTTGTCAGACAAATTAAAAAATATATATCATTGATACATTTTTATAATATTCTTGTAAATGAACTAACATCAATATTAAGTGAAATTATAAAGGTCTGTTCTTGATGAAGTGAAAATGATCTCAGTCTTGATTTGTTTCAAAGAAAGAAAGTCAAGCTTAGAAAATGGCTCACATTGATGTTTTAACGCGATTCGACCCGATTGCAAAGCAGTACGATTTGATTTGATTCAGCACAATGCGATTCGAATATATATATTATGCTATATATTTCAGTATTTGATGCCCCTGGATCTTCTTAATGAACTAAAGGATGCTCCATTTTTACTTCACAACAATTTGCCCTCTTGACAAACGTTTTCCACAGAAGAACTCTCAATGACATGACAAAAGATAAAATAAAACTAGGCTGGAACCATGTATGGAGCACATTCACAACATGTGTCTCAGTTGGGGTTTTTACTGCTGTTTACAACACACACACACACACACACACACACACACCCTGTGTAGCCAAGTAGCCAGCTCGTTCTCAGGGTGTAGATGCGTGAAAAGATGAGTGGCATGAAATGTGTGGACACAAAATAACACTGATGACATAACATCAAAAAATGTAAAATGAAAAATGCTACATTAAGCTGCATTCAGTCTGTGACAAGATATTATGCCATTTATTTTGAAAGGCTGAGACAAAAACAACTTGGTTAGCATCTGCATTCAGTTTGAAACGAGACATGAGCACCGGTCTGTCCCCGTCCACCTCCTTCTGAGGTTTGCCCCTATTGCTGGTCTGCATTATTCATTTAATGTTTCTTGAACTGAATCCAAATGCAACATTTTCATTCTAAACCATTCAGAAAATAGATAAACAAATAAAAGCGTACAGTGTAATGCTGTCAATGCTGTATTACTGTTAGTTTCACTTAAATTTCTCTCCAAAAACACCTACTTTTACTAAACACCTTTCCACTCTGACGGTTTGAATCGGGGTGCTTTGTTTGACGGTTTGACATCAGCACACACATTAAATGATTCCTCTCCGTAACCTCACTATTAGACATAGCTGTCACGTCTCCCTGCTGCTGTGTGATGCATGTGGAATCCCCACTGAACAAAGTTTGCCACGGAATCGGCCTCATCTGTGAGCATGTGTGACTGACAGTAGCAAAGAAAGCGGTTGCCAGTTGTTTCGTCATTCCAGCCTGTTTTAAGATTAAATTCAGTTACAACGTACAGTTACTTATGAGCTCAGCTGTTGTGTCGTTTAAAATCTCATATGGCTTTGATTTACAAAATGCTTATTGTGAAACTGATAAGCTCAGAAAGGCTGAAGACGAGGTAAATCTCTTCCGAAATCTTCTTGATCAAATTACGCATAACATACCCGTTTATTAAAGCTACTGGGATTCTAAAATTGAATTTTCATCTTAGGATACCTTGTAACAATTCCTTAAAGGATAATGTGGATTTACTAAACTACGGGTCATATTTTTACACACAGCTGCTGTTTCTATTGGTTAAAATCTACTACAGTACTAAGCATTAATTTTAAAGTAACTTCTATAGAAAGTGTCATCCCTTACCTTAAGAGTTGTAGGTTATGATCTTGTGGTGGGGTTTGTTCAGGTATAGCTCCATCTCTGTCCACTGTTTTATCCTGTGTCACTACTCCCTCAAATAAATCTTTTTAGACTCTGACCATCGTATTCATTTAAACAAAAGTTGAGAGGATTTCGGAAGGGCCGTGCATTATTTTCTTCTCTTAAAATGCAGTATCCCTTGATAAGTTAATGATATACTGTAAGCTGTGAATCCCATATGATAAAGATTAACGTCAATTCTATTGTGTAAATGAAAAACGGGGTAACCCTGATTGAAGCGTTTCCCCTCTGCTACATTGCTAAGTTATTAATCTTCATCATATCTGTCCTCTCTCTCGCTGCTGTCCACACACACACACACACACACCGCACCCACCCGATGCGTCATCCACAGCGCTTTAATGCAAAATGAAAGGTTTGAACCATCTCTCTCTCTTTCTCCATCTTCACCAGCACCCGTCCCTCTCAAATACACACACATACACATTCTCAACAGATGTTCAGTCCAATCAACTGGATTAGAGGCTTTAGCATGTGTATCAATTACCTCCTCAAGAACAGACGGTGCCAAATTTTGTCCCAGGCCAAACTCCCAGGTTTCAGTGGAATCTGTGCAGAAGAGGATGAGAGCGAAAGAGAACATTTTTTGTCTGCTCTTCAGAGCTGTTTGATATTTCACTGTGCTGTAGCAGTTTCTGAGCTGTGACATATTAAGGTTCTTTCTGAGTCAAATCTGGGTTTCGAATAATCCCTGAACTGTACATATAGATAAAAACTTATGGCTCCAATGTCACAGTGAATCCACAGAGGCTAAATCGCACTATATCCTGTTACCGCTGGAACTGCTGCTGTTTCATATGCTTTTTTATTGTGGCATCAGTGTCCATAATACAGTGTGCACAGGTGCATGGATTTGACAGGTTCAACATGGGATCATTAAAGTTTCATATAATCTAGTTGCCAAAACATTCCTTCTCCACGATGCATTTAGTAAGACTTCAATAGATTTCAGTCTTTAGTTTCAGAATCCCTAATAACTGGACTTTATACTATGTGTTTTGTCAATGAATGAACAGCCAGACCTCACCAGAAAATTAACAATATTGTTCCACTGTTGAAAAGTACCAAAATGGCTGGTGTTTGCATGCCTCTTGAGGTCTCTTGCATTTGTGCGAATAACTGCGTAACGCCAGTCAGGTGATGTCGCTAAACATGGGAGGGCTGTGTTCAGCCTTCAGCTACACAAACTGGTCCGGAGCTGGTCCCCCAGAGCCAAGAAACCTCTGCCCCGTGTTGGACTACCGCGAGATGTATGGAGATGTATGGAGAT
>JAPQRN010000019.1:10701114-10714522 GCA_037367275.1 Coranthus polyacanthus | reverse complement strand
GCTCACTACTACCCATTAATGCCACTTTAAAAGAGAGAAAGGAAATCCTGAAACGCACATCATCACATAAATAAAATATTTATCTAAACATTGTGTATTGTCAGTTGTCACTGTTGAATACTGGGAAGATTTTTTTAAGATTTAATACTAGCAAAGTGATGAATGCTGTCTCCTTGTAAGATGCGGTGCTGGACACAGCTCTCTGTGCTGAGGTTCATTTGGCATCGGTTCATTTGGCACCCTGTTAATTGTAAACATTTGTGAAAGTTATTTATGTGGGATATGACACAAAGTCAATGTAGGCCTTGTCGTAATATTTTATCATAGGTAGCATATTTTTAGGTGATAAGTATGTGATTGCATATGTTTACATACCAATCAGGATACATCAGACAGATTTATTCTGATGCACCGCATGTCCACACGCGTACACGAGCCGAGACCTGTCGTGACATTTGAACGTAGCCTCCGGTCACAATCATGTTGATAAATGCTGAACTTTGCGTGGGAATGAGCGCAAGCCCACTCTTATGTCATTAATTTGTTTGATAAATGAGGGCAATTGAGCTTACACTTTGCTGTTTGCATTCCCGGGACACATTTGTGTTCACACTGCTAAAAGACCACCTCGGGATTTGGTCTGAGTGATCGGATCTCAATGGCGTTACCTGTCCCCGATGAGCAAAAAAATCACAAAAAATACATATTAATGTAAGCTGTGAACAGGGTCTAAGTTTAATGACAGCAGAACAAATCCAAATAGCTGTTGCATGCAGAATTTGACTTGAGTCAGGGTGAAAATTCATCATCAACTATATAACTCTTCTTTAAAAAAAATACTAATGAAATTCCAATCTACTGGTTGAGAGTTGAGAAAAACACTAGGTCATTAAATAAAGAATTGAATTAACAATTAAATGAATAAATGTGCGGGAAAACAAGATCTCATTGCAGTTTTCTCTGACTTTATGTAGTTGTGGTCAGGGAGGATCCTCCATCATGTTTAGGGTGCATAACCGTAACAGTCTAAAGCCTTTTTTTTACTCCAAGTGCATTAACTCACACCCATAACTACAGAAAAAAACAACGTCTCTGCTGCCTGTGTGAAGAGGAGAGAAGTAATAAAGTACAAGTACTTCATTATTGTACTTTAGTTTTTACATATCTGTGCTTTACTTCAGCATTTATTATTCTGACATCGTTTTCCCTTTACTTTTAATACAAATATATTGACTTTCTACTAACATTCTCAAAGTTAATGCATTTGTGGAGAGTTATCGGGTTATTTTATTTATTTATTTATTTTGGATCATTGCGCAGCTTCCCAACATCGAGACCGATTTCAACCTAAATGGATGGATAGTCCCTTTGTGTTTCCGTCAGTGCATAGCAAAAACCATGAAAGATGCAATAAGACAACAAACAACGTAACAAAACAAAACCAACAGAAAAGATGATGTAACAAGACAAAAAATTATATAAAAGACTAAACAAGATGAAAATGACGTGAAAGACAAAACAAAACAAAAACACCTTTAGTCTCTGACTTCATAATTTAGTGCTGTTTAATGGTGCAAAAACCAGCATACAATCTGAGTTCATATTCAATGAAAATGATGTAAAAGATGTAACAAGATGAAACAAGACATGAAAAGGAAACTGTATTGCAGAGAAGAGGTGTCATAATGTTTTGATTTGTGTTGCTGACAAAACTGATATGCACTTATATGGAGCGAAGCTAATGTCAATTGTCAATGTTTTTATTTTATGTTATAATGGTTTGAGACGTGATGTTCAGTTAGCTTTGCACAGTAGAAAAGTCCTTCTACTATGATACTGCATTTCAGAGAATGCACCTGTACTGCAGTAGAAGTTGAGTCGGTACTTCTACCCTCTACCATAACTATCTGTACTTCTACAGGCGTAGAGAATTTGTGTACTTTTGCCACCACTGCTTGTGTGCGAAAGACAGCAGTGTGGATGTTTTTTGTATTATCCTGGTTCAAATTACATAATATTGCTCTATCACATGCCTCTAAATGGGAGAAACTGGAGGGATAAGGCCATTTGAAGTTCAAACTCATGACCCTGTGGCTAATTCATGACTTGATGCTGGCAGCTATAGCACGGCTCTCTGCAGACTGATGTTTCTGTGCAGTTCCTCTTTCTCTCCAGCTTTTTGTGTGTACATTTACACGTCTAAATACATATCTGTGGTTCAGCGTGTGCGCTCCATCTGTACCTCTTCAAGCTGTATGTATTTTTATACATGCTTTGCATATGTTTGCATGCTTGTTGCAAGGACTGTGTGTGTGTGTGTGTGTGTGTGTGCAGTAAGTTTTTACACTGTGTACTAGTGTACAGGTTGTAGTAGCAGGTCTGACTGAGTGTCCTTGAACTGCTTTATACCCCCTTAAAGCAGTGTAATCGGATCATACATGACTGAATGCATGCGAAACGCCCAAGTGCTACCGCTGCATGTGTGTATTGTCTTGTCACGCACCCCTAACACAGACTGACAGGCCAACATGCATCTAATTTGGTATGCTGGAAGATGCTGTAAGGACTGGGAATCACTTGAAGGGAATCTAAAAAAACGCGTATACATCCCCATGGTTATACATGCATATACAGTGTCCTAGAAATACAAACATGCATTTCTAGGACAGCGGGGTAGAAAACAGATCTGAGGAATATACTCATTATATAGACATCTGTACGTCTAGAAAACGTTTTTAGTTTTCAAATTTGAATGTATTTACATTTTCTAGTGGAGCCACGCGTGCATAGGATTCATACACTCTCAAAACAGATGTGTTAGCATATTTAGCACATGCTGTGTGTTACAGTTTGATGAGAAGTCTCCAGGTTTGTGTTCCAAATTGTGATTTCAGTAACATTTATGAATAAAACAAAATACCTGCTATGAGAGTGAAATAACGCTGCCCCCAGGATGTGGCTCTCAGGTAATGCTAAGTGCAAGAATACTGGTTTACCCAAAGTTGGTTTAGTCAAGGTAATCAATACTTGTTTGGGTCCTAACCCTAAGTTTGGAAATGGTAGTTTTAGAGCATTCTTCACTTCCATTATTTGAACTTGATTCAATATGACGATATCTACTGCAGTACTCTGGTTCATCTTACCCAACCATTTGTGTGGCAAGCATTGAAGATGTGCTTAGAACAGGCTGTCAAAGACAAGGTGGTCTTTTGGCTTCGTTGGCCAGCTTCCACTTAATGATCTCCCCCCAAAAACACACCTGCATTTCAGAAGAATGGCAATGTGGCTTTGCATACCGTAGCACTATTAAAATGGCTGAACATTGTCTGGGCTTGGCAGTCTTTAAACTGTAACATCTTCATACCGTTGTAAGCCAAATGAAACCTTACTAACTACAAAAGAAACGCCACCCGTTCATTGTTCGTTGCCAGATTTGTACTGTGACTCCTCCTTTCTTTGTCGTGTTTGTTGTGTTATTTTGTAATTGTGAAAGTCTCTTGGTGAGCTGCAGTAGTCATAACACACCTGCTGTTCTGGCATTCAGTCTCACTCATCTAAGAATGCTCAGCAGTATATACTACATTTTAAGCCATTAAGAAGTGGCAAAAAAAATATACCTCCTGAATAGTAAATGAACGAAGCGTTCATGGTCAAACACACTTCTGTGTGCAGCCAGCCTAGGCTGCATTTGTCTGAAGCTTTGTGTGAAGACCCCAGAGGAGCGCTTTAGTTGACTTCAGTCCTGACCCCTGTGGTCTACTGTTGGCTACAAGACTCATTGAAATTGTATTGTAAGAGATTAAATTGAGATTCTGGACCTAGTGGGCCAGTAGGGGTATCCTGCTCTTTAACTTTGCACATGGGCAATCCAAAGGCAGAAAGAAGTGAATACTTCATGACAGAATAAATCAAGGTATTTTTAATTAGGTGGAATGTTGTAAGTGGAGGGAGTAAATTTATGACTAATATTTGTGAGCAAAATGTTCAGCAGTAGATCTTCAGATATCCAGCTTTCTCTTGATGGTGTCCTTGTTTAGATTAGTTTTGCCAATCAGCCTCAGCTTTGAAATTAAGAATTTTTGTTCATCTCCCAAATAGCAGCAGCAATAATCCATCCAGATGTAAAACATATATATATAACTGTCTGTACTTTGTATACTTTCATACTGCGGTGTGTCCAAAATGTGTCACATTTCTTATTCTTTTGAGGTGTGATCTAAGACCTTGCGGCTTGAAGCAGATGTTACATTGACAGGGCTGCGCTAAGTGTCTAGTGTTGACCATTGCGTGGGATCGGTGTTTTTCACCTCCAGGGCTCCACACTGACCAGCTTACAACATGTAGGGTGAGCAACACTTACCACATTCAGTGAGCAGTTTATCACATACAAAGGCAAACTCGCTGTTGTAGTTAATATCGATAACCTAGCAACGGCAGCAACCACAACGCTGCCATTTCACGATGGTAAATGCTAATCAACAATGTTAGCAGCATTAGCATGTAAGTTAAACAAACCAAACTCAGTATTTATGCAGCATGGGTATATAGTAATATTATGTCTGTGATGTGAAACTTTACACTATGACTAAACACAAACTTAGCTAACCTTTTGGTATTACATAATCATATTTGTATTGCAATACTACTGGGACTGTCACAAAAACACAAAAAAGGTCTATTGCATAAAGGAAAATGTGTGAAACTACATACATACTACTAAATATATACAATAGTCTTCAGACAACTTAAACTTTTATCTAGCATCTGCTATACACTCAGAGGAGTAACCTGGAGGTTGTTAAAACAAATGATTAACTCAATCACCACTTAGCCTTTTCTTCAGGTCAAACTCCAGATGACTTTGAGCAGTCTGAAGCAGTAGAGCATAGCTATAATTGGCTGCTCAAGGACCTGTATCAAATTTTGTGAAGCATGACATCAGCGAATACGTACCCTCAACAAACTCAAACCACATAAACGAAGGTGTCAGACAGAACAAAAAAAACCATTGAGTGGACACAGTGTGAGAAAAAACAGCAGAGCATTTCAGCAAAAGATTGAACTGCTCTTTAACGCCACCTCAGCTGCCTTGTCAAAATAGACGACTGCAGGTTCACTGACAGGACTGATGTCGTCCAGCGGGACAACATATAACAGTGTGTACCGTATGAGTGTTTAAATTGTATTTTGTAAAGACGTAGTACATGGAACACAGTTTTGCCTCCTGCTTCACCATCCTTTTTACACATCGGCTGCTGTATCCACACACAGTTTCTCCTCAGCCGTTCCATGTGTAAAAAGCACTGGGATAAAGCACTTGTATGGAGAGAAAAAAAAATGTTGCATGCAAGGTTTGTTTCTATGACAACGCATCACCACTCTGACTCCCGCTGTACAATAGACTAGATTACAATGTTTGTGGCGATAAAAGCAAAACACTTGCCACCAATAGTCAGTGTGCAGCCAATCTGCTCCCATAAATTGTCTTTCCTGCTTCCATTGTGATCATTTGCTCTGGATAGATGGTGGCTAGAACATACTTGAACTTCAATATTTTCCTTGTTACCACACAAGTACCACTCACACACCATGTAAAAGAAGTGTACAGAGCTACCGTGAGGTCACCCATCTTGGCTTTTTGGAGCCAGAAGGGAAAACATTTGGCTGCATAAAAACACTTACTTACTGATACCTCAAAACAGGAAACTTCATGAAACATTTGCATTATGAAATCATTTAATGGTCTTGCTATTGTATCTTATTAACCACATTTACATTTGAGCTGTCTGTCAGTAAAAAAAATCTGATTTAATTCAATAAACAGAAACTCTGAATGTCCACCTCAGCAGGCAAGTGGCAAGTGAGTCAATCACACATGATATCAAGGATAACAAAGCCTTCTATTATTCTTAATCTTATTAACGGAGGAATCATTTTCACAAGGATTAGAGAGTCCAAATAAAACACAAATTGTATGATAATGCTTTGCTTTTAGAACCAGCATCTTGTGGCTGAATGATTGAAAACTAACCTATTCTGTTGTTTAGGCATGAAGACGTGCTGCACATTTTTACACACCAGTAGCAGCCACAGCAGAGGGGTCTTTTCTGCTGTACTGATTTGTGGTTGTAAAGCACAATGTGGGATATTACAGGACTCTACACTGAGGGGATCATTACCAACGATGAGGTCAAGGTGTTTCCCACCCACTGCAGAATGAACCAGATGCTAGCGTGCTAATGACATAGCCTTCACTTACAATATTGCCTTAATTACAAAGTGAATAGAGCCCAGCTTTGATCTGCTACCAGTTGACTTTGACCATCCAGATGCTCTCGAGAGGTGAATGAGATTACTGCTTTCTCCTTTGTTCCCTCAGTGACACCCAGCGGCGGAGTCTCTAAACGGATGGGAGACAGAAAGGGAGACGATAAGATGTGGATACAAAGGGTGTAAAGTGTGTGCTCACATTAGGAACCCCAGCAGAGTCCAAATGAATATCTCAACACACTATTGATCCAGGCCCTGTCACTATAATTCTTTATTCCACCACCCCTCCCCATCCCCCCTTCTTCCACCTCCTAGTCCGAGTCTTTCCATCTTTTTCCTCTCTTTCGCTGTCACATTCAAATTCATCTCATTTTTCCTCCTCTCTCTCTCTCCCTCTCGCTTGTCTCTCCCTCGTATGGTGCCCCAGGGTATAATCAAATAACTGCCACAGAGATGAAGTGTATCAGGAACTAGCATGCAGTTCAGTGTGTGTATGTGTGTGTTTGCTCCTTTGCCTAATGTCCTCACAAATATAGAAATCTCCTTCAGGGGTTAGTTGCTGGGTTTAGGGTTTTTCTTTTCAGTTTTTGGTCTTAAGCTATCTTTTTTGTGATGCATTTGCTTTGGGATAGATTTTTGATTTTAGATACTTCAGATACTGTATTCCTTGAGCACTGTCAATGAGTGCATCACTTCTTGGCCTTTTCCATTACAAGAATTTACCGACCCGTAACCTGAAGCTTTCCATAACCTGAATGTTGAAGAGCTCGTAGGGCAAAGGTGCTTGGTTGTGCTTTGCTTTTCCACTTTATTTTATAAGCCAGTGAGGGACGATATTAGGATATTAGAAGGTAAAATAGAAGAGATCACAGACATATGTGCATGACTACATCTACGGTGTTTTGTATTCATTTGGTTCTGCTTTTTACTCTGTTAAATTCAATTTTTTCTGAATTCATCACACCACATAAAAATGTTTTAACCATCCAGCCAAATCTAAATGACTACAAAAATCACTAAGTACATGAAATTAGGTTTGAATGTCATGAAGAAGTAAGCAGTATTCTCAGCACTGACACTCATTTTCACCTTGTTGAATAAGAATTCAGATTGCGCTTTTTTTGTTATTCATTTTGATTTATTATTAGTTTTAATCAGAAACACAATGAAACAAAATAAGCACTAAATCACAAAATCAGAGCCTGTCTTGTTGCATCTTTTATGTCTTTATGTCATTTTTGTGTCGTGCGTGATATTCACCACTAAATACACCAAGGGTTTGTCTTTTCTATGTGTGACTGTCCCATCCATTTTGTTGCACTTGGTCTCAATTTTGGGAAGGGGTGCAATTGTGCAAAATAAAAATAATCCCCCCAAATGCACTAAAACAAGCATAATGAGCCTGTTTTGAAAACATATGGAGCTGAAAGTGCAAATGCCACATTCCAAAATAGACTACGTCATCAGTCGTTTATTCAAATTCCTGATACATCCAAACCTATTGTTTCATTGGCACAGGCCTCTAGTGGACATGGGAGTCCTGTAGCAAAGTAGCAAAGTTAATGTGACATTACTGCAGTGCATACATAAGTGTAGAATTTTAAGTTGTCTTATAGTTTACTTTGAACAGCCATGAACAGTTTTTAATCTTGTGTTTTTATGCCTCTGCATCAATAGCCAGGGCCAGAGGGTTCCACTGTTCGTTCATTTGTTCATCCAGTGATGTGATATATGATATCCTATTCCTAACTCAGAATCATAAATTCAATCACATGCGTCCACTGTCCTCGCGCCATAATCTGCTCATGCAGTTCTCTTCTGTTCATGAGGTCACAGCGACATTGACTTTTGGCCACCAACAATCCACATTCTAATCCGTTAATTCTTGAACGTTCGTGCCAAATTTGAAGAAATTCCCTCAATGCGTTTCTTAGATATTGCATTTATTGCATAGACAGATATTAGGTCACAACAACCTGGAGCTTTGAGCTTTGGTGACCAAAATATAACAGCATTACAGTACAGCACGAAAATGACTGACTTACCGCGATTGTGTGTAATGTCGGTTGTTTGTATGCTAGGTCTTATAGCATGCAATGTGATTTCGTGCTTGTGTTTTAGGTCTTCTGAGGAAGTTTGTTCTGTGAAAAATAGAGCCCATTAACCAGGCTTGACGTAGTTCTGCTACCTAATCACCTCTAACTCCCCTAGATCCTGCTGTAGTAATACCAGCGCCACAGAAGAAAACACTGAGGGAGAGAAAATGGGAAAAAAAAGAAAATGAGGGATGAATGAGGAAAGTGGGGGGGAATTAGTGATTGGGTGTATGGGGAAAACGAGACAGCACCCTGAAGAACAAGGTGAGGAGAGAGTGCAGAGCATAAAGAAAAGTTCAAGTCACTTGATCAAAGCTAATATGCAGTCTCTTTGTGTTCAGTTTATTCATCTCCTCCTTGAAGCAGAACCCTGGACTCTCCACCCTTCATCTACATCAGATTTCAGCAGAAAACTGTGGGTCATGAGGTCTGGTTAGATTGGATCCAAATGTGTTTTTGTAGGAGGTCACATAAAAAAGCTGAAAGTGTGGAGAATCCGTATCTCATCTCCACGTCTCCAACAACACATGGGTTCATAGTTTACTCAAAGCATGTGTAATTCTGCCGTTGATGCTTTTTTCTTAGTTGTTTGTAACCATCTCTTGATTTGTGGAGCAGTATAATCTTTGCAGAGTAGGTTTAGTAAAAGTGGGTGATGCAGTACCCTTAAGGCACAATAGCTTACACCACTTTTAACTTTTGGCACTTGGTTCCCTTTGCAACATGATTTTCCGTTAGTCAGCGTGATGATTCAATTCAATCACCAAAGCTGAACATGACATGAAAAGATAGATGTAGACGAATCCTTAAATCAAAGGTTCCTTCAAATTAACTTTTTCCTCAAACCAACTTTATCCATGACAAAGGAAGGGAAGAACTTTAATGTTATACAAATCCAAAATAATATTTTTTTGATGCGTCTGTTAGCAGGTTTGTTCGTTGATCCGTCTGTCCATCTGTCTGTTGTTCCCTATTTCATTTAAAAATGTAATATCTCAGGAACGGCTCGATGTCTTCAATTTTGATGTTCACTTCAACTCAAGGACAAATTGGATTAGGTGTTGCTATTCAAGGTTGCTTTCACCTCACAAAACATGTTTTTGGGCATGACCGAAGAATTCAGATTATGATGCAAGTTTTAGCAATAGAAACAAGCTGGGACACTGTCAGTTTGTAAGTACTCATTTGAGGATACAGGGACTTCAAAGATTCTGAATGTGTAAAAGTCAACCTGAAAAACCCATTGTGCTGCAGAGGAAAAGGCTGTTTTAGGAAACTGTGTGTGCAGTGCGTGACATTTTATGTGTCCGTGTGTTTTGCTAATTCAACAGAAACTGAGCGATGTCTTGCGAGCCAGTTGAGGCCGTCGACTGCTCTGCTACGTACTCCGTGGATGCGCCTCTCTCTCTCTCAACACACATCTACCAAACGCACCCTTCAATTTAACCGTGTATTTAAACTGCATGAATTCCCCAGCTCTTCCTCTGACACATCAATGCTGCTACTTTATTCTTTAAACCCCCTCTGCCACTCCAGCATCCACCTGTAGGCTCCGGGGGAGAAGATATTTATTCATCACTCTCCCAATACCCATATGTAAACCTATCTGTGGGGATTTATCAGCTCGCAGCCTAGACACCAAATTCTAAATATATTCTGCTGCTGTAATAAACCCTTGCAAACGTCATTTCGCGCAGGTCGGTAGGTGTGACAGACTGATCCTAGAGACAAAAAGGACATTCCTAATGTGGTGTTATACAGTAAAATAAACCAATTGTTCCCCATATGGGGACATCCTCGCAAGAACCATAAGTTCAATCAGATGCATTCACTATCCGTAAACTGTTCATGTATCTCTCTGTTACTAGCAACCTACATTTTGTTACATACTTTTTAGTTTATAGAATTACCTTTGGCCTTTCGCCGGCAAAATCTAATCAGTTCAGCCTTGAGTTTAAGTGAATATTTGTGCCAAAGACTGTCGAGACCTTCTTGAGATATTACATTTTAAACTTAACGGGAACTGACAGACCAACGTAAAAACTACTTAATGCTCATTGTTTTTGTATTCATCTAACTAATCACCAAGATAAATGAATAATGCAGGCAAAATTAAAATCTTGGGTTTTAAGCCTGGTACACACTGTGCCATTTTGAGCTGTCCCAGATGAAACATGACAAAATGTAGCAGTATATTTGGTGGTGGCTGCAAAGCAACGGGGCCTACATCTATATCCGGTCATTGTAACGATCTTACCACCAAGGGACAAAATGCTGACAGCATGACCATCTCGCAGTGTGACTGCTATTGGGACCTAATATCTACTAAACAACCACAGCATGATCTCAAACACTGATCAATGCCACATTGATATTTGTGTAGCTAAAAATACTCTCCTCAAGCTGTCTTCACAAAATTTTCCCCCCAAGTTGATTTTCTCAAGCCACGACATGCCAGTCCACATTCTCCTCCACATAAATACCGCAAGTGTAAATGACTTAAATCCTGCTGCAAAAAGACAACAGCACATAAAAGGAAAAAAAACGTGCCATTTTCAGCATGTAGTTGCAGGTCGGAGGTTATTGTTTTTTCTTGCGAGGCGGACATTCAAAATGGTAACACCCAGATAGGAAGTGAGGAAAATTACTGGCAGGATTATTTCAGCAGAACACATCCTGTGAGTGTAAGACTGTAAAACTGCTGAAAAATGACAGTGTGTACCTTTAGGAGGTTAAAATGGTCTGTTTGTGAACTTTATGAAAGTGTCTTTTTAACATAAAGTGTGTTAGAAATTACACTAACACACTAACAGTAAAACTTTGCAGCGGTAACCAATATAAAATGTACATCACCAACAACTAGAAATACAAATAATCTGTTATCATGGTTCTTCTATCAGATCAAGTGCCAAAACCCCCACATGGAGGTTATGTTGTCTGGACAATTATGGGAATTATCCCCAAAATCATCCCTCAAAGCCAGATGGAGTGTGGAGTCACAGTAAGGTATGAGGTTAGTCAGGCACACAAGCTCACCCTGCAAATTCATAAAAAACACAACCTCCCCTGGGTTTTTCAGCTATGGCAGGGACCAGGTGGTCTATTACAATTCATCCTTTGTGCATTTGTTTCAAAGACATTATTTGTGGCCATGCTTTCTCTTTACTGGTGCCTGAGCTTTTTCCCTCCAGCATTTGTGGTCAATAGATGCTAAATTATAGCAACAATTAAGTGCTCTTTTGGTGTTCAATTCCAAGTTTTAACTCACAGAAAATCTATTTTTGTGGATTTTGATGCTCTGTTTCTGTTGATTAAGGTATTGATATATGGACACATATGAAAACATTGCATATAACCATAACTATGTGCTACTGTGTGTAATTGCAGCTGTTCCCTGACAGAGCTGACTCTTTCAACTGTTCATTTCTGCTTATTTTACAAGCATGACTGGCTGCCAAACCTTGGGTTTTAAACCTGCAGTTTTACAGTGAAGGAATCCAATTACATCCAGCACCTGGAAAGACAGGAAGAAATAGTAAAAGAGATAGAGAGGGGAAAGGCTGAAGAACAAAAAAAAAATCAATGACAATCCAACTGAGGTGGAACTAAGCTTGACAATACAGCCCCGTTCTCTGCCTCGCGCTCGTTTAGTTTTTTCCTGGGGTGATAAAAGTCTAGTGGCTGGATGTTTATTTCACATGAATTCACCACATTAACCTCTAACACTCAAAGATTTTCAGTTTGTTTATTCATCCATTTCCGTGTTATCCCTCTACTCGTACTCCTGTTCTTTGCAGTGTTTCTGTGTTCAGCCTCTCATTAGCTCTTTCTCTCTTTGCTCCATATCCTCCTCCTCTCTGTGTTTTCATCTCTCTCAAGTGTTTGTGGCTGCGTTTCTGTGTGTGTCAGTTTTTTGGGGGGTTTTTTTTCCCTCCACTAACGTGATGGATATGACTTGCGGATGTCATATTTCACAAAGTTAAACTTGGAAAGGTTTTATTATCATAGTTTTTATCATTGCAGTTTCTTACTATAGCCTAAGTCATTGATTCTCAAACTTTCTACAGCAGATATCAGTAAGGTAGGCCAACTCACAGTTCACACACAAGACTTGAGCATTTATTCCTAATATGAATATAGGCTGATATGAAAACAAAAATAACGTAGAAAAAAAAACTTACCTTAAATTGCCTTTCAAGGATGTCATGGTTAAGGTATTGTCAACAATAGACTATTATGTTTTTAAATTAATTCCATTTTTTTTTTTAAATACAGTACTGTCCAAAAGTCTTAAGCCACCATTATATGTGTTGTTTTAGCAGCAGGTTATAATGACCATACCTATGCATTTCTCAGTCTCTGTCTCAAGATACAACTGGGAATATACAGAAAATATATGAATAGCTTCAAAACCAAAAAATTGAGAAAAAACTAAGTGTTAAGTATTTAGTGTGGCCTCCCTTTGCACTTAAACATGTCTTCAACTCTTTTGTTGAGACAATAGGAGGTTTACTGCACTAATCTTCTGCTGTTGTAAACCAGGTCACATTAAATACTACCTTTTAGATGTGAGTTTTTCCCGTGTTTTTAATACTGCGCATATATATTTTTCTTGTTGTACCTTCATAAAGACACATAAATAAATATGTGAGACTTGTGCGCCGTACTGTATATAAAATATATTTTAAAAATGGCAATTCATTCTTATTATCTGATAACACTAACTTTGAAACCCCACTGAAAGAGGAAGGTTATGGTAGGATACGACATATCACATAATAAAGCTGTCAGCCTTCACAGTTCAGTCAGATACTGCCATGCAATATTAAAAAGCATCACAGACTGAACTGTGGGTGCTGTCAGCAAAATTTGTAGTTCTGTGATTTTTTGGGGGGCCTTGCACCCATCACACTCTTTACAAACGTTGAGTTGAATACACCAGATTTTTGTTTGAGGATACTGTGTAGAAAAGTCCTCCAAGGGTATCCTAAAATTCTATAGGATGTATTACTACCCAGTGATACACTCTATAGGAGAATTTC
>JAPQRN010000019.1:10659944-10680387 GCA_037367275.1 Coranthus polyacanthus | reverse complement strand
AAAAAATATCATCTGTTTTCTGTATTACAGTTTTAGAATTTCTTAAATGCACTAAAACATTGCATTAATCTAGTTAATCTAGTTAAAGTACCAAATAATCATAAAGAAGTCATTGCCGAGTTGCCATCCTATGTTAAAACATAATGAATGCTCATTTAGACATATAAGTAATGTTGGCTAATTTAGACTTGTGGCACCTGCATTTAAAGGTCTCAAATATTATTTACTTTGTGGCCATAATGGCTAATATAGTAAAAGTTTCCAAACCCAGGTCTAACCAATGAGATGAGTGAGCCTTTCATGGCTAGTCATTTTGTATTTGTCTGAATTGCTTGGAATGTTTTTTACATATAAAACAAAACTGAACTAAAAAACCGTTCATAACCTGGTTGTTTAAGGAAATGTGAGCCTTCAGATTATAGGTGTTAAAGTTCATCATAGGTGAGCATCTCAACTCAGTTGGCCAGGAGATGTTTTCTGATGCGATATTATTCCAGTTATTTTACATTAAGACCTTCAGATTCTTCATTCTGTTGTCGCTCTAATGCAAATTATAACTAAACTAAATATAACTAAAGACCTGTAGAGCTTGTTGTTAATGAGCACTTTTAAGTACATTGTTATGGACAGATTGCAACAAGTGCAGAGGTACAATTCAGTTGGAATGAGTGATACTGTAATCCAAACATTAGCCATGATTTGGCCTATTTGTCTTATTATCAATTATGTGACATTGATGCTTTCAATGTTAAACTAACTGGTGTAATACCTTTACTTCTCTGTACTTTCATAGGCACAAAATAGTCACCCATTTAACAAAAGTAGTCTGATTACTGTGTTCTACAAAAACCCTAAAATATTAATTTTGATGGGGATTTATGTATTGAAATTGCCTTCCAGCTGTGCCCACTGCTTTCTCTATAGATGCTCAATAAGAGAGGGACATTAAAGCAGCCATAAAATAGAGATTATAGTGGAGCAAAAAGGAGGAGGGAAAACAGAGGCCTTTCCATCCATGAAGATCAAAGCCTTGGCTTGTGTGTTGATGGATTGGATCTATCGCTGTGCTGTTGCTAGTAAGGCTTTAGGGGGTTTTAAGATTTCCCCTCCTGAGACATTGTGCCCCACCCAGACAGTAAACAATTTAGATGGTCAACATCCATGAAAGTATTTGAAGTATGACAATCGAAAGTCTAATAGCCCTGAGTATTACGCTTGAAAGTAGCTACTGTGTCCAACACTTGATCAGGAATTTACTGGGCTTGTTTTTCCCATCATTCCTGTTGCATTTTTCAGTTTCAGCTCTGCTCCTAGCATTAAAGGGACAAAATCACTAAATACAGCAACCTTAAAGGAGGAAGTCCAGAGCTGCTATCTGTGTTGTTTTGTAGATAACCTCTTACAAGGGCAAAAGACATTTTCTCCAAAGATTCTCTAAAACACAGTTCATCAGAATTTTTCTCGTACTTTCAAACTTTAGTCCTAATTATCTTATTTCATTGTGTGACTAAACCACATCGTTATTCTTTTATTGTTATGATTTGAGTTGTTCTGAATATTATAGTTTTTTTACTTATAACTATTCAAAATGTTGTGGTGTATTTATTTTATATTTATTTAATGGATTTCTGAGTTTGCGATGTTTACTTGAATGCACCATGAAGTCCCTGACAGTGCCCTCCTGCTTTGCTGCCACAAATGATGCCGACTTCAGAGTTTACGAGGTGCATTTGAATGCGCAATGAAATCCCTGTCTCTTTAACATGTTGACTCCAAAAGAAAGACAGAAAACAGAAACGGAGCACAGGAGGCACTTTACTGAGGTGTGACGGTTAAAATCACTAATTGTGTGAATGTAATTGCAGAATGCTGTCCTGATTAATCCACTTAAACTAGTATTGATGCTACTCTACGTTACTAACTGTTAATTATAAGCAGGTTAACAAACGGGAGCGAGAGGAGGTAACATGCAACAAAGGGTCCTGACTCCACCTGGTTACAAAGTCAAATGTAGTCGGCTATCTCGGGATATGGGATCATTAAAATGTATTGCTACTATTATCATGCAGGGACCCACCATAAGTGGGACTGCCACCTGTTATGGAGGGCGAAATTCACTGAAGGATGGTCAGACACCTGCATAATATAGACTCTCACAATCCATCATAGCACTGCCTCCACCTTTCTGTCTCTTGCCACTGTCCTTTATTGTTTTATTCTTAGTCATTTTTGGACTAGCTGATCCCTTGTACGCTATGTTCTGTCTCAGCTCTTATACTCCATTCTGCATTGTATGGGGTATTATGTCAAACATGTCAAAGTTCATTCTAATATAGACTTTTAGACACACTGCTATACCTACAGCGCATGATAGAGCATTTAGACTCTTCCTGCACAAACACTTATATGCATACTGTGTTTGAAAATATACGCACTTGCAGAGATAGCGTGGGACCTCCACATTAAGTTCAAAGCACTTTAACTAAATGTGTGGAGAATGGGAAGGTAGAGGGCATGTAATTAAACTTGCCCACTCGCTCGAGGCAAGTTATTTTGGGCCTGGTTTGGGGACAGTTTGGTTAAGATGTCATGAAAAATGTAGACCCTCTGAGCCATTGACTGTTATTCCTGTGCTCCACCTTAAAAAAAAACCAAGGTCTTTTAACTGCCACGTTGGAATTCTAGACTGAAAACTTGTAAAACCCCTTAATGATTCTGTTTATAGAAAGATGTAAGGGATTTATTAGTGTAGCAAAAGTAATTCAAAGTGCATGAAGAACATTCTGGATATGTCACTTTGTGTTCTATCTTTTAGACTAAATACTTATTTGGTAATTAAAGGAGACAAAATGGCAGATTAATTATTAATGAAAACAATTTAGTTGAGCCTTTTTATTTCTGAAATAAATATAAATAAATATACAAAATATTAGCACATTAATTATTTTTAATAATTTAAATGGGATGTCTGAAATAGAACATTTTGAACAAGTGAACACAAACATTTGAGCCTGACCCCACAAGAAAAACTTTTGAAGGGCATTAGCTGGTGTTTACGTACCTCTCGCAGTCCTTCGGTGACATCTTGTGGTTGTATGAATAGGTGCATGTAAAAAAGAAGGCGAAATCGGACAGGTGATATCAATAAAAAGGGAAAAACTTTTTAACTCTTTTACAGCTCTGGGGACACAAATACAGGAGACCAGTGTTCATGTCCCATTTCAAACAGAAAGTAGATGTTGTGTTTATTTTCGTAATGTTTGTCATGTAAGTTTCTCATGTTAGCGCTTACCGTGATCGTTTCCTAACTCTAACCAAGTTCTGCGACTACAGCTTTGACCAGTATCGGCAGAACTTGGCTCCAATAGTGGCCAGTGGCTAAAATGACACTTCTGAAATGGAATTACTGACTTTGAGGAAAAGTAGTAGCTCATAGTTGTGTTGTTCCAGATTTATTGATTAGATGCTCCCTAGTCAAGATTTATATAATTATATTAATTTAGGTATGTAATACTTTGACTTAGATGTTCATTTAAACAACAGCTTCTAATAGTGGTAGAATTTCTGACAGTGTCAATAATTGTCAAGGGTTGATGTTGAACAATTAAGCATCAGCTTTTTCCTGTTCTAAACTATTGTTAATATACCATCCTTTAAAAACAAGGATCATCATGTAACTTTCCATGATCTTTTCCTAACCCTAACCAAGTTGTATTTGTGCCTAAACCTTTGCCATGTAATTGTCACAATTATGTTTTTTTTTTTTTTTTGAAAGCTATCGATGGTATTTTGTGTCTGCAATTTTGTTCCATATATGTTGGGAGTGACTGGTAACCAACCTATTTTGCTGTTTTGGTAAGAGGTTGTATTGAACTTTTCCATGTGCATTTCTTTGAAAGAGAATAGACTTGAGGAAAGCTGATTATCTTTGCCAGTCAGTCAGGCAGCTAGTGAGTCTGGAAGCGCTGGAGTCGGTCAGTCAGTCAGCCAACCAGCGACACATTCAGTCTTAACAGCCCAGTTTACAACAGCCTGCTATAAAACATGGGCCTGTGACAGCTACAGTCACTTGTGTCTGACACACTCTGGAGTTGCGGTGACGTTACTACAGCGGCTGTCTGCATCGCCTCCATGACAAGCTCCTTTATCACCTGTTAACAGGAGGAAGAGTTTGTGCGTGTGCACTTTCAGCGAGCAGTGATGCAGGTACAAGCCGTATGTATGCAGTGGTTAGGTGTGTGTGGGGTTGTGTCTCCAGGTTGTTGTATATGTGTGCATGTGTGCGATAGAGACAGGCATGAGTGTGTATGAGAGCTGACAGAGGCGTCCAGGTTGACAGCCTTTGTAATGGAGGAGAAGGTAATTTGTTAGACGGATCCTCCTCTGCGGCCGCCTGCATGCCTCCCTCTGTTCATTCTTCTCTCCATCGCCTCTCCTGTAAATCTCTCTCAACCATTCTTTCTTTCCCACTTACCCTCCATCTCTCACCATCCTTCTTGTCTAATGCTCCTCCTCCTCCTCCTCCATCCCTCTCTTCCTCCTCCCTGCCCAGCTCGGGCCCTCATCCATCAGACCTAATGATTAAGCTGCTGCCCTGCTCATCTGAGGCCTTGCTTCATATTTCCCACAGCTGAAAAACTGGCTTTAGCAAAGCAGCAGCAGCAGACTGTGCATCAGCAGCTGAACAACCCAACATATGCCTTTAATATGCACTCAAAGAGGCATACTCAACCCTTACTGCAATTTCCTGTGAAAAACTGTATTTTTATTTTATTTTAAACTTGTATAACATGCTTTATACTGTGAAGCATAGCATAATTAATTGAAAAAAAAACTATTTTTACCCCAACACGAAGATTTCCGCTTTTAGGAATCACACGCAATCTCTTCAACGATTGCAACTTTTCTAGTTGATTTTATTTTGCAGTGCAACACAAAACTGCTGAACATCAAAACACAAAACATGTATTCTGCAGTGCTTCAAACCGTTTGCGTTTTATCATTCATTGTACATTGAGTGACACAGTCGCCTTATGGCAGAGAGCATATGTTAAGAGTTAAGAGTCTCTGCTGGCTGAAGTATGAAGGGTGAAAGGGTAAGGCAGGGAAGGGTCAAGTGTAAAAATGACTTTCGATTAAAAAAGAAACACAAAATGCCACTAGAAGAACAAACTCTAGAATAAAAGGATAAAAGTGGACAACATAAAATAAAATTAAAGTTAATGAATTACTTAGTGTAGACATTTTGTAAAACATAATTAAATTGTTTATTGCAGTTATTTATAATCATTAAGCAAAACTGCATTATCTTGAGAGCTCTAAGTGTCTTTAGATGAAGTCACCGTTGAACTACAGTACATTCTGTGTGATGTGACCTTAAGTGACCCACTGTGTCTCCATTACCCTGGATCCTGTGATAGATCCAAAGATTCGCTCTTTCCTCTTTACATGTTGCTCCTGTTAATTATTTTCCAGAGTACAGAGAGCTGCTTTGATGCCAGAAAGTGTCTTTCTTTCTTTTTCTTTGCATGAATACTCCAGTGATTCCCGTCCTCTCTTACTCCCACTCTGCTCTCTCTCTCTCTATTAGTCACTCCCGCAATCTGCCCCGGGGTGGTGTTACAAGTCCCACTAAAGCCAATTAAGGGAGCCAGAAACAAATTCATAATTTGGCAAAATGGCACTTAAATTGAAATTGTTAAAAGATATATGCGAAACTAAACCCTGCTTATGAGTTCATGCTCTTTTTCTTCTCCTCGGGGGACGGAGAAGAGCATACGCCCACTCATGCCCAAATGGAAGTGCACTTACATTTCAGCGTGCATGCACACAAACACATGGCACTAAATGAGCCCATTCAGGTTGCACAAAAATGAGTTCACACGTTCAAGTCGCACTAAGCCATATGACTGATGGTGCGGCTGTGCGCACACACTCACACGCTGTAGGCTGAGCTGACAGGTATAGAACTCTAACAATTAAAACCCCATGTGTGGTTAATTATTAAACCAAAACATAATGCAGTTTTACTCCAATGGTGTCGAGAAACACCACTGGATGAACACAAAATAGCCCAAGGCTTCTTTACTGCAATACCACGCATATACAACCTGTTTTATTATTATCATCTTGTTTTTCAGGTTTTCTCTCCTCATGCTTTGTTTTCTGCTTTTCTTTCTTATGCTGCTCTCTCCTGACAGCTTTTCCCTCTATTCTTGTTATCATAGTGGCTACTCTATCCCTGTCTTCGCTAACACACATTTTCACCACAGTGCTGAAGATGCGGAATATAAAAAATTGATCGGCATTACCATTTAATCAATAGACTGACATGAAACTGTGATGCAGCTGTTCCCCAGTTGATGCTCGTAGAGAGGAGTTAGGGTTTTTTTTTTTTGTGCAGAAGAGTGAACACCTCGGAGACCCGAAAAACAGCCAACACACTCCAAGAGGTCTGAGTGCGAGCTGGATGGGTAGAGTCGGTGTGTCGGTGCATCTCTATGTGTGTGTCTTCACTGTCATTTAAAAGAAAATATTTCTACTGGGAGTTAAAGAGAAGAGTTATCAGGCTGGGATGATTGGCAGGCAGGGAAGAGGTAAGGTTCTCATCGTGCTTGCTGGGGATTAAAGATGAATGTGAGAGAGATCTTCTTCCCCCAAGACCCGATCTGTGCGCATGTATTATGTGTGTGTGCGGGTGCGTGTCCTCTTGCCGTTTCTATTACTGTCACATCCGATCGCAGCCCATCAAACAGACTGAACGATGAGGTGACAGAACTGTTTAATAAACACAGACACTGCCAATGCACACACAAAGGATGGAAACTTTAAAGAGATGATAAGATTAGCCACCATACCTATTAATGTGTTGACTTTTGAGGATTTCACACCGTACTGGTCACTGTATCATGTCTTCAATAAAGCTGGGTATCATTTGAGTTTTTCCAGTACTGGTGGCCTGATCATTGCCTCCACAGAGAGCTTCTGTGCTTTGTTCCGTTGCATTATTTAGCCCCGGCTTGCAAGACTGTCCACACCACGAACGATAACAAATAAAGTTGTTAGTTTTTTTTTTAAATCATTCTGGAGTCCACACCACAGCTATAAAAACCATACCGCTGGGATCACTTTAGAGCAACCTGATGAATGACAGAGACACTGACAGCCAATCAAAATACAGCATTTATAGGAACTCACATTCAATGCATTACGTTAGTGCTGCATGTTACCCAATTTAGCCTTTATTTTGTTAATAAGAATAGGAATAATAAAAATGAGAACAAGAAATCAGTTGGGCAGCACAGCCATGGCACTACGTATATGTTAGAGAAAGATGCTGTTTATTTGAAAAACTGCACTGTTTGGCTGATAGAACATGTTCCAAGACTAGTTTATAAATCAGCTTCCTATGTGGAACAAATGCACCTTCATATTCCTGACTGCCGTACCAGGTACATGAGCCAAATAACATTTTTGGAGCTCAATATTTTTTATTGTTATTTGCATTTTTATATTTAGGCATATTGCTGATACTTTTAGTCAATGTTTGGTCAAGGTCTACTGTATCCACGGTTTTATCTTCTCTGCTATTTGTGCTATACATTTAATTGTGTATGTAAGTTGGAGGTAAATGCATGCTTAATTAAATCATGCCATGGATGCTCACAGCATTTTCATTATACCAGTAGTTGTAGTTATTGCTCTACCCTTTGAACCACTGCTTCCTTTTTGACTTTTGCAACCGCTTTGCTCCATCTCTCCGCTTGATCATTTCTTTCAAAGGCCATGGCACACACATCAGACTACTGTACCATGTGCTGCTTCTAGTAGGCCGGATATTATAAGATCAATATGAAATTGTTAACTATTATTTCTGGTCTGTCCAGGCTTTTGTGATCATCTTTTGTGTTGCAGAAATATACAATTTTAGTAGTGTTTAGGCTGTAGCGTAAGGTATGTACGGCAAATTATCCATCAGGAACTCGTAGATGACTTTATGTTTTTGCCTTGGTTCTCGTCACTTACATATCTGGGACAGTTTTGCAACAACCTGCTGTAAATTTTAGTTCCTCTTCTCACACTTCAGTTGACTGTGCATCACTCTTTGAGTTAGTGAGAGCACCATATGCTTCCTTTCTGCGAGCACAAAAATCATTTCCTTTTATTCATTCTTTTACTGCCACTGCTCTCTACATTTCCCTTCTTTCATGTTCACCTCTTCCATCAGTCCATTTTCTCCTCCTCCTCCTCCTCTTCTTCTCTCACCCATTCCATCTTTTCTCCGCTCGTCTTCCTCAGCTTTCCTCCTCCATCTTTCTTTCTTGTCTGTTTTATCTTCTGTTGTTTCTGATCTTTGTCTCCTTTTCCATCACATTCTCACTTCCTTCCTAAATCTCACTTTACTCATAAATATTTCATGCCTTTTCCTTATTTTTACTTCCACAGTCCTGTTCTTCTTCTCTCAGGTGATTCCTGACCTTTATGTACCTCAGAAACCCTGCTTTGCACTTTGTAGCGTATATATTGGACATGAATATTCATTATGGCACTTTGCCCAAAATACTGCACACACTGCTTTGATGTTACACTCTGTGCTGCTTTTATTATGCCTTTTCCTCCCATTTACTGTCAATTTTAGTGATGTCTGTGTGGAAAACAGGTGTATTTATTAAAGTACTGCAGCATGAGGACGTGTAAAGATTCTGCATGTATAGGTTGATTTATTCAGAAAGACTTGCTATTGTTTTGCTGACACACACATCCAGTCCCCACTGAGACAAGCTTTTATACAAACACAGCAATATGGAACCACTTGGCCTGGAAGCTGTGCAGTGAGAATCAAGGTTGAGTGACTTACTGAAGGGCATGACAGCAATTCAGCACCTGAACATCCACAAAGTACAGAAAGAAAAGACTCGAGAAATGTAATTTGCACATAGCAAATGTCAGCTTGTGTGTGTGTGTTTTATCTTACCACCTTAAGGTCAACAAAAGGTCACATTTTAATTTGACAAAATAAAACAGTTTTTCTTCGTAGATCTCAGGCATTTGAGAATTACATAATTAAAACATAACCCTGAAGTGTTTTAGTGTTCTTGTGCAATGTGTTGTGGCACTGGCTGTAGTAAGTTTTCATCACTTACTTGACTTACTTTACAATACACACTTCCAGTGAAAACTGGAAATACAAAAGTTCCATTCTGATATTTACATAAATTATATCTAGAAACATCAATCTGTATATTACCTAGCATCAAATAATTGCATAAATTACCATTGCAGCCCTCTGGCCTACTTTGCATTCGCAAAACCCACAAGCATAAGCCATCTATTCTTTCAACATATTCAGTAAAAATAAAAGGTCACTTTAAAAACATATTGTGCTATTTGGGTTATATCCTAAAATTGTATTGCAAGCTACATGTATCAAATACAGTATCAAGAGACAGACAGGTAAGGTGTGTTCCCATCCAGCTGTGTTTATTCACATTTTTAATATGTCCGTCACATACACATCACAGCTTACAGACAGTCCATATCAATGTCTTTTAAGAACAAGAGCAAAAATTCTGCTTGTTAACTCCTGCTGCAACAGCCTGTTACAGAGCATTTCATTTGTTCAGGTGCTCTTCCTAAAGTAGGACTGGTAGGCTTTCCTACATGGACAAAAGTAAATGCTCCACAAGAAGAATCTCTGGTCATCGTATCAAACACAGACAATATATAAAGATGGACATTGCAATGCCCCCCCCCCCATGTAAAAATGAAGCCAGTGGTCATGATGTCAGTTGTCTGTGTGACACAATTTGGAGCCAGAGTCTGCATAGTACAGACACGATGAATCAATGATGTTGGAGCCAAACATGTGTACGTGCCCACGGTTTTAAAAACCCCTCGACTGCTCGTCTCGAGTTGCATGGGGGCGCAAGGGCCCATTCATAGCTGCTTGCAGTTACTAGTTAATATATTTTATGCAAACTGATTCCTTCATTTATTGTCATGTCATTTATGGGGGTCAAACTAACCCTATAGCCTTCATTATATATGATACAATTCGCATGTTTTTATATTCTATCTATTCCTGACAGTGGAATAAGCCATATACATATGTAAAGGCAAAAAAAAAATACTGTGACATAAATTTTGGATTGTTGTCTCCTGTATGCTCCTTGGTTGGTGTCTCCTCTTGGTGTTTCCTGTAAACTCCAGCTTAATAGGATTGTTTCTCTTCTCCAACAAAAGCTCTCCTTCATAACACACCCGTGTAATTGCTATGTGTAGATGCACACAAGTTTTCATGCAAAACTTACACTTGCAAATTGTAGAGATGCATGTTGATGCTGAGAGGCACACTGAGCTGTAGATGACTGCAAAACTGTCCTTTCTGCTTGTTTGATGAATAACACACAAATGTAAACAGGAAATCTTGCACCATGTAAGCTGTCACTCACTGCATTAGCACATCCACACAAACATCCACACAGTGCAGGCTTGTGTGCCCGGTAATAAACAATCTATCAATCTGCCGCTGTCTATATTTGTCTATATAGGTTTTTGACTCTTCATGAACCACACACACACACACACACACACAGATACAACCATCTGCTGCAGTAATGAGCATGGCTGAGTGCCGCCATTTGCAATATCAATCTTCCAGGGTACATATGTCATGCAATGCCACGCAGAGACAGCAGGCGCGGGGGCGAGCCTTTATGGTCGCCAAAGTGTGAATTAATTAGCACCGTGTCTGAGGGTTCTCATTCACTTCTCCCCAATATGTCACGCTCTGTGATCTAACAAGGCCTTGAGCAGATAAAAAGCACAAGCTGAAGCAAAGTCATTCTCCTGCACATCCTTAGACTGTCCTCGAGCACACTAGCCTGAATAGAGCGTGAATGGAGGAGGCTCTGCTCTGAAATTGTTTTTATTTTTACTCCTAGAAATATATTCAGTAACATGGGGGACTGAATTGTCCCAGTGCCGCCCATGCAAAGTCTGTCTATCAAACTGACTAGAGAGGAAAATGCACATCCAATTATTATCGATGTAATAATAATTGAATCCAAAGTTATGTAACGATAAATCCCCTTTTATTTGTAAGGATTGGATGGAAAAGGGCATTGTCATACTGGGGGATTTATAACATAATACTAGTAAATTTAAATCTTTTGACATCATTGAACACAGAGGTGGGAACTAACAAAGTACAAATACTTCTTCACTGGTCTTAAATAGAGTTTCAGAGTATAAATTTATATATACATATATGCATAAAGTTTTACACTACATGTTAACACAAATATCTCTACATTGTACTCACAGACTTGCTTAGTTTTAGCACACAAAAAGATGTGACGTGATGAAAACGACGTAAAAGACAACAAGATTAAAATATAAAAGACAAATGATGAAAATTCCATAGAAGATCTAACAAGATTAAACGGAGAGGGAGATCACAGAGAGGAGGCATCAGAATGTTTTGAGTCCTGTTGCTGACTGTGAAAACTGACTCACACAGAGTGAAGCCACTAGAAATGGCCTCAAAGGTCAAGGTCATTTTGACCTCACAAAACATGCAATAACTGCTTAAGTAATTAAGGTTTTTTGCCATCAAGTATTTATATCTTATAATGAGAAAACAAACACGAACAAATATATCATTTAACCTCGCTACACCACCAACCACCAAAGAAAGAAAGAAATACAATACATACAAAACATATTGGCTTTCCACCAGTAGCAGAGATGGTAGCCAATGGACCACAGAGTTATTAGACAAAATTCTAACACATTATGGGATAGATCATGAGACGTCTGTATATTACTCCATGTTGATGCAGGGCCCAGGTAATGGGACTTTGTTAGCTATGAAGAACACATGGGATTGGGATCTGAATCTGACATTGGGTGACGAAAAGTGGGATACGATCTGTAAGAACATTAAAACAGTGGCAAGTGACTCAAGGGTTCACCTCATCCAATTTAAAATCACGCATCACTTCTATTGGACTCCGTTCAGGTTGTTCAGACTTGGGCTAAAAGATTGATTGCCACAATTGGGGAAAATTGATACGGTGTATGTCGGAAAGTGGGACAAGTGTTTACCGTCTTCATAGTGTTGCAGATAAGGACATACATGGTGCGGAGTTGCCTGTTCTGTGTCCTGTGTCCAAAACAGAAAAAAAGGAGATGTTGCCCTACAGCTGGATATACACTAATGAAAACATAATTATGAATATTATATTTAATTGCTTCAGCTAAATCCCCTGCACTGGACCATTAAATGCATCAGACACCTGTTTGACATGTTAAATGTTTTCATATCTACCCGTATTCTTATGTCAGTGAATTGTTTTTAATGGAGGTTTTAACTGTGTGTTTATCCATTAAAGTTTTGCCAGTTATGCATGGGTATAATAGCTTGTCCCTGGGAGAAAAAAAACAACAAAACACTTCTTTCATTTTGTTCTGAGTCTGTAAAATCACACACACATGCAGTGTGTTTGGAGAGAATTACAGTGGATGGGACCATCTGTTATTAAAGCTCAGGCTTGTTGAAGCAGGGAAAAGAGTAGCTCGATGCGGTGTATGTTCTCTGTCTGTAAATATTAGTCCTGGCATCGGCCATGGGTGCTGGCTGTGTGTGGGTTATTGCAAGAAAAGCACTGTGTTTACATTGTTTTTTTAATGACTACAGAGACCTTGCTGTCCTGTCACACATCAACCATACATGGGAGCATTATAAATTGTACTAAAGAACTGGCTGTGCACAAATAATGCCCGGCAGCATTTAGACATGCATTTGGTCTTAATTTCAGATAAATTACTAAACCATTAAGCAGTGCAATTTTACCAAAACTAAAAACACTATTCACATCAACCCTATAAAGAATGAAGCTTGCATATAAATGACTGAATGAAAGAAAGATCTTTAAAAAGTAGAAGTATCTTGCAGAACATCCAATACAGTATCAAACCCTAATATCAAGATCCATCCACTGCTTAAAGCTTTTTGGTGCCATTGGGCAAACTGTCCATAATTACCTTTCAACTTATTTTAATCCAAGTGCTCTGAGAGGAAATTCACTGGTGTTTTCAGAGAGTTATGGGGATTAAATATGTGATTGATAGCTTAATTACCGATAGCTGCAAAGATTTCGTTAAACAAAACTCATCGCAGAAGCAACATGGCAGCTCCCATATCACCTTAAACAAAAAGCCCAGAATGGGCAAAACACTGGCTCTAACGAAGGCATTTCATGTTTTTAGTGGCCACCGTAGGGGACGTTTGAGACGAGGTGTCTTCAGTTGCAACTTCATATATGCCACTAAATACTACACGCTGAGCCACTGTGATGCTTTTAGTTTAAAACTTCAAAAAATTGACTAAAATTAGTGTGAGGAAATAACACATTTGACGTTATAGCATGTATAGCATAAGATGTCAGTTGTCTCCTGAACTTAGCATGCTAGTCAGCCCTGGTTTGTCCGACTCGTACCTCTAGAGGTGTAGTGAGTCACTGTAGTGTCCAGTCTGCCCTCAGTCTGACAGGAGAAGAAGAAGACATAGTGCTGGCCAAAGGACATATCCTAACCCAGCTCAGCTCTCAGTACTAGTTGTTTCCCTCTCCCTCATATTCATAGGCTTCTCGTTGCTCATTTTCTTCTCCTGACACCAGTAAATCGTCCCTGACTATGAGTGGGCAGACTCAGTTTAAAATGTGTGTCAATCTAACAATAACTGAAGAGATTAGTGACATAATCAGATTGCAATGTAAACGTGTGAAAAACATTATTCACGTCTGCGTTGGTCGTAGGACTTAATTTTCAACACGTCTTCATTCCTGAACAACAGAATAGGTTCATTTTCAATTACTCCAATAGTGGCATAAATGCATGAAATTTGCAGACAAAAAAATACCACTGATAGTGTTAAAAAATACCACATAAGTGCTGCATTTAGGCTGCGACAATGTCATGGCTAAGAAAATAAACAAAAAAACAAACACTGCATTTACCCTCGGTTTGAAACGGGACACAAACACCGCTCCACAGAGTTTGTTGTACGGCAGTTTCCTGCGGTTATTTACACAACCATAAACTGTCTACTGTACTGTATGCAAAAAAGGGACATTTTAAGCCCTTTCACAGACTGACCCATATTGTTGTCTTTGTGATGAGCTAAGGCATTTTGAATTCATTCATTCAGTGTCCCCTGGTCAGAAAGTCCACCCACCCCCCATTACTGTAGCTTACAAAGAAATGCTTCCCAATGGCTTCTGTTCGTGTGCAAGCTTTAAGGCATAGTTTTCTGGTGACACTTTCAAACTCAACACAGTTCATCTATTTTCCTTATTTTTGCTTTTCACCAAGTTTTTAAACTACATTTCCTCTCAAGTAGAAGAGGCCGTGGCCCCTTTCTGCAAATCTGCTTACCCATTTTGCTGCAAATACACTTGAACGTTGGACTGGCATGTTGAGAAATGCTCTTTCCTTACCAAGAGCGTAGTTTTTACTTGGTTCTGTCGCAAGATAGGCATACCTTCCAGCTGCTTAACCTTTGTTCAACTCCAGCCCACACCTGTTTTTTTATTCCCTGCCAAGGCCCTGAGCTAACATCATCCCCACTGTGATCTCTATCTCACCAAATCCTGTTTTGGAGAGAGAGAAAAAAAACAGACCTGACTTTGTCCCTTCTGCTGTGGGCAGTGGCATCAGAATCTAAAATCAGAGTGTGATAACAATCTGATACTGGGAAAAGATAAATAATCACTTCCATTAAACAATTAATCCTCAATTCTTCTTAATGTTGAGAGTGAGGATATACCAGAACACTTTGTGTGCGCTTTTACGTTATATTATGTCTCATACGTTGTTTGGATTCAATGAATTAAACACACTAACCTCCAATATACAGATATTTGGCGGATCTCTTATGTTAGTCTGTACAGTCAGTGTTTCTTATGCAGATTGAGCCAAATGCTGTAGCTGTGTTGTGCTGCACACCAAGGTTGGGGGAAAAAGTTGAGCCTCAAAGGCTTTCATGGTGCTCAGCTTTTCTGCATTCACACAAAGCTATTGAAGTGACTCTGTATGCATTTAGTTTGAAGAATACTGTGAGTTACTTTTGCTGGTTCAGTGTCTCGCTCAAGGACACATCAGCATGTGGACAGAAAGAGTTGTGAATCAAAGAACCAGCTGACTGACTGTACGGCACATTGAACCACACAAAAGAATACCAGTGGTTTGATTTCATACAGGGAAATGACAAACAGTAAAATCTCCACTCGACGTCCTGATTGACTTGCTGTATTGATATTTGCCATATTTCAAAACAGCGGCTGCTCAGCAAAAATTATACACAAAAATCTCAAAAAGTCTAACCAAGAAATTCTTTGCATTACGGCTGCCCCTTGTATAACGTACTGCATATAGTTTAAGTATCATCATTGCAATGCAACGTGTCCTCTTACCTAAACAACAGAAGAGATTGATTTCCACTCGTTCCCAAAACAACATATGCACCAAATTGAGCACCGTGACCAAGAGTAGTCACAGTGCTAAAGTTTATGAAAGGATGGGTCACACTCCAAAAAAAAGGCTTTGCGGTACATCTGTTAAAAATTTCGGCATTTTATTTATTTTATTCTCTATGCAAATGTACTCTTCTACAAAATCACCCTAATCGTTCCCTTAATATTGTAATATACAGTATATTGCAGGAAAAAAATATCAGGTTTTTTTTCCCACTATCATGCAGCCTTACTTTGCGTCACACACATAAGCATGAAGTGGAAAATGAAAAGACAGGAGACTTTAAGAACAGGCTACGTTCACACTGCAGTCTTACTGGTCGATTCAGATTTTTAAATGTGGTCATGTGAACAAAAGAACAATAACAAAGACGTCATACGAAGCATAGTGTCATACTGAAGTAAACGCTGAAGTCACTGTTTACTTTCATTTCTAAGTTGATGAGGAACTTCTGCCAGCATCGATTTATGACAAATGGCAATTTAGAATCACATGACCCGTTCAGAATCTGGTCGCATTCCAAAGAATTAGACCTGTATCTGATTTCGGACCACGTTAGTGTTGTAGTCAAGACCACCCAACCTGAGACCAAGTTATAGCCAAGACCAAGGCAGGGCGAGACTGAGCCAAGACGAAGACCAGACTAGATACAGAGCAAGACTACTATAGCAGCCAAGTTTTTCAAATATTACAGATTGATATTGTATAAGTGGTGAGATGATTCCCCGTGCCAGCGAGTAGCAGGATGAGGCAACCTGTGGAAAGTTGAATCAAGAATTGGCAAAAGGTTTTACTCCTAAAAAAAAAAACCCACAGTAATGATGTTAAGAAATAAATGAGAAAAAGCACCAGAAATTTAGTGACATCCCTACTGGTCTTGAAATAAACTCTTTGTCCAACACCGAGACCAGACCAGACAAGACAAAAGTGCTTGAGACTGAGACAACACCAAGACCTTCAAAAAGTGGTCCAATCTCTAGTACTACAACGCTACCACAAACGAAGGTGGACCATATCTGGATTGAATAGACCAGATTCCATGTCATTTGAAAAAAATGCCCGTTTGCACTCAACCCGAATGCAGCCATTTTGCCTCCAGCTTTCGTACTACACATTCATTGAAGTGACAGTTCATTTTAAGTTGTGTTAAAAACAGGAATTATAAAATGAGAACAGGAAACATTTCCAGTGTGATATCAGCAGTGTACACACCGACTTCTGTCAAATATTTTGGAGCGTTATTTTCTCCCTTCAGTAGATGCAAGTGTACTGCGGTACACGGTATGTGTTTATGCACTGGAGCTCAAAGACAGAAAGTGAGTGCCACCTCTCCTGCTTCCTACTGTACTGTACCACACTACATCTATTCATGTGCTGTCGTTACATAACTTAACTACATAGTTTATGGTTTATTCATGAGGCCTATTTTGGCCCAGAGAACTGGGCGTCCTGAATCAGAGGAGAATCTCTCCATCTTTCTGTGGGCCTCAGGGGAAAACAGGCGAGATAGCCGTCTCGAACAGAATTACCACTTCTGTGAGAGAGAACGAGAAAATGATCTCCATCACCTGCTCTGCTTCCTCCATCCATCCATCCCACCAACCGTCATCATTTCATTTTCTTGCCTGCTTCGTCTGTGCACGTGTGCGTCGGTGTGTGTGTGTGCGCTGGCCTGCTCTGCTACTCTGGATGTCTACATGCATGTATTAATGTGGACCAGCACTGTAGAATGGTGCTACCAATCTGGATCGGACAGGATTTGGCTGAGAGGCTGTGTGAATGTGCATCGCTAAGAATACACTGTAGCTTCTCTGTGTGTGCGTGTGTGTGTGTAAAACAGGGGGAAAAGCTAAGCTATAGCTAGCATGTCACAGCAGAGCCCTCTGCTGTTTGAAACACTCTACTCGACACGTCCTCCTCTCTTTCTCAGGTTTCATCTGAGCTGCAAATAGTTTCATATTTCAAATCATCATAAATTATAAAAATTGTAAGATGGTGGTGCATGTGCATTGTGAGGCATGTACATATGTAAGATAAGATGCCATCTGATCTCTATTTATATACACACATAGTTATATACATCTATATTTAGTTATAGCACATTTTTAATATCATGCTGTTTTTTTTTTTTCTTATTTACACTACTTTTGCACTTCAGATTGGACTCAAACTTCATTTCGTTGTGGAGTATTGTACTTGTGCAATGACAAAACTGAATCTATTCCAATCTACTTCTGCAAACATACTGAAGCATAGTTATTTTTTAAAGGGGTGCGAGTCTCTCTTTCCTTTGTTCCATTGCACTGTCACACATACAGTATGTTATCATTTTATCACACAGGCTCCTTCCCATATACTCTGCCACTTCTTGATGCAAAAAATAGAGAAAATTTGCTATTACAGGCTCCTCGCTGTGAGCAACAGGAATGAAGGGGACAAGTTTACAGACAGCGGGAACTCAGATATGTTACCTACTTTTCTACAGTTTTTTTGTCTCCATTTTAACTCAGTTGCGCAATTTGTTCTTTTGTCTTCTTTTTTTGTTGACTCAAAAGATACAAACTGTGAAGCAAAATGTACACAGTTCTCGCAGTTAATCCAGTTCATCGACAAACAAATGAGTCGTAGAATTTCTAACCCCATCCTAACAAATTTACAAAACCCTCAAGAAAAAAAAAATGCCATAAACACTGTTAATAGTGCTACTATTTTACTATGCTTCAATTGATTTTTCACTGTACTTTCATCTTACAGACCAGACAACAATCAATGTCGATGTAGAGCAGCACTGTCATGAAACGAAGACCTCATTTGTCGGCTTTGTCAGACATTATTATATGACATTAAGAACTTTTTCCACTGATGTTTCCAAATATTGTCTCTATATATTTTAGTCTAAATGTTTTCCATCTTAGTTAGTTCATCTCAGTTATTCACATTTACTTTCTTTGTGGCCATACGGCGAAAGAAACATCTTTTTGTTATAGATGTTATTTATGATATAAAATATACATTTGTAAAATCACAACTTTGTCTTACGTATGTGCCACTGAAAACATATCAACAGGTTGAATACTTTTATGAAAGCAAATAAATCTATTTAGATGGAGGTAACACACTATCTCATTGTTTTTATTTCCTCTCAGCAGTAATACACATTTTAAATACATTATAAATGGCACAAAATAAATCTTTAGGTAGAGTTAACAGACTTATTTTTACTCCTGCTTCTGGTTTAAAGTTTTTTGAAATGCTTGAAATACAAATTTATGTGGCGACTCAAACAGAGTCTTCTGTATGCCAGTGTAAAATCACAGGAAATCACAGCCTTGTCTGGCTTTTTACTTTTATAAAACAGTTACTATATAAACCTAGCCAAGGTTTCATAGAATGAACACAAAGAAAATGCAATAATGACTTGGTAAGAAATAAACTTTCTTCCCCCAAGAAATGTAGTTCTTCAGCAACGTTTAGCAGAGTGGCTAAGTGACACACAGACACAGTAGAAAACATGCTCGAGATGATTAATAGCATTTACCTGGATATCGTTATTAATAGTGCAAATTGCTGTGGTAGTGGTCAGTTATCGTAGCACTCTTTGCTAGTACTGGGCTGTTTGACTCTGGAAAGGTGCGTTGCCAAAAGCAAAGACATTTTAGTTTGGGAGCCAGCAATTTGTACCTACTTACAATACATTATCACTTACATGATTTCTCTTGCCTCGCACACAAAATCAAAATTCACAACACACGTTTTAATATTCACACATTTTAAAACAATTAGTTTGCCATATAAATACTCACAGGTGTGTGTTTATAGAGTATTTTACCACACCTCCAAATGCAGTTCAGCCAATCAGAATCAACAAACGGAAACCAGCTGTTTTGTTTTCCAACGTAAGCCATGGATAGAGATATCCGACGTCTAAATAATGTCCCAAAATTCTGAGGTTAAAATGTGTTTGTGTTAAAGAGCAAACGCTCTCAACTCAAACACACTCAAACCGTACGTTTCATCAGCTAGGCTTTCCTTGCAGTTGCGTAAACTTTGAAACCTGAATTGAGGAATTAATAGAACGATATGCTGCAGCATTAAGAGGCACAAGAAAACAATGTGAGAATGTAGAGAAAGTCCAGAGAGGAACTGGGAGGACTGGCAGCAGCGCCGCATACTGAAACACAAAGTTCATTTGGACAAAGGTCAACTGAGCGGGTGAGTTTATTCATAATGTCAACATATTAAAAATGTATGTAACAACATGTTCCAGACCTCAAATGTTAAAGTGACATTTCAGATCCTGTGTTTATTTTGCTGAAGTATATTACAGCTCATATTGACTCACAGACCAACAGTCAAACAGAAACCAGATTTCCCGGTTTGTGGCTAGTACTTACTGGATTTATTTGCATTTGTATTTGTTTATTGGTAAGTTGATGTACATGATACTTCTTTTGTCAGCATTATTGATTCAGTGGTTTTGTGCTTCGTGTCAAGGAATGATAAAAATTATACTCAAGTACAATTGAAGGAGATGCTCTACATTCCGCATTTTAACGCAAGCAACAAACTGTTCCTCTGTTCTCCCCTTCTTTATGAGTTTATTCTCATAAAATGACGACTTTTTTATCGAAAAATTACAGCTTTATTCTCGTTACATTATGACTTTTTTCTTGAAAAGTTCCGCCTTTTTTTCTCGTTTTATCGTCAGTGTGGCCCTAATCCTCCTTCGTAATTACGGCTCTGTTACCATGATATTACCAAGCTGTAATGTAAAATGCTCGCCACTTTTCTTAAAAATGTAATTTATGATGAAATGAGTTCATATTGATCACCATTACTGAGGGGAAACTCAGTATAGAACGTATGGCTGGCAGCAACACACACACACACACACACACACACACAC
>JAPQRN010000019.1:10597239-10609980 GCA_037367275.1 Coranthus polyacanthus | reverse complement strand
TCAAAGTTGTTCAGAGTAATCAATATTTATTCTTCGATGAAACCTTTCTATCCTGATGAAAGGAGTGGCCTGTTAAGTATGTATGACAATGAATGAACAGGAATCATATGTTGTGGTCTTCACAGTCACCAGATCTCAACCCAGTTGAACACACAATCTAAAGTGGCCCAACACCTTCCTAAGAGACTTCATTTGGATTTTTCCTTTGATTTGTCACCTGTCTGGATCTCAGTGTATACTGATATCTGCAGTTGGGTAACAGCACTTTGTAGGTGGGCAAGGTACAGTGGGTGATAAGTGTCTCTTGCGGTGCTGTAGTATGGAGGAAGGACGAGTTGGATGTGGGAGAGTAAACGATCTCAGGGATGATGTGCGGTTCTGTGAAATGTTTGTTTCTTCAGCTGTGATTAAAGCAGAATAGCAGATGGAGCAGTAAAGGGGGACCAGCTCCAGTGAAAACTCAGCTGAGAAATCACAGCTGGTACTGAAGTGTTTTTGGATCATGCTGGTCGTCTGGGTTTCTTTTTACAGAATACTGTCATTGATCTGACTCAGCGCTGTTTGTCTTCGCAGATTTCCTTACCATTGCAACAATACTGGGGACTGGAATCTTAGGTGAGCACTCACATTCTTTTACTTGACTTTTACTTTTACGCGCAACCTGAGTACGAAACATTCAAGAAACAAATATTTGGGTTAGAGATAGACAGATTAGTCAGTTTGACCGATTAATCTGAGATGACAGGACTTTCTGCAAGTGATCATCATCAGCAGAACCTGACTCCGATAGTGGGCAATGATATGAGGCTTCTCAAATGAAAAAAATAAAATTGTGGTTATTTTGGTATTATTTTATACAAAAAAAAAAAGATATATATATCTATAAAAGGTGATTTTTTTTTTTTAATCCTGTTTGCACAAGTTATTATAAGATCATCTTAATTGCACAAAACAACTAACTTCTTCACACAAAAGTTTGGGAACAACATAAATATACAGCATACATATCTTGTGCTTAATAAGATCAATAATAATATTGATATATGAATATTAATAATAAGCATAATAAACATTTCAAAATGATCAGTGTTTTGTGTATTTTCCTTGATAGGAAGTAGCAAGTAGAATCTTGAAATCGCAAATCACCCAATAATCGCAATGTGACTTTTTCACCAAATCGAGCAGCCCTATTATAAAGTTAATTAACTTGCTACCACAACATAATAACCTGTGCGCACAACATATATTGCCTTTAAAAATCCACTACTTGGGTTAAAGATTAACATGAAAAACTGGATTTGACAAACACTTAATGATAAATGTATAATGAATTTGTGAGATACACAGTTTAGTCGATTCCCACTTGATGGCATTGAAGTTATTGGACTAAATCAGAATTGGTAAGAAGAATATGGTGATGTTTGTCTCAACTAAAATGCAAGAACATCTCGTTTGTTTTCACCAGGCTTTATTTTTATAATATTAGTTCATTTGGGTATAATCAAGGCTTTGTCCATCTCTTGGTTTTCATTGGCAGAGCAAATTTAACTGTGGTTTATGAAGTGTAGTTAACACCAGAGAGATTTTTGTAGAGGCTGAAATTACATGGGACATTAGATTTAACTACTTTGTTTTCAGTAGGGTCTTCATGTAGTTCCACAAAGGTGGAACCCTTCCAAATTAATACTTGTTCAATCACTTAAATCTCATATTGAAATCAGCACCATCCATTAAATTTTATGATAAATTTGAGGCAGAGTGTAAAGGAGTGTCTGCAAGAGAAATAGATGAGTGGAGACAAAGACAGATAGCTGCAATAAATAAGACAGCACTGTCTAGAAAATGTCTTTTAGTCTACTTAGATTAAAGGGACAGTTTGTAAGATTAAGATTTAAAAATCCAGGTATCAACTGAGGGGGACAGTGTTTTACCATGAAGCTGTGGTGTTGGGGTAAGGGTTAATGTTGCCTTTTTCAAAGTTACATGTTTGAAAGCAGTTGTGCATTGTCCTGTTTCCCAGGTCTTCCGGTAACGATAGCTCATGCTGGACTGTTGCCTTTCCTCGTCTCATTTCTTGTTGGATTCTTCGTCCAGGTAAGTGATGTCCTTCAGAGACTGTGTATGTGCCGAAAAGAATGCCATTGTCTGAGGAAAACAGAAAGTTCAAAAAGAATGAGCATACATGAATGTATAATTTCAAATGCATGCAGGAAATGTAAGCAGGATCATCTTTACACTTTCCCAAAAATAAGGCCCTCTAAAAACAAAACTGATACTGCCTTGTTGTCCTCATACATATATTGTAAATCAAACATGGACATAATAACAACCCCCTATATACACTGAGAGGCAATGAAAATGCAACACTATTTCTTCCTCATCTAATATCCAGACCTATTTTCATGCGCCCAGGACGAGGCCGATCGTTCACAGAGCCCAGTTGGTCGTGTCGTTGACGCAACCTGGTGACAGTGGATGCATTACAGCCCAAACGGCAACAACTTCACGAGCACTCACTCCGGCCTCTAAGGTGCGGTTCCTGTTGGCAGTCGATAACCATGGCATTGGTCCACTGCAGCAATTCCATTTCAGCAGTTTTTTTCTTGCCTTTATATAGAGACAATAACCAGTCCTTCATTGTCTTTACTGTTATGCTCAGTCTGTTCACTATACTCAAAACAACAGAAACTAGGCCCTACTGTCCTGAGTAATCCTCATGATGACGACTGGAGCATGACTTCCTGTCTTAAGGGTCAGTTTCACTCATGTATTCACCAAAAATAACTACACACTTCCTAAACCAAAATAAACACAAAACGATAGTGTTGCGTTTTCATTGCCTCTCAGTATACATTACTTGAAGACAATGTGACCATTTTGAAGCAGCTTTACCTACATTAACACTGCCGTATGATTTGGAGCCTGTGGGTACGTACATCGTTCTTCTCTCATTTACCCATATCTTGTTCAAATCATTCTGGTTCATGAAGACTGTCCCAATTCATACTGCTTCGAGGAGCAAAGGGGGGCTTTGACTATTTGATCCTCTGTTTTTTTGGGAATTTTGGGAATGTAGGAAATCCAACGGTATGCGTGGGTCAATATTTTTGAGCATTTAAAAATGAATACAGCGGCATTGGTGCATGCAGTGCTGTCACGAAAGGGTCTTCCCTCCAACAGAAGCCAATTAATAGGCTATCAATTAAAATGTGTCTGTCACTCATAAGCCCACCTTAGTATATCTGCTTTACAGTTTGACAGGTAACCCCTAATCGCTTCACTCAGACTCCTCGCCTGTCGGTGTCCACGGAGCAGGGCTTTACACCAAACGAGCGCGAACACGGGGCTCACCTCCCTCCTCGCCGCGTGAGAGAGAAAGGTTTCACCTTGTCTCACCAGTGCATGTTTTCACCCCTTTATATTACTCCTCATGCTGTCCCTGTGAACTTTTGTAAGCTTCTTTCTGTTTTACCCTGAAGCCGTGACGCTGTGAGTGCAGTGTGTCTTTGAGCTGAAGACAAACCTCTGTGTTAATGTAGATCACGTGTATATTATAAACTAAAAGCTGCATTGAAAGAGATGCACTTAATCTCGTCATTTTTGTTAAAGATTTCTGTTATATTTGCTGTTATATAGGTTTGTTTTGTTTTGCCTTGATTTAACTGCCTGTTGTTTCAATAAAGCATTAAAAAAACAAACTCTTTGACGTTTTAGGTCTGGTCATGTGATTTATTTTTGCATCAAGACTCATCAAGTAACTACAAATCTACAGTGCTGCACTTGTTCTTACAGCGTATTGACTACAGCTGCATTAAAGAACACAAAAATGTTGGTTTTCTGTTCGCTCTTCTGCAGGCCTTGCTTATCTACCTGTTTGTGGAGCTTCTTCAGAGATGTCAGGTGGTGCAGCTGGAATCTTTAAAGGTATGCAGCTGGATATAGCCCTTCCTCTGTATCTGCACTGTACAAAGGCATCAGTGTTGAAATCGCAGTGAATGATACAACTGAAGCCCTTTGTAAGCAAGGTTTAAGTCACTGAAAACTTCAAACTTTACATAGGGAAGTAAACAAGCCAGCAAACATCATACAAAGTCCTGAATATGTTTTACCCAAATGGCAATTTGTATGAAGGGTAAAGTGTGCCCTTTTTAGAATAGTTTACATCCAATTTACAGCTGAAGTCAGTCAGTGGGAGCTAAAGTAATTGTAAATAGCAGCGACAGCAGACAGAGGAAATATTTGAATTATTCAGCTGTAACTGGTTGTTGTGTTGGTCCTAGACTGGTGTTGCAGAGTGTATTGTGATGGATCCGGTGGGTGTGGAGGAAGCAGCCTGCACAGAGGAAGATGATGACGACGAGAATGAGAATGCAGAAGCAGGTAAGAAGCCATTTATATATTTATTCAAAATGAATACTCCATATTAATTACGTGTTTGTTTGTTTATAAAGACAAGCTTCGAGAAGCGTCCTCAGCTTGTGGTCACTGCAAATTAGAATCTGCTTCAATAGAACATATTCTAATAAAAAGTGGAAAGTAGAAATAAAAACACAGGTTTTAAAACAGGTGCAGTCTACAGCTGAGAAGAATCATTAAAGTGGTGCTAAACAGTAAAATATATCGTTTTGGCCCAGCCCTACATCATTATATATTATCATTATATATACTATGTATTGATAACAAATAATGCAACTAAATATTCTGATTACTTGCTTTATTTTGGTTTCTTTTTTTTTCTTGAGCTGATGGACATTGACTTTCCCCCGGGGGATTAGCACAGTTCTGAGGTCTACTTTAAGCACAGACGTGTTTCAGATTTCAAGATTGTTTATGTGTGGGTGTTGAAAGGTGCAGAAACCTAAAGTAACCGAAAAAAAGACCAGAGTTATGGGGTGCCTATAGGAAGAGCAGGGAGAGAGAAAGTACAACAGAATGACACATGCAGTTGTGTTTCTGTCTGTCTGTGTGGTTGTCTTTCAGATACAGGTTTACTGCAGCCGAATGGAGCAGCTTTGCAGATCCAAGCTGAGAGCCTGCAGCCCAACCTTCATCTGCTCGGCCGCCTCTTCCTCTCCCGACCCATGAGCCATGCCTTCAACTGCATACTTCTCTTCCAGTTGTAAGTTACTAAGTTGTAACTAACAAGCAGCCACTTCTACATTGCAATTTTAACTAATCCTACGTGACCACATATGTCTCCACTCATTTGTGTAACCATTTTCTGTGGTCGTCCTGAAAACCTGAAAGCATATCAATAGGGTGACCAGGTGTCCGACTTTGTGTTGGACTGCACATCATTTGGATAATGTCCCAAATTTTGATTTTAAAGGCAAGGTATGTAACATTTTCCTTAACAAAGCATGATATAGACTTATCTAATAATAATCCCTCTCAATCATCACTTCCGACCCTCTGTCAGTGTTTATTTACCTGCAGAGACCTTGCCCTCCGTCTGTAGGTTCTATTTTCCTCTTGTTTTGCTGTATACGGGACGTCGATGGGGGCATGGACCTTTGCCAGTGTGTTTGTATCTCCAGCCAATAACCAAGTTTGAACAGTTCTGTTTTCAAACACAAGCGAGAAATGTTATATACTTTGCCTTTAAAGGGGATACATGAGTTCAAGCAGATTAAAGTCAAGTTTCCATCCAAGTGTATCACAAATTTGGACTGAATTTTCATCAAATCAGCAAAAGAAAACATGAATTTCTGTATGTTTTCACATGCTAGTGTTGTGTGAATATTAAGAGGTTTGTTTTGAAATGGAACAGGTTACAGATAGTACTGCTACTACTTGTACTACTACCTTGTTAAAAATGTATTAAGTGATGCTTATTTTGTTCATTTTGTTCATTTATTGGTTATTTTATTTGTTAGTTTGTTTGTTTCATATAATGCTGGGGATATAGCGATCGCCATGTCTGCCTGTCTGTCCTTAAGTCCATCAGCCCATCATCATTTTGTTTCCAGAGCATAACTATTAGAACTACTCAATATTTTTCCACCAAAACTGCATTGGAGTAGTACCTTTTTGCAATATAGCAATCTGTGAACCACAAGGGAGTGCTAGTAGGAATGCAAGCATGTTTCCAGAGCATCATTTTAAAAACCATTCAGTGTTTTTCCACCAAATTTTTTGTCTATTATGCCGTTTGTTATCATTTCATTACTGCAGCAGAAATAGAAAACCATTTGATATTTTATTTATCTAGTAAACTTCTATTAAAGCTGCTGGAGCCGAAATCAGGAGGAAAAAACGCCATAATTTGAAAATGCACACCTTCCGCCTGCAGCGCTCTCCTCTCAGTCCAAATCAAAAGACTAAACATAATTAGAGATAACATGACGTTGTTACATGCTGTTAGCGAAGCCACTTTTCCGAGCGTCTGTTTCAAGACATGGAGTAGAATCACGTCTGATAAAATCTGAACAGCAATTACAGTGTTACTGGAAAACCATATTACACTTCATGTGAAAGTGTTGAGAAATACTGTATGTGCATCAGTGTTCTGGAGCAGCACAACTCCTCTGAACGCAGCCCGGGCAGCAGACTTGTGTAAAAACTGTCCTTGAGGTTCAGACTTTATATCATTGGCTTCAGCTGCACAGTCTTGAGATATACTGAATTACAAGCCTGAGCCATTTACCGGTAAAATATGATTGCATCTGCAGTTCTGCCACCCACTTAATTACAGTGACCTGTCTGTTTTCAGTGTCTGTTTTCTGCCCAAAAAGTTTTAAGTTTTCTCAAAATTGTGAATGGACAAACAGGTGTGCCTATTTGATCTTGTTTGCAGACTCATTGTGTATGAATGCACAGTGCAGTCTGTTTTTGATTTCAGTCTATTCAATGTCCTTCTGTCCATGTCATTCAGTAAAACTAATGGTCTGAAAAAATCTTTATATAGGCTGGTACATAATGACAAGAATAACTTGAAGAGAAACACTGAAGCATCACCAGAACGATGTGGCTTCAGTTGGTTTGTTTTTCACTATGGTGTACTCGTGTTGCATGAATCAGTATATACGTGTATTGTATCAGTGTTTCCCCACATAGTCTTACTAGGCCAGGCAACCCAGGTATATTAATGGGTGCCACAGTATATTTAGCTTTTAATGTATTTCCATTTGGGCTGGGTACCGAACTTCAATACTTTTATGGTACCAACTGAATTGCTTAGATACTTATCAAGTAAATACGTTTCCTTTTTTTTTTGTTTAAGTGCTTTGGTACCCACTCATGACCCAGACTTACAGCAGTAGCAGCTGATCACAATCTGTGTCGTGACACAGATAACCACTTTATACAAATTCCTACAGGTTAAAGTAGACTAACTGAACACTTTTAGCGCTGACAGACTCAGAATCACTATGAATGGATTACATAAACTTGCTAGCCTAGCATCAGCAATGCTAACAATCGCCCATGATGCAGCACTCTCTGTAAAATCCCCCTGCCCACTACAGATAAAATCTAACTCTGTGGAAACATTGTGTATGTACAGTAGGTGGTGGCTGTAGAAATGACATGTGCATGTGTGTGTGTGTCAGGTGTGCAGAAGAAGGGGACGGGACTTTTAGCGCCTGTGGTGAAAGGTCTTGTTATCAGTGTGTGAGCAGCTCTGTAGCACCTGGCTGATCAATAGTTCCCACATTGTGTTCAAGGAGGTTTAGTGGTCGATCAATGCTGAGCCTCGTCCACCCACACACACACACACCTTGATCTTTATATACTGCCCTACGTGGAAGAGAGGTGTTGTAAGGTACATTGATACATTTGTATTGTATGCAGCATGTGGGAGGAGTAGTTAGCAACCACACAGTTCATGGATTCAGAATAAATATCACACAGTACATATATGTTACTTGTAAATTATGTGTATGTGGCGTTTATGCTTTAATGCACTGCCTGTACCACCATGATTTTTTACAAAGATTCAGTGTGTAATCTTTAGTACCATCTAGAGGTGAGGTTGCAGATTGTAACCAACTTGAATACCCCCTTCCTTCCACTACAGTAGCTGCTAAAAACGTGAAATGACCTCATTAGAGCTGATGTGTGTGTGGGGTGTCCGTTCTGGGCTTTTTACTTTAGGGTCCACACTGAAACACAGTAGGTGACAGTAATGTACCTTAATGCTGGATGCCACCTGCTATAAAACGGAAACAGGAGAAGAGGAAGTCCGTTCTGAGCTACTGTAGATACATAGCGGACTCCCTCTATAGATAAAAAAAACAGATGATTTAAGGTCATGAGTATAGAGTAGGCAGCTGGCATTAACTTCTTACAGGTTTATTTTGCTGCAGCTACAGGCCATCTGAGTCTACAGTCCCTCGCAATGTTTAACTGAAGTAAAATGGTCTTTAAACAGTGAGGTTGAACCAATTAATTGGGCGACCGTAATCCAATGAGCAGGAATACTTTCTTTGATCATTTGCACTTTAAGAAATCTACTCAGCTCTATCATATCACTTTTTATTATCTGTTTTTTTCGCCTTCCCAATATGGTGTATGTGCTGGAAAGGAGAGAACTACGATGCATAAAAGTCATACATCTTTGTTGTGTTTAAGGTTTGAGCAGTGAGCAGATTTGGAAGAGTGGGTGTAACTCAGTTTTGAAAATAACACTTTTTCCAGACAGCTAATGGATTTTCAACAACCGACTGTTTTGAGATTAAAGGCTTACACTTTTAAGAAACAGAACAGATGTTGAGCTACAAAAGCTCGTCTTGTCATTCACTTCAGATTGAAGCCTACAGTAAGACACACGTTTGTTATCAACAAAAACATTCAGCTCTTTGATCACAGCACAGATTCCAGGATTGATTGATTGTTTGGGATGCTTAAAGTACATATGAAATGTACAACCAAAACATTTGCTTGGATGTAGCCCCCAAAGGCAACTTTTGTTTAGAGCAAATATAAAACAAAGTACTTGTAGTAGGATGAAGGCACTGTGCTGTAAACAAGGAATGATTTTGAATTCAATCTCAAAGCTTTTTAGAGCCTCAAGCTAAAATGAGACAACATCCTGTTTTGTGACTTACAGTTAAGGAGTGCTTCTTCAACTTTTCACTTTTTGTGACAGATAAATAGCCAAGACACTTAATGCCAGTGCTTAATGCTAATAACCTTTTCCATTTTCCTTGTCTTTTCTGTGTTCCTTTCTTTTTTACTCCTTTTATTTTGTCTTTCTGTCTAGCATTTCTATTGGAATTAGTTATGTCCTTGCTGGGAGTGAAGCCTATGCAGCTCTTTTTAATGTTAGGTAAGTATTCCACACACACAAATATATATATATACGTATATATACACGTGTATATATATACGTATATATATACGTATTTCCCCATTAACCAGTAATAATGTATCTTGACATCCCACCTGAGTCCCCACCTGGATTTAACTAAGCAAATAGGTAACAGCCTTCCTAGATATTTACTGCAGTGATGAATATGTTTCAACTGGCAACATGTATTTCGTTATTTAACCCTAACTGAGTAGCTTCTCATTTCTTATACCACCATATCAGAAGACATGCCATATGGTTGTGGAAAAGATGTGACTCTGTTTCAGAAGGGTCAAATTATTGGCCTGCAGCAAGCAAAGAAAACAGGAAATGCTGAAACTATTCACTTTTATTTATATAGCCCAATATCACAAATCAAAGATTCGCCTCAAAGGGCTTTGCAGTCTGTACAATACTGAAATTGGGTTAAGAACTGTCCAATGCATTATTAAAACCTGGTTGGATAGTGGTGAACCATCATCTTCCTGGGATTTTTTTCCCCTGACACACCTTGCATTGTCATCTTGGAATATGCCCAGGCCAGGGCATATTCCAAGATGACAATGCAAGGATTCATCAGACTCAAACTGTGAAGGAGCGGTTCAGGGAACATGAGACATCATTTTCACACAAGGATTAGTCACTACAGGCCCCAGACCTGAACTCCACTGAGAATCTTTGGGATGTGCTGGAGAAGACTTTATGTAGCGGTCTGACTCACATCATCAATACAAGATCTTGGCAAAACATTAATGCAACTCTGGACGGAAATAAATGTCGTGACATTACAAAAGCTTATCGACATGATGCCACAGCGAATGCATGCCATAATCAAAGCTTGGATGAGAACATCCTCATCCAAGCAAACAGAGAGAGCAAAATCTAAAATGATGTTGAATGTGACTGTTCAGACTGACACATTATCATACTGGTGCTGTGGTCTAACTTCAGATACATTCTGGAGACACTGAAGCAGAATCAATGTGGTTCCTCTAACTGTTTAAAGTGATCATTGTCTCTTCCCTGGCCCAGCAGCTCTTCTTTACCTCTCCCAGGCCTATAATTACCTTTATCAGTTAACAGGACTAATTTATTTTGTCATGCCCCAGTAAATACTTAACCCAAATAATATTATTCACACTGTGTGGGTCGGTTGGACTGCTTCATCGGTTCGCCTGGCTGCTTCATTATCGGGCAGCTCAGCACCTGGGGAGACGCTGCAATGCGTTGTGGGAGTGGGAAGGCAGGGTTAGTGGAGTGAAAAAAATCTTAGGCCGCCTCCTTTGGATAAACCAACTTATTCTCCCTCCCCAGGGGCACCAATCAATAGGTTACTGCAGGTCTCTGCACAGAACCCTCCTCAGTCCCACCTCTGTAGAAGAGTGGGTGTTGGGGAAACAAACCCCTCAGAGCTTTCAGGATTCAAAGCATTAGTGCGAATCAGTTTCAGATAATCACGTCTCAATGTTCATAGAGTTTTAGGTTTAAAAAGTGTTACAGCATACCCTAAACCAATTAAAGTTTTTGTTGTTTATGTGAAATGGAATTTTTTTGTCATTATACTTAAAACGGGATGGGCATAAAGGACTAACAGTCAACCACAACTTGTAATATTTTTTGGGTTATGTGACTACTTATTTTTCATCTTTAACAATGGCATACTGAGAGATGTCACTGCTGGAGAACAAAGGAGGAGAGGAACTGAAATAATTGGACTGATATAATATTTATTGTAGATTCTTCTTGAGGCTAACTTGCTTCTGTTTGGACCCTTAGTGCATGTGCAGACAGCACTAAAAATACCAAAACTGTCCTGCCATTAGCCATGACTTTTTATCATGGGGGGGGGGGGTTGCTTTTCAGATTCTTAACTTACAGGCTAGAATAAGAAGCCATATGAGTCTGTACTGAATCCATTGTAAAAATAAAAAAACACAATATATGAGAGTCAGACAGCATTTATGTTTTAGTTCACTGAAAAAGACACAAGTGTCATTTTGTTCTGTTTTAATAAATATGAGGAGGAAATATAACCATATGCGCATATATATTTTTGTGTAACTGCGTGTTTTCACTTCACAGCCACATCTACGTCATCCCGGTCTTCACCTGGATTCTTACTCTTGCCATTATACTCGCCCACACAGTCATCCAACCAATCACTTCACTGCTCACTCTGCTGAAAGGAATCCTGCTTATTGTCACGGTAACTACCTGTTTTACTTCCTATTCTTTTTTATTTTTGCCTCCCATGAGGATGAAACAGGTGCTCAGTGATACAGGTTTTAATACCTTTGGAACTAGTGGCTCAAATCAACATTTTTTTTTTTACTTTAATTAAATATTCTTTTCAAATGTTTAGTGTAGGCGATCCGAATAATGATGACTTAACCATTCTTTACTTATAGTGTACCCGGGTGTAGCAGTAGGTAGTGTTGTAGTACTCAAGATCAGTCTTGGTCTTCTTTTTCAAGGTCTTGTCTCGGTTTCGACCATATTTGTACTCGGTCTCGGCTCAGGATTTCATTTCAAGACCACAACTGTCTGTACTGGGAATCGAATGTACAACCTCCTGCTTCAAATGCAACCATTTACTTGAGTCATTTCTAATTTACAGTTTTTGGAGGAAAAGCTGTGGTTGGTGGTGGAGATATCAGCCATATCTTCTGTAAAATTTCAACCACAAAGAGTTCATCTACTTCATCAACAGGATGATGCACAGAAAACACACAGTAGTGTGTAAATTCTGCAATGCAAAGCTTAGTGTGACTAACCCTATTGCTTGTTGTTCTCTCCGTGGCTCGCTCACCACATCTACCCCTTTTCTGTGGAAGTTAAATCACCTTAAAAATGATGGTTATTTCAGTTTCATGGTCAGAAATGTAACTGGTTTGGCCATATCACCCCATATCAATTACATTCTTATGTAACTATTTGTAAAATTTGGTGACTTAATATCCTTGCTGTGTAACTGGTCTGGTCTTGGTCATGACTTGTTCTCGGTTTTGGTGGTCTTGGCTACAACACTAGCAGGAGATCGGCTTGTGCTTTGATATACAGTAGCTACTGGCAGGAATCCATAGTAGTGATGACACACAGGTTTCAAAGTCTAATGATGTTTTGCAATTTTCCTGCTGATCGTCAAGTTGAAGACAGATGTGTATGTGGCAATGGGTGTCGGTGTGTGAGCATGTATTTCCTACATTATGAGAATGTACTTCATATATGTGTTTTTGACTCAGCTTCCTCCAAAATTCATTTCCCTTAATCATTAGGTTTGTGTTGTTGCACGTGGTTAGGGTAAGTCTCCAGAAAATGAATGGAAGTCAACGTAACGTTCCCTAAATACATGGAGACACGTGTGTGCATGCATGCATGAGCACTGATTTTGGAGGAAAATGGGTAAAAAGGCAAGTGATGACGTTATTTCAGGCCCTAAAATTTTGGCATAT
>JAPQRN010000019.1:10519900-10546035 GCA_037367275.1 Coranthus polyacanthus | reverse complement strand
TAGTTCACCTAATCAAAATGAAATGCACACTTGTTTTTTGTTTTTTTTACATATTTGGTGTCACATATTAGGGAGCCATTATATATATATATATATGTATATATATATGTATAGTAGTTTAAATGACAGAACATGTCATTTGATTTCTTCCCACAATGCAGCATGGGCTCTTGGTTGTCTCCACTCTCTCTGGTTTGATTCTTTCTGCCTGCAGAGCATCACAAACTTTAAATGGGATGATCAGCTTTGCATCTGGTGTTTAATTTGAGGCCTTTGAAGGTAAAAGGACTGAGCCTTTATCAGCTATGTAATAATACGATTCATCACTCTTCATAGTGTAACACAGTTATAATTCATGAATGTTTTGTAGAACTACAAAAGAGCTGTTGGAAATCCTACTGGCTGTCACCTGACTTCCTGTTGCATTACAGTGGAAAACACCGCGGAGCAGCCTCGGACACTGAGCGGCTCTAAGCAACAGTCGGATTCTTGCCAGTTTGAACTGCGTCCCATCTGACAGCTAAGAGTTACGGAGAGAAAAACATCAAGAACAAACATTGCTCGCAGGATTTGGAGCATTTTTAAACTGATGTTGAAGCATCTAGATGTACTGTGTCCAGGTGGATGGAGACAAATGAATTACTGCATTTCAAGGTAAACGTATGACTCACTCGCCACTGCAGAGAAAGAGTTAGTGACGCCCATGAAAACAAAAAAAAAAAGCCTTGAGGTTTGAAAGCATAAAGACAACACTGTTTTGAGAACTGTTTGGTGTGCATGTCCCAGTATGTTTGTATGTACTTCTCCACTGAATAAAACTCTGAGCTGAGCGGCCCCTCCCCCTCCCCACAAGATAAAAAATATAAAAACATTGAAACGAGATCGGAAATTTAAAAAAACTAAGTGCCATCCTATAGTATGGTGGAGAAGTTGATATGTCTGCACAATGAGATCCAACTAGTAACAAAGATCAACACTTTTTTCATTGTTTTTCCTTTTGATGACGATGAGCATGGTTTAAAGATCAAAAAAAGCAAAATAGCTTCCAAATTTTGGTACATATACGGATCTGGAACTTTTTTTTTGTCTATCAGTTTTTTGTTTTTTTTCTGCGCGTCCCTTCTGCATCTCTGTTAGAGTCTGCACAGATAGAGGGCCACGTCCGTCCGCCCCTTTATCCGTCCGTCTGTCCGTCCGTCCGTCTGTGTGTTCATCATCCCCGTGTCTGGACCTGCTGTGTCGGGTGCTCGCTTCCTGTTCCTGTTTCCTGCTTCCTGTCTTGTCAGTGGGCGGGGCCATAGTCGTAAGCGTGAGCAGTACGCAGGGCAGGCAGGGACAGTCATTTGGCTATGTACACATTCATGGTCGGTCCATGGCTTCCAGCGAACAGCAGCACTATTTCCGAAGGTCTAGTACACACACCTGGGAAAGAGAGGGATGACTTGGTCACTGTGTGTGTTCACTGATGACGCTGCACATGAATGTTCACAGAGCCCACTTACAGATCCGTCTGACGCGCTCGCTCCCACTTTGTCTCCTGCTGCGTTCCAGCAAACCTCGAAGATTCCCCCCGTCCCTCTGTAGCTGTGGACTAAAGCGCCCGTCTACACACAGAGTGGACAAAGATAGCACATGAGAATCTAGACTGTCTCCATGGCAACCTCTGAGTGTGGGAACATAGGTCAACTCAGGATAAAAGCAGAGGTGCAAACCTACACGTTAGTAATCAACATTAGGACTTGGCGATAAAACAATAATGATACATACATAACTATCGTGATAAACGTTTCCCTTTTGTCTTTACGGTTTATTTTGCTTACATTGTCAACTAAAACACTTATGTTCCAGTGTCTTACTTCTGAACTTGACTGTTGTTAATATTCTACATCTAGATTCCTGGCATGTTCCTCTGCTTGGCAAGTGTTTGTCATGTTCTGATCATGACAATATTTTAAAACCACAAATAACAGTCTATTACTCAATTTTCTTTTGCTTTCACAAGATTAAATCAAAAGAAACCTAGACCCTTTCCCTCAGGACCAAAAATCTAAGAAATAAATAAAGAAATAATGATTCGATATTTATCATATAGTCAGTATCAACTGATATGAAAACCCCCTAACCCTTTTATCATGTTAACATTTTTGTTCACATTGCCCAGTTCTAATGAACAGACATGTGGAAACAGGGCAGAGTTAGCGCAGAACCATCTGTTCACACTGACAATCTGTTCTCAATACTGTACGACCAGCAGTGGTTCTTTCCTCTAGTTGTCTTTCAAAGCTTCATATTCACATACAGGACTTCAGAGCTGACACCACAGCCACGCTCTCCTACCTGTGTGTTCCAGATGTGCACACATTTGTCGAAGGAGCCGCTGGCCAGGTGTCGACCATCGGGGCTGAAAGCCACGCTGTAGACCGGCTCCTGGTGTTTAGTCAGCGTGTGGATGCAGATGCCTCTCTCCACGTCCCAAAGACGAACTGTGGAGTCAAACGATGCACTGTAGAGCAACGACATGAGGTTAAACACCAGCTACAAAAAAGGGAAAACCAACAGAGATATGTCTGAAATATCGTCAGCCCAGATAGCCTGGACCAGGGAGGCACACTTTCACACTAGCTCACAGGATCATATGCTGATGTTTTTAGTAGCAGTACACTATTTTGTTTTGCACATTGAATTGCCTTTGTGTATGAAATGCGCTATATCAATAAACCTGCCTTGCCTATTTTGGGATTAAAATTACAATTCACCTGTGCTGGATAATTCAAATAAAGAATTAAAGAAGAGTTTTAATGATGATAATCTGACACAATTGACACTTGGCATGAAGGCACGGAATGACGGCATACTGCAGATCTACACTCCACGTTCATGTTTCAACACCTACGCTCTCAACCACTTTTAAAAGTCCCATGTCTTTGGTTGAAAACAAACCATGAGCACGTCAGTCGCTGCTCTCCTCATTTGCTATCTTTGTCATACTGTCGACTTCTCAAACGCCTCCCTCAGTGATAACAGCTTTGGTTTCATAAGTATGTTTTCGTCCACCAAACTCCTGTTAGCCATGCTGCTACTCAAGCTGCATTGTTTACATCTACATCGTGTTAGGGAAAAAGACACACATGAAGTCATTTGCCTAATCAGCAGAGCCGTATATAGCTGGTATGATCCAACAGAATTATACAGCACTATTAGGATGGTTGACGTATCACGGATTCACATGCAATCTCTGTTAAATCTCATAGAAACAGGAGTGGGATTACATAAAATGACACAAGCTTCTGAAAATGTGAGAGCATGGAAGGTATCTGGAATATTGATAACCATATGTGATTGTTACATCGCCTATTCCCGTTTCCTCAGTAATCTAACTAGCATTATAAACAGATGCACGCACCTTGCTAGCATAAGGTTAGCGCTGGGATTGTTGGTTCCAGGGCCGGTTGGGCTCCATTTGATGGTGTAGATTTCTTTACTGTGGGCCTGCAGGTCATGAACACACGAGTCCTGCTTCATACTCCAGATCTAAAAACACACAAAAAACAACAACTTCATCCTTTACCCAATTTAATTTTACTGTTAAATTTCACATGTGTGTAATGTATAATGCGTAAACTCCATTTGTAGTTACATTTTCAGCTCACCTTTAACGTCATGTCGTCTGAACAGGAGGCCAGCAGGTTCCCTGTAGGATCCCACTTGATTGCATTTACTTCATTCTAAAGATAGCGACAAAAATAGATAGAGACAAAAATAACAAATGAGCAGAACTGTCCAACTGTCCAGCAGAATTGTCCAACTGACCTAACACTGCCATGTTTTTGTCCTTTTTGGGTGGTGATGATACAACTGTGTGGGAGAGCTGCACATGCACACTCACAAACCACTTACTGTGTGTCCCTGGAATGTTTTGATGGGTCTGTCCTGTCCCAGTTTACAGACATGGATACACATGTCTGTACTACAAGAGGCGAACGTGTTGTTGCTTTGCCAATCCACATCTAGTGCTGGAGCTGTAGAACACAGAGAGACACGTGAACAAATCAAGAAGACCCGAGACAAGTCACACACACTGCAGTGAAGAGGCTTCAGTACCTGAATGGAAGGGAAACTGCTGTTTGGCTTCTCCTGTGTGGGCGTCCCAAATGATTGTTGTCTAAGACATAAGCACATGTAGATTTAGAGCCGACAGTGATGACATACTACTGAAGTGTGTGGGATATGGGGAAAGACGATCCGGGTTTACCTTGTCTACTCCTGCACTGAGGATGAAATTGCCTTTTTTATTCCACTTAAGAGCAAAGATGGGACCTTTGTGCTGGCCAAGTGTACTGGCCAGGTTACCTGCAGGGCAATGCACAAAGAAAAGGAACACACTGCATAAGAATACAGATTAAAAGCCAGTACAAGGAAGGTAACACACCATGGTCCCGTTCTGATCTGGCATTAACATGTCTTTTCGGTGATCTGAGCGGACAAGCTCTAATTCAAGGTGTGAACATGACAAGCTGCATAGGCATGGAGGTCTGATCACCCAGGATGGACTTGGAGGTGCATCTGTGTTTACGTTGCTAAAAGAATGTACAAATATGGAGGTGGTCTGAGTGATCAGATGTCAATGAATTCATGCCTGTACTGTAATCAGATCAAGCCACGTGTTAACATCAGAAACGGGAACAAAAAGCACAGTGTAACCACCCAAACTGATTCATCGGCAGTATGCAAGTCTGCCTCTAGGTGGCAGCATTGCTTAAGGATAGAAAAAAACACAAGGCCCACAGACTGCAGTTTAGGATTAGCAAAAGATTACAAAGCACGTTGTTTTATAGTTTTAGGTTACTACTTTTCAAAAATACTTAGCAAACTGAAATCTAGGTTTTATTCCACAAAGGGCACATACATTTAATGAATCAAAATTCTCTCACCATCTTTCGTCCATATTCTAGCAAAGCCGTCATAGGAGCCTGTTGCTAACAGCGTGCCCTCGCTCTGTCAGAAAGAAACACAGGGTTTGTGTCACACAAGTCAGTACTGTAAAAGCTCATGGCATGACTTCAGATATGATTTGGTGCTATATGAATACAACTGAATTGAATTAAGTGAGGACTGTTATTTCCATCAGTGTGGAGGTTTTCCAGGAAATGTGTGCCTCTGCCCTTGGCTCAGGTTCACAACTGAAGGAACACTGCACTCTGTTAGATGTCATTATCAGTTGTGTTCAGTTTGCACTGTTTGTAGTAATCTGCGTTTGAAATTAGATCTCCTTTTCTAGAGCTTTTACAAGGTAAAATGTATATTAAGAATCTGAATTACTTTTGAGCAGCACTTTATGTTCCTTCTATTTCCACACTTTTCACCTTGTTTTCTTTGAATTTGATACACTCCCGACTGGGTGATTGATTGTGCATGTGTGTCCTTACATTCCAGTCTAGTGAGGTGACGTCTTTGTTGCTGGGGACATCCTGTCCTCCCTCTCGTATGCAGTGTCTCAGGACCAGCTGCGTCGAGCTGCTTGTACTGTTCTCACTCAGGTTCCAAATACGAGCTGTCGAATCTCCAGACCTGAGAGACACGCAGGCGGTTCACACACACCGAGTCACTTAGAAAGACAAAACACACCATACTAATACATACTAATACATCTAATACACCATATCTTTCTAGATTTGGTGTATTAGGTTTATTTTTATCTATTATTTAAATATATTCATTCACATCTCTGGACCATACCTTTATATTGGATGCATTTAATAAATACTATTATACTACTTCCTTTGTATGTAAATGTTCAGTGAACACTAAACTTTTGACCCCTCTTTTTACCAATTTGGAATCGAAACAGGGAATCAACAAGAACCAAATCAATAAGCAGAACCAGAATCCATATAATCCCAATGATACCCACCCCTACAATCCCACTTTGCTACGTCTGATGGCTTTTTCACAATTGTCTCACATGTTGAAGAGGACTCCACTATTCACTCATTTAAAAAAAAACAAAAAAAAACAAAACTCATCCAAAGTTCACCGTTTGCATCCTGGTCACATTTCTGTCTGATGTGTTTTAGCAAATAATCAGAGCAGGTGAGAATGCATGGTTTGGACTAACCCTGACGCCAGCAGATCACTGACTGGATTCCAGGCACAGATGAAGACCTCGGACTCGTGGCCTCTCAGGACCATGGCCTTGTTCTGAGGGATCTCCACATCTCCGTCCACCTCCATCAGGTCTGCGTGGTTGTCTAAGAGCACAGTTTGATGGATCAAACACAGACAGGAAATATAGAAAAAAATTGTAACTGAAGATATTTTAACAATTGTAAATCGTAAATCTCTGTTTGTTTAGTATACTTTATGCTTTTTGAACAGTCTAATCAAATGGGGTCAACACTGACCTGGGAAGACAACAGATGCCATCATCTGCAGCCATTTAAAAAACTCTGCATCCAGTCTAAACTTTGGCGTAAACCACTCTGATCATCCATCAACATAGTTTCCTCTGATTTTAACTATAGTCAACATAATTCATAATTCCTGCTATATTTTTCCTTAAAAACAAGTGATATCATTTTATTTAAATGAGGTCTATTGACCCTAAATTTCAAAAAGTGCAAAAGTTGGAGTTGTTGCAGGCTACAAAGATGTAACCAAGAATTGGGCGATAATTTATACTTTATGCATTAAAAACAGATCAGGCACGGCTCAATGTTGACCCACATAGACAAAATTCACACACAGACATGTAGTTTGCTGCTATTGAAGCCTTGAACTCACTAGCTAAGGCATGGGCTCCGTTCTCCTCCCCGTTGGCAGTGTTCTCTCCATTCTTGGCACTGCCTGCAATGCTGCCCCCAGTGGCCGACGCTGGTGCTGAAGCAGCAGCCTGCTGCTGGGCCATCTTGTCCCTGTATGCCTGTTGCCTGGTCTGAACCACATCCGGCATTACAGCATCAATCAAGGACAGAGACTCGATCGGCCGCCCATCAAATAACGTGCCATCCTACAGTGCAGGAGAAACTATGTGTCAGATTGGAGAGTGGGGAGAAAAGAAGAGAGCAGGCTGATATGAGCTTGTGTGTGTTCTGACCTCATTGATGCTGACTTCAGCCTCGACATACTGCAGGCCCTTCTGGATGATGCTGATGAGGGCAGCAGGGGGAACCAGAGCACCATTAATGTTGGACTGGCTGATATGACTCTCTATACCAAATGTAAATGCTGAGTGGGAGAACCCTGAGGAACACAAGAAAAAGAGAAACACAACATGAAAATATGAGACTGTACACAAAATGTTCTCATGATTTTCTCAGAACACCAGTTAAAATATATAATAACTGCATTCATTTTTCCATGTTTCTTTACAGTGTGGCTGCACAGTGTAATCACCACTGTGCTGTTTATTTGGCATTTGCAGCAGTCACTACGTTTACAAGCACACTAATATTCCACTATTATTCCAAATATCCTGAATTTGACAGGTGTCATGTAACAGTATATTCCATTCGGATTTTCCAAACAAGGCCGTTGTCCAAATGGACATGTGCCATGCCGATATTATTCATTTTTTCAGAACATTCTTTGAACGTGTATACATCACATTCAGAATATTATTTGGGGTTTTCACGGCACACAGCCTCCAGCTGTCAGCTGGGGGAGAGACAAAGATCCTCTCTGGTAGAGATGCATGCCCAAAAGAAAAGCACATATTTCTGGTTGGAAGGAGAAACACTCCTACTTTTACACATTATGAAAGAGGATATCAACAGGTTTTTGGCTATGCACAGATATTACAAGTAGGGGTGCAACTTAGAGTTGGGTCGATTTCCTGTTTGGCCAGTCCGGCCCAGTGTAGAAGCTTAAACCAGTTTGATTTATTCAAACCAGCTGAAACAGCATTTGTCATTATGACAGGTTGTGTCAAATTACAAAGTGTTCTTCATCAGCAACCTGATGGCGACGCATCATGGATCTAACTTGTTTTCCATCAGTAATGAGCAAAATGACAACATGATGAAATAATATTATTACACTGTTATATATTGTTATAAGCAAACGTAGACGCTGGTGTCTGACGAACCATAAGTGATTTACTACAGAGCCAAAGCCAGCAGCACGAAGGAGGATCAAATTTCAGCAGAGGGAGGGAGAAGATGTGCATTTTGTGTTTGTTTACCAGAAAGTTCATGTGCGTTATGGAGTGACATGAGAGATAAAAACTTCACCAATATGGCACATGGCCGATTTGAAGCAGACGAAAGAAATGAGCTGAGAAACGTAGACAACGCAACATGTAAACACTGCAGTGAAAAAGTCATGGCAAACCTGATTACAGTGCTGCTTTAGTCTGGCAAGGCCAGCCCTATCTCAACAACACTGAAGATGGTGCTGCTTCACTCCCGCTTCTTGTTCTCATTATTTAGTGTTTATTGGCAGTGGGCAAACCAGCTTAGAGGTGCATTATCACTAAGTGGACTGGAGTCACTACACTCTCAGTCATGGGCTTTAGTAATCGCATTTCTTCTCTTCTGTAGAGTGGAAGTGCGACACCTAGTGGTAAAATTCGGTATACCGGTTCGTTCCGGTGTTTGGCTTCTTATCAAACTGGTTTGAAAAATTTTACACAACCCAACCCTAGATGAAACAACCCATAGGCCGAAGATCTGTATCAGCCGATATTCACCTTTCTGACTGTCATCAGGCTATCGGCAAATAAAATGACATTCATCAATCACAGTGGCTAATGCTTATCTGTTGTTGTATGATCTACCTGTCCCATAACAGCTCAGCCATGGCATCTGACTGCAGTTGCATCCATTCTGTTCTGTTTAATTACTGCTAAAAGCCCTGTGTTATGTGCTGACCTGTGTGTCAGTGTGTAAACCAAACTATTGTTAATTTAAATCAAGTTCAGTGATGTAAACTCTGAGTTTAGCCTGCTAGCATTTAGCACAAGCAAAACAACATAACAACAAACAAAAAAAACATAGGCATCGACTATTGGCCAAACTGTTATTTTACACATCGGTATCAGTATCGTCCAAAAAATGTTGAATCGCGCATCCCTAATTTCAAGAAAGTGTTTGAAGGAATGAAAGAAGGAGGCTGTGTTCGCACAGTTGAACATCTGCAAAACTCTGAAAAAAAGCATATTTTTAATGGTATGCACGCCTGCTTGTCAACAGTGTAATATTAATTTTCGTTAACAATGTAAAAAGCTTATCCGGAATGTTGTCTTTTTCAGAATAAGGGCAAAAACCGGAATATTTCGTGCATGTAAACATAATCATTGTGTCTATAGACTGAATGATTGATAATTGTGGTATGTGACATCTTGCACATATTTCATTCACAAACGACATCATTAGAACAATACACGTTTTTCTCTGCTATGCTGCTGCACCATGACAGACTGTAATTTGTAAAGGGAACATGATTTTGGGAATTGATATATTATTAGACCAAAAACAGCTTTATTCGCTGCACAGACAAGTAATGGTTTCTGTAAGTTTAAAAAGAGTTGAAAGAGATTAATTTCATACAACACCAGCAGAATACAGGCCCGGCTTCTAAAGGTCAACAGTTCCCCTGCATTTCTGAAAAATGAGTGACACACACATAACACATGATAGCATGACTGGGCCACAACCCAGAACTACAGTCGACGAAACACAAATCCATTTGTACAGACAGTCTCCTGACCAGCATTTTTTGTTGTACCATGTTGTACAAAGTCATGGTACACAAAGGGGAGGGTGGGAAATACATGTATGGACTGTGTAGTCTAGTTTATTTTTTTTTTATTTTGCATCTTGTACAACTGGTATATAGTATGGATATGCCCTTTAAATGTCAGCCTGTGTGGTGATATCTGCGATGGCTGCTGTAGACGATGTTTTTGTTGTATGATGTATTTAAAAGACTCTACAATGTTCTGTTCTGTACCACCAGTTGCTTCTTGGAGGACATTAAAGTTGTTTTTAGTCCAAGTCACTTCTGTGATTGAATGAGAGAGCAATCCAATAAAACTCTGACAGGACCAAACATAATATGTGATGCATCCATGTCGGCAGCTGAGCTTTCTGCAGCGATGTGGGGTTTAAACCCTCTGTCACATCTACCGACACCGTATCTTTGAATTCAATCAATTCTGGTTCTGCTCATTGATTGTGGTTCTGTTTATTGACGCTGGTTCTCACTGATTCCCTGTTTCAATTCAATTCAACTCAATTTTATTGATAGAGCCCAAATATATAATATATCACAAATCAAAGATTCGCCTCAAAGGGCTTTACAGTCTGTACAATATACAAACACACTTCGATTCAAAAATGGTACAAAAAAAGTGGTCAAATATTTAGATAACAGAAATATCTTTTAAGTATTTAGTAACTACCTGTACTTACTAAAAACATACCATAAAGACACACAGACTTGAGCATTTGAAAAATCTTAAGTAATAGATGAAGATGAATCTAAAGCAGTTAATTAAATGTTTAATGTTCTGGTAACAAACACTTGTTGCTTGTTCGTGGTCAAGAAGCCTTTTTCTTACACATAGACTTTATGTATGTGTATATTAATTATGTTTTAAATTTTTAAAATTTGTTTTTTAAGAGAACAATGCCGTCAATTAGTCTCCCCTCACTCTACCCCTCCTCATAATCAACAAACAGCTAATTAGCGTCCCACATGCATTGCACTTTGCCTTTCCGTGGGTTTTTTTCCCCTCTGTAAGTGAAGCCATACTTTTGGGCATTTACCACAGTCCATCTTTCACACTGTTGTGATGTTAGACGTCCATGCTAGTTCCTATCTAAACAGGCAGGTTTGCTACATATTGTCCTTACAGATACGTATAGGACACGATAAGCAGAGCTGAAATTCAATTTTTTTATGGATACTCAGTAGTTGGCAGTTTTAACTTCTGTTCTGTTCACAACCCTATGAGTGTATGAATGACCCCTTTAATGACCGTGCTTTCTGTCTGAACTAACACAGTCTATCGCATAGATCCAGATGTACTGCTGCTGTGCAGGTCAGCGCTCTGCATGACAGCTCTGTGGGAATAATCCCTTTCTGTGTGTGTATATGACATGGACCTGTTTTAGGCATGGCACAATCACCCCTTCCTCTGCAGAGTGTGACACAAACTGTGACACAGACACACAGATCTGTCTGACCACCAGCAGCATAAACACAACTGAGCCACGCTGATAATGTTGTGTCAACAATGCAGCAAGCTAACAAATGCTACCCAATGACAAATGAAGACTTAACCTACTGTCAGGATCTGGGACAAACAAATACACCGTATACAAAGATGGGTGTCAGACTACAGTTTCCAATGGAGCCACACACCGATATCATCATCATAACATCACCTGCTTGCTTAATGTTAGTTATGTTTGATTGTAATGCTAACATTATGTAATACATATAAAACTATAATGTTCTGTATCTATATACGTAATGGTACTGTTAACTAACTTAAGCTAACAGGCCAGTTGGGCAACATCGCCAAAAAAATGTAATTAAAATTTTGTACGTTTTCTTTAATGGAAAAAGTCAACTGTGTGTTTATAGTAACACTGACTATTACATAACTTTTACATTTTCTCCACCGGGTTACAGGACCTTCTATTATTCTCACTCAAACTAATCTCTAAAAGTGTTTCAGATTCCTGGACAGAAGTTTTTCTACAAGTAACATTAACTGCAATCAATTGTAGTAGGCTATATCACACATTACTGGGGGCGTAGGATCACTCAGGTTTGCCTGTCTCGGCGGGATTAAAACTACTCCTACTGCCAAAACTACTGAGCCGATGTTCATGAAACTTGGAACATGGAAGAGTTGAACATGGAAGAACCTGCAAAATATTGGAGCAGATACGCAAACAAAAAACAAACAAAAAAAAGAACAAAAAACAAAGCAACTTTAATTCTTTTATATGAGGTCTGATTGAATTAGTGAACACGGCAGCAGTAGCAGAGGAGCTCATTTAACATTAACCACCTCTAATAAATGTGTTCTTTGTGTTTTCGACCACCACAGCATTTTTATATCATCTTTATATTTTCAAAATGCCCACATACATGCAGCTTAAATGATGCAGGAGGCTTTTCAAGTTCTTCTGCTCCTCCACTAGCCATGACTGGCAACTGCTTTTAACATGTCCCGTTCACGTCAACACACACTGCTTAGTCTGTATCTTTTCACTGCAAGTCTACATCAAGATTTATGGAATTAACAGGTGCAACAATTACTTCAAAACGGTTTTTGCAATAAAAAGAATTTTACTTATTGAACTTATCAATTAATCTGCGGTTCACATTTGTGCCAAAGTGTGGGGAGTGAGGCGTATGGTTCAACTAGGTTTTGTTACACCACCAGTAACGCTAAACGTATCGACAAATTATGTGACAACATTCCTTGAGGGTCCTGTTAGTGTGTCTCCTGAACCACAACTACAGCACAACTGTGTGTCTCCAGAAAATGTGACATTCATTCAAAAACAAAAGCTCTAGACTTTCCACTCAGTGTGAGTCCAAAGGAGCTGTCAATCAAAGCCCTCTGTTAGCCCTAAAATCTTATTAACAGAGAGCAATAATACACAGAAGGATCACCAGTACATTTAATAGATGCTCCACATAAAGTGCACTAGACCAGAATGAGTCCTAGAAAAATTATTGAGGCAGTTACATCTAACAAAAACACACACAGCTGAATATACTAAAAAAACTGTAGGGAGTACTGAAATGCATACAAGGCAAATTCATTAAAATAATCACTTTCAGCCCTCTAAAGTCCCACGCTGCTCATTGATAACAAGACATTAAATATAAAAGGACATTAGGGGAATACCTGACTCCTGTAGGTATCTGTAGACCAGGAAATTGACCTCATCACTGCTAATGCTCATCTTTACTCCTGTTACACCATGAGGTCAGCACGCACACACCTAGCCTGCAAAAAAAAAGAGAGAGACACATTCATTAGTGAAGGGGAGAACTCACTCTAACCCCTGCTGCTCAGAGAGTGCGATTTACAGACCAATACAGTAAGGACAATATGAGAAATATGGCAGCAAAGTGCAATTTATCTGCTTACATTAAGTTGTTTAAGCCTTTTCAGACTCAGCAAGGACAACATAACAGCCATTTTGGCTGTGAAATAATGAGGAAAGGCAAACAACAATCCAGTACAGAAGATATGCTTAAATGGAGCTGAAGTTTTCAAGGTTGACTTAATACGTAGGCTGTCCTGCAGAGCAACTCTGTGCAAGGCCAACTATTATAAGATGCAATTCTGTAAAGCAATTAAATGCCCTATCTCACAATGTGGTGAAACCTAGAAAAAAAACTGCAGCCTCCCTTTTTCAAAAATTTGCTCCAACATTTAGTGGGTTAGTCTTTGGCCCATGTCCTACCCTTCCACCAAGTCTCTTGAAAATCAGTAAAGTTGTGGAGACATGCAGAGTAGTGTAGACAAACAATGAAAAACATAAAAACATAACCTCTTTGGCAGAGGCAAAAAACAATAAAGGGGACAACAAAGGACCTCTGCCTACTGTACTGTATTTCCAATATTTAGTTGCATAACACAGTCCTATTTTACAGGAGCAGTGGAGCTTTAACAAGGTACATGTCACCACTTTTATTAAGAGAGACAGGGAATTCAGTGCATTCACAAAGTCAACTACGCTCACTCTTACTCAACACTCAGCTAAGCCCCCTTTATATGCAGGTGTAAATACACAAAGAACATACTGTGATCCTAAAACTATCAGTCCAGCCAGACCACACATAGAGGCAACTATTATGAACATCTGTCCAGTAGGATCAGTACTGCCTTGTCCTTCTGTCTATCTCATTTAAGCCCAGAAAAAAATGTAGATAAAACCCTCCTGAACAACTAAAAAAGCAACAATTAAAGAGATTGTAGTCGGCTTTTCCCCAGGAAGCTGATTTTTGAGAAACCTAGTTACTGTAATCTGGGTATGGGATTAGAGAAACCTGACTGTACACACCAACACAGGCTTCTTCTGTGATTTTTACATTTGTGCAAAGAGAGCTTTCTTCTATGTATTTTAACATATGACAAATGCACAGTTAATTTATTGAATGTATAGACTGTGGCGGGCTGCCCTAGTGTATTTTGGCCACATTCTCACAATAAACTGACTTATGCTAAAAAGACTTACGCTTACCAGAGACAGCAAAACAATTTGGATCTCTTTCACCTGGAGCTTTTGTTTTGCACAGCGAGTAGAGCATCACTTTATTCACATTCTATCTCTGCTAACACAGGGCTCATCTTCAGCCCAGCACTTACGGTGTTAAAGCTTACCTAATTCAACATAAAATAAATAAATAGCACATAACATGGTAAACTGAAATGACAGAGCAGAACATTGAACTTAACAAAGCAAAATGTTTGTAACAGTTTAGCTAATGACCATAACTTACTGGTACAGAAAATGGGACTTACTTAACACGCCCACTAATAATTTTACACCTACCACATTAACATTAAAGAGCTAATGTTGTGTTTCGCACCGCCTCTGCAAAGCATCTGTGTAAAATCTGCCTCAGATCTACTCAAACTCTTGATGGCTCAGTTTTTGGTGACATAAAATGCAAAAGATGGAACGTATCAAGTTGCGGCAAGGTTATAGTTGTTATAGCATAAAACTGCTTTTAGTGTATAAAAATGCCAATGAGCTGTTGTTGTCTGTTGTTGGCAGATGTTGTCTCTTTTTTTTTTTAAATGGTAAATGTATCAGAAAACATATAATTGTGGAACCAGTACTGAAGTGAAGGTGTCGGCATCAGCAACGGTACCAGCCCCACGCAGGATACAGGAACAGCGGGTGAAAATATAAAGGATGATTGGAAATCAGTGGCTGGACAATCCACGTAGGTGCAGACGGCACATTCTGGATACAACCATCAGACATCACAACATGTTTCACTGAGCCAGTGAGCCAACAGCATTTCTCTCCAGTGTGCTCACACATCAGAATCTCTCATATTCATCAGGAGTGGGCAGACGTGGAGACACAATTACATAACCTTTCACAACCCAAATAAGCTTAAGCTCGTTTACGCAGGGTGTGTTCTGCTGTTGAAATGTAGCCAATGTATCTCCACATTACAACATTTTCATCATTCAACATTGTTTTATCTCATGTTTCACAATCTGAAAAGGTTGAGAACAGCAGCTTTTAAAAACTCTGAGAGCCTATGAGCTCATTCCAAATCAGAGGCAGCTCAAAGCCCATTTCCCCTGAGAATAATCAGCCATGTAATGCCTGCAGCTGAGTATGTGCCCCCTCTCCCAGGAGAAACCCACTCTCTGCATTTAATGGCATTTAAGTAGATGGAACACTGTCTCCTGGGTACTGGGATCGCTGGCTTACATTTTATTTCCCAGGATGTTACATTTTCATCATCTCAACACAAAACATGTAGCAGGACCTATGGCTTTAATAATGCTGAGGCAGTCAGGACAGACAGTGTTAGCTCGTCTGACAACCCACACTGACTGTGATAGGTGAAATTAATGTTTAAAGAAAAAACCTGAGGGACACCTGGTCACTGCAACAGTAAACATGATACAGCTGCATAATATTGTGGAATTGAGAGGGGTCAATGGCACTGACTACATTATATCCAGTGTAATATAGTAGACCTGGGTGCTAAGTTATGACGACTTAAAACCTAAAAGGAGTTTGGACTTCAATGGATATCAAGTCACGTTCAGCTACAGCTGGCTGCATTCAGAACTCTGCTGCAGTCGTCTGACCTGTGCAATAAGCCCGGCTTTGCTGGAGTAACTGTGGAAAATACAACAGTAAGAGATATTTTATACTATTGCGAGAAGGGTAAAAATTATCGTTGTGTCCGAGTCTGCACATCTGGAAAGTTCCAATTTGTATCACCAAGTTACAGACATTAGCTCATTACGCAAATTTTGCTATGTTAACTTGTTCTATGTTCTGTTCTATCATGTTTACAGTTCAGTTTATCATATAATGTGTTATTTACCTTTATGTTTTATTAGTGAAGTTGTGAGTGCAGTGCTGCCGCTGGGCTAAAGATGAGCCCTCATGTCAGTACAGATAGGATGTGAAAGTGATGCTCCACACACTGCTTAAAACAAAAGCTCCCCACAATATTTTCAGTTCAAGATGAAGTGGCCACCACAGTCTATATAATTGTTGGGAAGCACTATACAGAGAACTGCTGGTGCTGTGAGTGATAGCAGAGGAAGCACATCATTCAAAAATAAGAACTCAAATTAAGCAAATTAATGTGATCTATCACCCAGCCTCATAATGTAGCACATAAAATGGTCACAAAGGAGCAGTCAACTTATGTTTGAATAAAGCCTGAAATGGGAAGTGTTTTAGCCTGATTTTGGCTTTATTAGTGCTAATCTCTTGTCAAACAACAAAACAACAGCAGCCTTCACACCAGAGACAGGTAGCAGATTTAGAGCCAGTTGCATCACCTTGAAGAGAGACTAAGGTTGCCGTGGCGGAGCTGTTTGGGGATCTGTCAGTGACCCAGGAGACACAGAACCACTCTGTGGCCCAGATAGCAGTAGAGTGGATGTTGTTCTCTGGCATGTTGGCTCACAGATATTCATCTATGCCTGGACCATGTGTCTCTAGTGAGAGAAAACTGTATTATCCTAGGTGACAAGTGTCAGCAAGTGGGCTGCTGTGAGGTTAGATCTAGAGAGGGTAAACAAAATAACAGAAACCACCAGGGAAACAATGCCCAATTACAAGTGCAGCCACTGCTACAAAGATAGCTCAATGCTAAGTGACACCATTTAGGAATGAGAAAGGGGGGCTGCTTATAAAAAACAATACAATTACAAAAGATGTTAATGGCAAGAACAATAGTTATATAACACTGAGGTTTTAGCTCTTTTATGATCTTAATTCTACTATAAAGTGAACCCTCATTATACCGTCACGTTGCACTGAGCCATCACTAACACTGCAGACACACTGTGCTCTAAATTAGGCCTCAAATCATATGCAGCTGTTGGGCTGTTTTCACTTCCAATTCGCAACAGCTCTATACTGCAAACATATCCGCGTGTTCACTTCGAAAAACATAGCACACCCATGCTCTTTGTGGTTACTGTGTATAAATGTATTGCTGCTCTTCACTGTGGTGCAGAAGGCAAAAAGAGAGAGTCTCACAAGTTGCTCTGTTTCAGTTTCACTTCATTAAAAGACACGGCAGCAGCTATGATACTGATCTCCCATCACAGTAATGAAACAGAATAAATATCAAATACTATGCTGGGTTAGTAGTATTATGAGAATGCATTTTATGATGCTTTGATGTATTTGAGCGGTTTTATGTTCGATTGTGCAGGTGTTGTTAAGAATAAACCCTTTGTTTCTACAAAAACCAGGGGTTCTCAACCTTGTGTAACTTAAAGTCCACTTCTGATTGTTGAGCCTTTTCAAATAAATGAGGGGGAAAAAAACATGACAAATAATAAAGTAGTAAAATGATCTTGATGATGGTGTGTAAGTTCACTTTGTTATATAATGAAGATTCTTTGTTTTGTTTTTTTTGTCACAAAATGGACAATAAACAACAACAAAAAAACAAACAGAATTAAAAAAAAACTGGCAGTAACTATTGGCCAAACTGTTGTTTTAACACGGATATCAGCCCAAAATGTCATAATCTGTGCACCCCTTATTTCTATTTTTATATTATTAAATTATTATTATTTATATTTATTCATTTATTTTCAAGAACATTTCTGTTAGTGTTCAACAAAAAAACCTGGCTATGTAGAACATGAATGTAATAACCTGATATGACTGACTATGTTAAGGCCTGACAGAGAAACATTTTGGCACCAAACACAACAGCAGTTAATCTTCTAAATAACACACGGTATGATGCAGAGTATAAAGTCACATCCCCTGCTGTTGTGTTTGGTTCACATTCAGACCTGCAGCCTCTTGAGTCACATATCAGTCAGAGCTACTGCTCAAATCCCAGCTGACAGCAGACTGCCTGAGGTACAGCACACAATGCAATACCGTCCTCCACCTTCCCACTGCAGTGGCGCTGTGGAACCACCAGCTGCAGCCAGGACACTCTGTGTTGACAGTGTGGGAGAACAGGGGGGGATGGGAGAGGAAAAGGGAATCTCTGTCTCTGCATTTCTCCCCCCACTCCTCCACCTCCACCTCCTCCTCCTCTGCTCTTCCTCTCTCCTTGTGACTGCTGCCATTGGCGAAGTGGCCTTACAGTAAATCTTAAAGCGAGTCACAACTGAACAGCAGAGGCAGGGGGAGGAGCCCACACATACAATCAGTCATCACCAAAAGCAAATCAGGGCAACACAATCACATGTGCAGCCTGTTTCCACATCATGACTTGTTACTGACGGTACAACACTGACAAGATATTGATGAGAGTGAGGGAGGCTCTGTTTGCACAATATGTAATCAATAGCATTAAGTAATTCACATTTGCCTTCAGTTATTAGCCAGGCATCCATTATTCATTAACCCCTTCACAACACAGGCTACTGAAACATGCAGCAGGGGTGTGATTAAAATATAATAACGCTATCAATATGTGCTTACTGTCAAAACAAATTTAACTGTGTATTAATCGTGTATTAATGGTGGAGTCCACCTTCAATACTGATGGTATGTTGTATAACTGATATAGTAATAATAAAGGTCATCTACAGAAGTCGAAAATAACTAAGTACAAATACTCTGTTACTGTACTTAAATAGCGTTTTCAGGTATCTGTACTTTACTTACGATGTCAGGAACAGTTTGACAGAATGTTGTTCTGTTAATCCATTCACTTGGACATGTTTTCATTCAAGGATCAACAAAGGTTTTGGTGGCCAAAGGTCAAGGTCACAGTGACCTCATACCAGTCCATTCTAATGAATGCAATGTCTCAGGAACGACTCGAGAGAATTTCTTCTAATTTGGCACAAACGTTCACTTGGATTCAAGGATAAACTGCTTAACTCAAGATTCACATTTTGCAAAGACACATCTGACTGAAATTACGGTTCTTGTCATTTTATTTGAAATTAAAATGGCTTTATAGTTTTAACATGTTCAGGTTCAGTTAACTTTGCTCAGAAACAGGCAGTAGAAATGTCCTTCAAAGGCCTACTTTTTACCTTTCATACACAGAGTAATAGGGATGCACCGATTACAAAAATGAGAATTTGGCTGATAGCCAATGCTGATTATTTTCTGTTTATTAATTTTGTTTTTGTTGGTATGTTGTGAAAGGGAAATATCATTATATATGTAAAAAAAAAAAAAACCTGGCAAAAACATAACCGCCTTGGCGGAGGTAAAAACGGTTAACTTAACTGTTTTAAAGTCTTTCAGCCCTTCGTTACATTATCTTTGAATAAGCATAAATTCTATCATACAAATTAATGAAAAAACCTTTAATATAAAAAAACAGATAAATATCATTGGTGAATATGACATCATAAATGCTGATACAGATGTTCGACCGATATATCGGTGCATCTCTACGAGCACATTTCCGGACTGGTATTTTCTATAATTTTACTGCAGTAAAGAAGTTGAACTACTTTTACCACTTTTTTTTTTTTACACAAGTAAACTACTGGAGCAAGCATACCGTGTACATTTACTACCTCATTTATCTAAGGTTAAACATTTTTTCAAGTAACACAGGAAAAACTACCTGACAGTCTTTAGCCTGTCAGGTAGTTTCTTACACATTTGTGTGCCCTGAACGTAAGGAGACGCTCTAATGAGCAGCCCTCGCTGAATCATGCATGTTCTTCAGTCTCTGTAGGTTTGTGACCAACAGCAGCCATCTTTTAGGTTTAATGCACTTTGAAGGCTTTGCTGCAGATGTACAGAGCACAAAGGAGACAAAGTTGCGATGGCTGCTGCTCTGCAGGCAGAAATGGGGCTCAGTCCTATTTTAAGCTTCTGTCTGTGACCTGACAATTTGGCACTATTTTCACAAAGTAGCAAAAAGAAACTCATGCAGTGGGGGATGGGACAATTCAGGGCAACCTGCTACTTTGTATTGTCTTTCACTCCAGCTAGATTCACAAATGACAAACATATTCTCACATACATTGAGGTCGCAAAGGCAAGATCAGTTTGTAGGGATTGGATAAACGCTGAAGAATTTCAATGTGTGAACAACGGATCAAATGTAGCCAAATAGCATCAGGTTCTAGCTCATTTTAAAAACACTGTTGCCAGATGTACAATAATGCCCTCTGTGATGTGTGATGATAATTTGATCAGGTTGTGACACTTAGTGGTTGGAGTCAGTCTCATTTTAATTAATTTCTGACACGATCAGGATTGTCTGTAAAGGTACTTTTCTCAAGTGACATCTTTATAGGTAATCATGCCTGTTGTGATGATGAACATGACTCACAAGCATGGATGTCCTAAACTTAAACCCACAGTATGTAGCATTTCCAGATTAAAATATCTAAAACCGACTTGGCCTATATGTCATATTTTGTTGATGTGTGTACTTACATAAACGTTTCCTTACTCAATGTTTGTGTTCTACAAAAATATTTTAAAACATAATATGCACTTTTCAGATTTTAGCACTGTTTCTTCATTGCTTACTGATATATTGAACATGATTTCCTTGTGATAATTCCTTGTGATTTCCTTGTGTGTGATCCTTTAGTGCTACAGAATCTTATGTGTGATATATTATTTTCAGAGTATTGTGAGTTAGCCCATGATTCCCACTGCCACTAAATGACAGCTCTCTAGAACCAAGTTAAGGGTTTTCTTGCTGTGTAAGGTGCAGCGACCACAAACATAAAGCCCATTCTGATTGTGGCTCTCACTGCCCCTGGTATCTGGGACTGACAGACTGCATTGGCAGGCCTAGCTCTGCCTCACATGGCCTGTGTGAGGTCAGTGAGGTTAGCAGTCTGAAGCTGACAGATGGTAGCATGTAGGCCTTGCCAGCGTGCCTCACTTGATGGGCCGTTGAAGCAGCTCTAGGCAGCTCGTGTCCATCCGAATGCAGCAGTTCAGTGAGGGCATACGAATCAGTCGCGGTCCTCTCTCTGCAGCCACGCTGCCTCGGATTAGATCTAAGTCACAATCCCAATCACTTACACAATCTCTTTGCAAGGTCCAGTCTGTTATCCATGTCAGGAACAGCTGCTTGCTTAGTTATTGGCACTTCAACTTAAGGCTTGGTAGTATTCAAAGATTTTCAGTACTGACATCAATACCTTGGTTTGAATGTGGTTCCTAAATGATTTTCTATACCAAATTCCCATTTTAACAAAAGAAAATTACATTATACATGACGGTACAATGTTTCGGTTTTTTTCTAACCTCACCAGCATTTTTAAACACTCAGAGCAGTTTCATAGCATATAAATATAAACCTATTTAAGTAGGGCTAACGTAATGTGTATTGTAATTTTCATTTTATTAGAATGGCAGTATAAAAAGAGGGATTGTTTTGGAACCAGTATCAAATATTTTTGAATGATACCCAGCCTTATATTTACCACAGTTGTGTGTTTCAACTCTGTAGTTTTATTTTTCAGGCCACTGGCATTTTCCACTCAGACCAGACCATAAAACATTAAAAACAACAAACAGAGATTTACTCCTTAGGTATTGAAATTTGGTATTAACACTTTGTGATATTTGATGGTATCTGAGTAATTCCTGTAAATACCCTTTGACTACAGTGTAGCAGGAACAAGCGGAGATACAAACAGCCGCTATGCCCACTCAGAGGTTAACACCTGTTTACATTAAGGCTTGAGTTTCTGCGGTCAACTATTCCAACTAGAGCCGCAGTCCAAGAGTGCATACCACCATGTCCCTACAGTCCTGTAATTCAATCAAATGCCTCACAATGTTAGAAAGCGCAATAAAAAATTTCAGGGTGCATCCTTTTTTTTAAGTAGATCTGCTCTAAAATGTAAGGGGCCATGTCCTGCTCTTCCACCAAATTTCATGAAAATCAGTGTAGAATTTTTTGCATGCAACAACAACCCAGCACAACTACAAAAGTACAGAAGGAGAAACATTACACCTGAACCTATAACGGTTTAAACCAATGCTATCATCACAGTGTCAATTAACTCAGGAGCATCACCTGACAAAGCTTTACTATTATACGAAGTTCACCAAAGCCGAGTATAATCTACCAAACAAGTTTGGATATTTCAGGTCAAGTTTCCTGGTGATTTCACTTGATGCTGCTGGATTTCCTCTGTAAAGGCTTCCTACTGATTGTACAATGTGATGACATCATGGATTAAAGCTTGCTTGTCTGTTGTTTTGAGTGGTTTGGTTGTAGTAAGCTGTTAATCCTCATGCTCTTACCTAAGAACCAGGCGAGCATCTATTTCCGGTAACAGACTGAGGCAGTGGAGGCAGTGCAACAGACGAACAGGATGAGCCAATTTATCAACACCTAGGGGTTTTAGGTGGAAACAGAAAGGTGAGAGTATAGGTGGACACTTGAGTCAGAGAGTAAAAGACTGGTTATTTACTCTGTTACCTTTGTAAGCACACAATCACTCAGTTCGCATGCTCACTAATATTTCCATGTTTATCGAAATTTGATACGGGTCATGTAAACAACACTTTTTTTAACACACAAACTAAAAGTGTGTATTGACAGGACTTCAAAATCAACCTCGTTGTTTCACTGCTGTTGCAAATTTTCACAATGAATAGAATACTAATGCACATCAGACTGAGTGTGCAAAGTTTCTGTGCTGATTTGTTGCTGATTTTTATCAGATGACTGGTTTAAAAAAGGCATATGAAAAAGACTTGTGTTGTGCAAAGGTCATTACTCTATATGTAATATGTAATTTTAAATCACAGCAGTCGCAACTGTGGAAGAATAGTACAGTATCTTTGTTGTTTCCCTGATTAGGATGAAGAGGGTGTCAACACAAAGATGTGAAAACTTGGCTGACAAAAAGAAACAGAGGAGAGCAGATGGTGGTGGCAGCCATTAGAGGACTGTGGAGCTAAATGTTCGTATCAAAGCATTACAAAAAGCTGAGTTCAGAGTTCAGACTGCTGAGCAAGTGCATATTTTGAATTAAGCCTTTTTCCAAATGAACCATTTTTCTGACACATGTGATATTCTTCGGGTTTTAGGAGTGTTCTTTGGATATGTACAGGGTGGGCTGGTTTGGTGGTCCTCCCCAAAGAAAATTTGATGTTATCTGACTAAAAATTGTGCATTCATTTTCACATAATTTTAGACTCTTCCAGTCCTAAGTTTGTGGGAGATGAGGGAGGTTTGGGCATCTTCCCACAAGATAATATTAAATAAAATATATATAATATCACATCATTTTCGACCATTACTGTATTATGATCATGTCTGTGTACAAAAAATTGGAAAAGCTAGAGAAAATATTTGATATCACTCAAAAACCAAAATTTGCTACAGAGGTCAAATGGGACCGACCGCATCTATTGAATCTGAGAAAAGTAATTTTAGTTAGTTTTGATGTTACATCAAAACTCCTAATTATCATGAGAGCTGCACCTAAGCCTTATAATGATAGGGCAAATCCTGCATGTACAGTATACACACTCATAATCAGTTGGGGTTTTTACTGCAGCCTCCTGCCTGTCTACCAGACATGCCTACTTTTAATCATTAAAGACTTGAATATCAACAGGTTTTTGCATGATGCAAATACAGTTTAATAAGAATACTCTTTGTCAGAATAAGGACAAAAATATTTTTTGTATGTAAACACGCATGCACAAAATATTCCAATAATCCTTTCATCCACACACTGCTATTAGCATTAGTGTTTGTGTGGAAAATATATAAGTAATTTAAAAGCTACATAGCTACAAGGTGAACTCTTGCAGGAATAAAGCTTTGTTGGGCAAACCCTTTCCCCCGGCTGCTGAAAAAAATCCTGACTGACACTGACTCCACATTTCATTTTGGCCTGAACAAAGACTACTCCTTCCAAAAGGCGCATTGTGGTTTTTGGTAAAATTGATATGTTCACGTCTACACAAACAAATGATACCAAGAAGCAAATGAACCTGTATTTAACAATCCAGCATTCTGTCTCTGCATTCCTCTCACACTAAAAGTATCAGGGTCAATTGGGGACAGGCCCTTTGCAAGAGGTGTGGAATTTCTGACTTTCTTGAGGAGTCTGGCATATTTGTGGTGTATTTTGAGGAAAAAAGGCTCATTCTGTAATGGCATAGCATGCAAGCTAATTTCTAGGCAAAGTGAATCAGTACTGTGAGTGATTTCAAAAACAATTATTTTCTTTGTTTTCTCCTGTTTCATACAACTGGCTCATGGGAGCAACATTATTTCTACAGTACTAGACTGCATCAATAAAAATAAATAAATAAAGACTTTGCAAACATGAGCAGCCTTGATTCGTAAAACAAGAAGCAGGGAAATCAGGGCTCTGTACTGCCCTTCAGTCAGAGCCCCTGAGGTTACCAACATAATTTCTCATGCGTGCAACATTACTAGGACGTTAGATTCTGGTCTAAACAGCTTTCTCATTATAAAACACAAAGCTAACTACGCTACATGCCTTCTTGAGCTAAAAACAGGCAAAACAACCACTGATATTTCAAAGACTATGACACCATCATGTGGAGGCCATCATGGACAATTCAGATCATACTCCTCACAATATACTGACCGACCAAAGAAGCAGCTGCAGTCGACAGCTCACGTCACTATGCTGCAGGACTCAATGATTCAGAAGATCTTTCATCCCCACTGCCTCAGCCTGTACAACCCCTTAACCAACAGCAAACTGACTAAACACTTGAAAGGGACATCTGCTTTGACTACTTTCCTACCACTTGGTTGAATATCTATATTTCTACTTATTACTATGACCATTTTGTCAATAATGAACAAATTACTTAGTGAACAAATTACTTTACTTTGAGCTACAGGTCAATTGAATTTCCATCTCATCGTGAGTGCATTAGATACTACTATCACAACAACAAACTAGAAATGACCTCAGAGAGCTCAGACAAAAGGCCAATAGTCCACGCTTCTTCTCCTCATTCCACAGTATTATCACAGTACTTGGATTGCCAAGAACTCTAAGTCAATATATAGTTCCATTGCAACAGAACTGCCCAGCAATAGAGCTACTATTCCAAACATTATGGACTGAAAGTGGCTCTCAAAAAGCACCACAGTTTCGTCTTAGTATCTTAGCTACTGTAAAACAACATACATTTATGAGAAGTGCAACCTAATTTTTGCTCCATGGCAACATCACTCTGCCATTTTGGACTGAAAGCTGTTGTCAAAAAGCACCAGAGTTTTGGATCTTTGTTTCTATACACTGATATTATTAAACCACAAATAAACCATAGTTATGGCTTATGTTTTCCTCCCCTTTTTGTGAGCTAGTGTCACTGGTTAATTTACATGACTGTTACCAAAGAACATAGAAGCATAGAGGTGAAACTGTTGTTTTTTGTAAACCGCAATTTATCATTTGTATGGTCTCAGGGGCAGAGAAACACATACGCATGTGTGTGTTTGTGGCAACAATGATCAGTACAAGTTGAACTCTCTCATACAGTACAGATAGATAAATGTGGGACAGTCTCAACTCTCATATGTAAAACAGCACAAGGGCAATATGATACATAAACTTAGGTCAATATGAATTGACTGGTTAGGATATTAGGTCCCCGGCCCAGTATTTGAGTAATCAGTCGATCAGTTGATAGTGGATTTTAAAGGCTGATATAATAGCAGTAGTTTGAAGCAGGAAAAAAGCTGGTTAATCTGCCAATATCATCTCCCACCCCCACCACTAACTTTGACAATGAAAATGTATTATGCATTTCTGAAATAAATTACCTTTCACTTCATTAGAAACCAGATAACTATTGGACTGAACATCAAACTCAAAGTAATTAATCGCTAAATGTCAAGCTGAACATCAAACCAACTGTAAAAAAAAAAAAGGTCTAGGTGGGGGTGATTTTTAGCTTTTGAGCTGTTCTTTTCTAGCGTGTTTCTAGTTCAGGAACTGACTAACCGTCTGCCATGATCAC